>CM060889.1:29760000-30155000 GCA_030762935.1 Hymenopus coronatus
TTGCGGTCACTTAGAATTGAACTCGAGTTCCCTAGGTATGAGGCCAGCGGACTAACCACTCTCTCGCCTAGTGTGCAAGGCGGTAATATTCCGTAATGAAAAAGAAAAATCTGATGTGTATCACTCACATGACTTTCTCCGTATCCCTGCAACAAATAATTCTTAAAAAGCTTATACTTTTATTTACTTTATGCTAATCAGAAAAAAATAGCAGAAATAGTCTAATTACTCGCTTCCTTGTAAGCAGAAGCGAAATAAGGGACAACTGTGGGTTAAAGTGATAGTCAAAAGCTGGTTGCTATGTCAATGAAGTTCCTTTGTCTATATGGATAGGAGTGGACAAGTTCCTGTATGAGAAAAGTATACGGTTTTCATAGCAGAAACCAAAAATAAGGAATGTCACAAAAACGACGAACTCCGCGAAAAAAATGTATGTAACATAAATTGTGTGTTTTAATGTGCTCTACATTTTTTGTTAAGCAAGTTTTTGTCCATCTCTTACAGTTTAGCAGTTATTCAAAATTTAGTAAAATTCATTCAGAATAAACTACTCTTCAGAGGCTATTCCCAGAAAATTCAAGATATACATTTTATTTGTCAGGTAAATATGTTTAATATACGACATTTTAATCAAAATCGTTAGAGCCATTTTTGAGAAAATCAAAATTTTCGAAAAAAATTCCATGTAAAGGGTAGTTGGGGGAGGGGGGATTTTTCTCAAAATCTTCGTGTCGCATCCCTGGAAGATACTAAACTTAAATACCAAGTTTGGTATTTTACCGACTTTGCAGACACACGGACACACGGACACACACACACACACACACGGACCTTTTTGTGAAAATGCTTTTTTTGGATATTGGGGACCCTAAAACATATATTTCCGGTGAAATCTGGGTATCGAATTTTTGGTGGAGTGCAATACTTTCTCTACACACTATGTACATAGTGCGTATGGAAAAAGTAAAAATGGGCAAAGGAGTCACTCATAACCTTAACATAATATAATAATAAGCGACACGAAGTGATATGTCTTGATATATAACAAAAAATTCAATGGAGCAATATGATTTAAATATGTAAACATTTTCCAGGAAAATGAAAGAAATATGATAATGTTAAAATTATAAACTTTTTCTCCACAAGTAAAATCTGACTATTTCGATTTTGTCCAGAGCTGCAACATTCTATGCTCAGCAGAAAGCGAAGATTTATTTTTACAATATCACTCTGAAATTGCGAGATCTTGTGCGCGCTTCGAGATCTCATATTTGTTTAGGCTTATCCCGCCAGCAGATGTTGGTAGAGAAACCAACAGAAAACAGTAAAAGGGAAAGCAATAGTGACAAAAGGAGAAAACCGACGTACGGTTGTGGTTTGAGACGGGCACTGATCGCAAATCTTATGGTTATTTTTCTTCGCCGAGCGCTAAGAAATCTGTAAGCTTCTCCATGCGCTGGCGCGTTTCTCTTTTTAGAGGGATGAGTGGATTTTTATTAAAGAGTAAACACAGAGAATATTTCTAAAAATATCGTCTTCTTTATATTTGATGTTCTTTTAAGAAAAAAAAAAATTCTATGTTGTTTTATAAGCATTCCTTTCCGTCAACGGTTCTTGTGTAGCTATAGCGTAAAAGTAGGCTGTTCTTCCTCAAAAAGAGTGGGTCTCCGCTCTATTCTCGACTGAAGAAAATTACACCTTTCCCGGTCGCCCCTCAACCATAGCTTTCCCTCCTTTTGTAAGTCATGATATATTTGAACAAGGGACTACACGTACACAACCGCATTCCTTGCAACTATTGCTTTGATGCTTCAATATAAAAGAGGGCGCAGTATAAAGCACAGGAATATACCAAATATGTAGAACTTTATTTTCAGTGCACGAGAATAGATTTTTTTTTTCAGGATATAAATGTTTGTTCACTAATCGAAATGAATGGTAATTATCGTATTCAATTGTTACAAAATAAATATTCATGTTTGTAGAATGTTTAAAGGAAAGTTTTTGTAAGTAAGCAGCTATGATGAACACAATTTTATCTAACCAGTAATGTTTACTTTGTTCTAGAACAGTGTTTTGCAGCACGAATTATTTCAGAAGAACAAAATCATGGGACAGTAATAAGCATCAAATGTCTGCAGATGCTCAAAAAGCCAATTTAACATTCAACCTAAACCCGTGCCAAAAGAAAGGCAAGAGTCAAGCAAATGACTTTCTTTACCTAGTTATCGAAATACAAAGTGAACAAACCAATCTAAACACTTCAGTAGTTGGCTCAATGCGAGCTTGGGTAGCAGCATAATACTTTTTTAAAAATTCTATCTGCGCGCTATATGCCCTTGTTGCACGCAATATATCTCAAGGTCACGAACTTAGCCTCTCGCAGCCAGCATTAGCCAGGCATAGGAATTTCTAAACGTTAAAACCAGGAAGGAAGAAAGTAAGTGAATCCTTTTGTGAGGAAGAATGTATTGGTTTGTGAGGGGATTGTTAAGGAAAAAGGAGAAAGATACTTATCCTACTAATGTAATCAAATTTAGCTCTGATTCGATCTATTAAACATTTAATCTATAGGGTTATTTGTAGTATTGTATCTGCAACTGCACAGATTGAGGTGATTAGGCAGGAACAGCACAAATAACCTCTCACAGAGTCTTTCAAGATTTACAGATGGCACTGGGATCGGTTTATACCTGCCTGTCAGTGACTATTAGCTTCTTTTAAATGTCTTTATAATGAAACTAATTTGAGTATAAATAACTAGACCAACTGCTTCAATCTCCTATAATTGATAATCATTTATCTGGATTAATCCTATAATCTATTTCGCCAGCATACACAATGAGATACATCCAAATGAACCGATAGTTCTCAACGCCATTTTGTGTGCATTTGAGCATAAACAATAAAGTTGCAAACTGCCATGTCGTCACAAGTTAAATAAAACAGTAGTCCTTAGAATACACTTCTGTGTTAATAATGACATCTACAAGGAACATTATAAAGAATTTTAAAAACACCATCAAACATGATTGAAAAAAATCTGATGTGTACCATTCACATGACTTTCTCTACACTTCTGCAACAAATGATTGTTAAAAAGCTTATACTTCTATTTACTTCATGCTAATCAGTAAAAAATTAGCAGAAATAGCCATTTTACTTGCTTCCTTGTAAGTAGAGGCGAAATAAGGGAGTACCATAGGTTAAAGGGATAATCAAAAGCTGGTTGCTATGTCACTGAAGTTCCTTTGTTTGTAATGACAGCAGTTGACAAATTCCTGTAGGAGAAAAGTATAAGTTTTTCATAGCAGAAACCAAAAATAAGGAATGTCTCAAAAACGACGAACTCCACGGAAAAAATGTAAATAACATTGTGTGTTTTAACGTGCTCTACATTCTTTGTGCAGTAAGTTCTGTCTATCTCTTACGGTTTAGCAGTTATTCAAAATTCAGTAAAATGCATCCAGAATAAACTACTCTTCAGAGGCTATTCCCAGAAAATTCAAGATATACATTTTGTCAGGTAAATATCTTCAGTATACAAAATTTTAATCAAAATCGGTAGCCATTTTGCAAAAATCAAAATTTTCGAAAAAAGTTCCATGTAAAAGGTAGTTGGGGGTGGGGGGATTTTTTTCAAAATCTTCGTGTCGCATCCCTGGAAAATACTAAACTTAAATAACAAGTTTGGTATTTTACCTAGTTTTCGTTTTTGAGTTATTGTGTTCACAGACACATGGACACACTGACACATGGACACACTGACTCATGGACACACACATACACGCGGTTCTTTTTCTGAAAATACTTTTTTTTTGGATACAGGGGACCCTAAGACATATATTTCCGGTGAAATCTCGTTATCGACTTTTTTGGTGGAGTGCAATACCTTCTCTATACACTATATACATAGTACGTATAGAGAAAGTAAAAAGACAAAACGCAAATAATAATAATAATAATAATGTTACGATAATACCCTTATTATAATTACTATTAACAGGTTTAACTCTTCCGAATATAAAAATATGAGTCATGCATATAACCTAAAGATCTTAGCCTAATTTGTACATATGAATTTCAATATCTTGTTATTCGTTCTCGAACGCAAACATAGAAACACTTGGTGTTACTATATCGTCTAATAATATTGACTGTTTCCATGTTGTGTACACTCTAGAAGTACAGTCTGGGCTAAAATCGGAGTGGGATATGGAGCAATACATCAAAGCAGGTACCAAACTCATTAGAGAGGGGCTCGCGTGGATTAGACTAGGAACATGGAGGAGCACGAACATTTCTGACGAAAATGGTTCGAGAATCTGTCCCATTTGCGAGGAGGAAGAGTCGTGGACTCACATCTTTGCAAGATGTTGGGGTACGGAGGAATGGCGGGAAAAATATTTACCGCGATTCTTTACGACTAAGAATGTAGGGCTAGAAGCATGTAGGACGCTACTGGCAGGCACGGAAAACATTTTTTTTTTTTTTTTTAATTTTCGAGTGGAGGGGAAAAATATACCTTATGGACTAACCCGGGCAAGCCCGGAGTGTCGGGGTCTCCCATGTGGGCCTACCGACTAAAAAACCCCTCCACCGGTATTAGAAGGAAGAAAGGAGAGGCGGTACCGCATGATTGCACCCGCGGATTCAAGGCGATAATGTAACTGACTGCAGGGTGTAGTCAGAGGGGTGAAATGAGGACCGGGAGACAGACTTGACCGAGGCCCAGACTGCCACCGCGGAGTATTCGGGGAGAGGAATGAAGGAATTCTAGGGTGAAGGATGGAGTTAGTGCTGGTTGATTCTGTTGAGCCAGTCGTTGTATCCTGGGACGTTTTCGAGCCTAAGCCCTTGGCGTCTACTTTAAATGTTGAACTTGGAAGTTCAGCTCTCACCTCCTCCCTGAAGATGAGTCGGATATCGGTGACTGCTGTTGCTATTGCTTGGTGAAGTTCTGTGTGTGAAGTGGTGCTGTCCTGTTCCTGAAGCCTGTCCTCCAAGGCCGTCAGCTTAGCCGTAAGAATCAGGACCTCCGCGTGGAGGTCCTGAATGGCTTCACTTAGGCCCTGGATTTCCTGTTGCAGGATGGTTGGTGTCGGTTGTTCAGTCTGCGGAGATGGTTGTGTAGATGATGGTGTCCGGGCTGGTTTAGGCGATGAGTGCCTGCTCTTTGGGTAGCTGGGGCACTGGGCTTGCCCGGTGAAATATCCCGTACCACCACAGGTGGCACAGAACCAGCGACGGCGGCGGAGGTCGTGCCCAGTGCACTCCGAAGTGTATTCGTTGGTGCCACAGTAGTGGCACTTCGGCGACGAAGAGCAGTCTTCTTGGCTGTGGCCATAGGCACAGCAGCGACGGCAGGGCCGGTGTCTTTCCTGTCTGCTTGCCTCAACGTGCAGAAGTCGCCCTAATAAGGGCAACCCTGACGCCAAGGCAGCCTCCAAGTCTGATCGGTCCTGTAGCTCCACCCTAACTAGTAGTGACGGGCCCCGGTCACAGATAATTCTAGTGGCCCTCGAACATGAAGGCCATCTAGATTGAGCAGCGGCGAGGAGGTGCCGGGTGGAGAGATCCCGAGGGACCCCCCTAACCACGGCACTGTACCGGGGCGGTGGCGGCGATGTAGTGTTGGCTGCCGGTGAAGCAGCGGCGGCGGTCGGCGGGAGTGGTGCAAAGGTGCAGCGCTCACTGCCGGCGTAACGGCAGGTGGCGGAGATGCCTGTGAGCGCTTCCTACCGGCGGTTGCCGGAGAAGCGGTGGCTGCTGTAGGAGCTGCTGGTCTGCGTTGTTGCTTCCTCTTCGGCATCTCGAAGCGAAGTTCTTCGGGAAAACATGGACGGGCTCGGTAAATTTATACTTAAGGCAAGACAGCTGAGATCTGAGGAGGCTGCCAATAGAGAAGGGGGGGGGGATAAGATCAAATAAACAAAAGTGACTACAAAGTGCTACATACATATATATTATGTCATACTTAGGTCACTGTTGTGCTATGGTTGTATATATTGTGTATATATTTATTTCTTTTAAGTGTAATTATCTATTATATGAGGGCGCATTTATGAAGGTGTACTCTGTGCTGTAAATTTAAATTGCTATATTTGAATATCTTTATATTTTTACTTTCTCCATACGCACTATATACATAGTGTATAGAGAAAGTATTGCACTCCACCCAAAAATTCGATACCGAGATTTCACCGAAAATATATGTTTTAGGGTTTTCAATATCCAAAAAAAGCATTTTCACAATAAAGGTGTGTGTGTGTGTGTGTGTGTGTGTGTGTGTGTGTGAGTGTGTGTGTGTGTGTGTGTGACTGTGAACACGATATCTCAAAAACGAAAAGTCGGTAAAATACCTAACTTGGTATTTAAGTTTAGTATCTTCTAGGGAGGCGACACGAAGATTTTGAGAAAAATCCCCCACCCCCAACTACCCTTTACATGGAACTTTTTTCGAAAATTTTGATTTTCTAAAAATGGCTCTAACGATTTTGATTAAAATTTCGGATATTAAACATATTTACCTGACAAATAAAATGTATATCTTGAATTTTCTGGGAATAGCCTCTGAAGAGTAGTTTATTCTGGACGATTTTTACTTCATTTTGAATAACCGCTAAACCGTAAGAGATGGACAAAAACTTACTACACAAAAAATGTAGAGCACATTAAAACACACAATTTATGTTATACACATTTTTTTTCGTGGAGTTCGTCGTTTTTGTGACATTCCTTATTTTTGGTTTCTGCTATGAAAAACGTATACTTTTCTCATACAGGAACTTGTCAACTCCTATCCATATAAACAAAGGAACTTCATTGACATAGCAACCAGCTTTTGACTATCACTTTAACCTACGGTTGTCCTTTATTTCGCTTCAACTTACAAGGAAGCGAGTAATAAGACTATTTCTGCTAATTTTTTCTGATTAGCATAAAGTAAATAGAAGTATAAACTTTTTGAGAATTATTTGTTGCAGGGATATGGAGAAATGGTAAACATCAGATTTTTATTTTCGGGTTTACTCTTAATTCTTTATTGTTGCTTTTATATTGCTTTTGACTGTGTCTTTTTTGTGGTATTTACTCTTTTAATTCTTTGTTGTTTTAATATTGTTTGTAATGTGTATTACAAAAGCACGTACGGTGTATGGACCCGTGCGATTGTTGAAATTCTATATATGATATTGCTATGTCAATAAATACACTTATTCGTTTATTCACTCATGTTGTGTACACTCAAGAGTAAGAAGATTGGGTGGCTCTTTGATTAAGTTCTGTGACTATCCAAGACACGCTGGTTCAAACCAGGTCCAGACAGATGATTTTTAAGTAGCTTAGAAGCTACAGCCCCATATTAGTAGGTTTTTTGCATGTGAAATAACTCCTGTGGGTTAAAATGGCGACACACCGGCGTTATGATATGAGCCTGGGAATTGACATCATTAACAAGGAAAATTGCTGCACTACCTACTATAATTTTAATGGATTTTTTGCTAAATTACTTCAAAAATAAGGGCGCATTTAATAGGAATTAAAATTATATCCCATAGTCCCATATCACATCATATAATTAAATATTCAGTTTATGTTAAGTAATTTTAAGACTGATAATAATAAATGTGATAAGAAGTTATAACATTAAATTACTGACCAAGTCTTATATAGGTATATTAACCTGGAAATAACAACATAATCTTTTACCTCTAGATGGTATTAAATGTTGAGGTGAAAACAAAATACACGTGGGATTTTGTTTATACTTTAATCTCACCCAGATATATCTCTCCTGATAATAAATTGGTAACTACTCTAGTTCCTCAAAAAGATATTCGCCCTCAAGGTAGTACTTAACCTGCTAAAGCCTCCAAAAATATGACACGCAAAACGTTACCAATCGTTGTATAATCATTTAGGAATAATTTTAAAAATCTATGTGTTGTACTATAACAATCATTTTTATTAATGTATATAGGAATTTGAGAACTTTGAGCTGCACAAATATAGACCAGTCATATCTGAAGGTAATGCACCCTCTCATAATGCTAACAGAAACATCCGTTCTTGTTGATCATGCAGTGCTGAAATGTGAAACAATTTTAATCGAGCTACACAAGAACGTTTGTTAAGCAATTTCTGTGAAGCAGATAATGTTTAACGATATCTACGATATTATTTTTAGTTTGTAACTCTTATTCTTTCCCAGATATCACAAATATCTTTCCCAGATATGCTAGGAAAATAAATGTCTTTCTTTAACAATTAATAAACATACATACTTAACACATGGATGAATTGGTTTCATTCTCCAAAATGGCACGTTGCTATGTAAAGGTCCAACTCGTGCAGCAATAAGGTATTGTAAAACAAGGAAAGCTAGGTGGCTGAACAATAAACAGTTTAGTTACTTAAGAACAAGAAAATCCTCAACGTCCCCGGGAAGCGTTTACTAGAAAATAGGGGAAATAAATATCGATATGACCTCATTTAGCACTCCTATTATTATTCTAAAACGAAAGCTGTTCAAAATATAATACATATCGGTGAAAATCAGAAATGAGATATTCCAACGTAGACATTTGTAAAGTATTTTCAAATATCGATGGGTATATAAAATTAGATATTTGTCAAAACCTTTTAATAAGAAACAATAGAGACATTTTAATAAGTGCGCACCAAGCAGGCATTGAAAGGCATAAATCTGGATATCGCCCCTGGTCCCAGTCGCGTTTTCTTAAAAATAATCAAAGAGCCAAAATTAATCAAGCTATTAGTATAATTGCGACCTTTATGCTCTCCTGGGCGTACATTTTTTTTTTTTTATTTAGTGCTTAACGCCCGCTTTAACTACTTATGGCACCGCAGGCGGTGACACTGATGATACATGAATGGAGATGGAGTAACAGTGGAATGTAATAACGGGGGAAAACCGGAGAAAACCCGCCCCTTTGTCCACCATAAATCTTACATGTGGTCACTTGGAATCGAACCCCGGCCGTCTAGGTGAGAGGCGAATGGTCTAACCACTCGGCCATGGCGCGGCCTTGGGAGTACGTCTCGAAGATATCAAGAAAAGGACATACAGTTGTGATGTGTAAATCCACAGATACCAATTTGATAGCAAATTGACGTCTCATAACGACATATTCCATTTTAAGAATAATTTCATTATAGAAAGAGCACTTGAAAGAAAGCAATAACTTATTCACATTGACTTAGCGTACCAACAAAGTGGTTTCGTTTCCCGGAGCATTTATAAATACTTGATTTGTAAAGCGTTATCCTCAAGATACTAAAATAAATAAAAAAAGCTGTTGTACTCCTTGATACCTATATTAAAAGCATTACAAAACCATTACAGACACCATCTGTAATAAGCAACTTGGATTGATCTTGAACAAATATCTGTACCTCCTTGCTTGCCTTCACTAGTATTTCAAATATTAACAAACAATATGTTTTGAAATGATGCAGTTACACGTACCTAGGGTAGAGGAGTAGTCCAAGGTGCGCCATTATTGCCGTCACTGTTAAATACTGCTACTGGTTTTATGCTAAGATAAATTAATGAAAATGAAATTGCCTCTAGATATGAATATTATCTTACGAATAATCTGTCCTTAGTGTCGGAGATTAAACACCCGTTGACTAAGCAGCCTCTAGTATCCTATGAACAAGCTTCCGCACCTCTGTCCAGCATCAATATAGACCACGAAACCTAGAAGCACACCTGAACGGAAAATAAGTGAAATGACGGAAAGGAAAATGGTAGATAAAAAAAAAATCCTCTCTACTTTAGCCTACCGACCAGGGAAAATCACGAAAAAACTTAGGTCAGTGTGGGCCGTCGATGGTAATCGATACCTAGACCTCCTGCATGTGAGAATCATTCGATTCCGTGGGACATCTTGCTTTATGAATCCAGCTTAATATAAAATCGTGTATTTATCTGTATGTTTTTTGAAAAGGGTATTTTTGAAAAGAGGTGCGCTTGTGTGTAGGTTTAGCACTGGCTCTAGCTAAGGTATGATGACGAAGGGTGTTAAGTTCAAAGACAGGTCTCGTTGACTAGACAAGACGAAACTGAGAAGGATGCCACATATTGGACCATGACGGAATATTCTCCATTAATGAAAAATTCCACCCTGGACTAGAGAATTCAACTCAGGTTGCTTATCATATTAGCTAGAAGAGCTGACCTCCTTCACTGAGGTAAAGCTATGTAAGCGAGGATGTCGATAAGGCTTGAGATATACCTCCATAGTTTTGCTAATCATCATAACTGACTGAATAAATACGCGTTAAACATATTTATATGACTATTTTTATTGTTAGCCGCGTCGTGGCCGAGTGGTCAGGCCACTCGGCTCTCGTCTAGAAAGCTCGGGTTCGATCCCAAGCGACTGCATGGCATGTGACATTTGTGGTGGACAAAGCGGCGCTGGGGCGGGTTTTCTCCCGGTTCTCCGATTTCCCCCGCCATCGCATTCAACCGGTGTTCCATCTTTATTTTATGTTTCACCAGTGTCATCGCTTGCGGTGCCATAAGCAGTAAAAGCGGGCGTTAAACACTCCAAAAATGTTCATTGTTTATATTATTATACTCTGACTATAATGTATTTTATATTATTGGTTACCACATTACGTGTGAATATGTGTATGAGTGTGGATGCACGAGCGCGCGAAATTAAGAAACACTGAACAAACAGCAGATTTGGTGCCAAAGATAAGCATATTTACACATGAGAAATATTTTTAGGACAATTATTAGGCTATACAAAGTGGATGTGTGTGTGTGTGTGTGTAAGCGTAAATTATTTCATTTAATATTATGAGTTAGGGCGGTAAAATAAACCCCTTGTCCCATTGCAAAATTGATTTCTTTCCATTTTATATACAATCTTTTCGTAATATTCTGATAGTTTTCTTGCTTCTGATGTTTTTATCACCCCCTATCCGTCATCACTAACGTTAAACTGACTCTTAAAGATACTTTTGGTGGCGTATGTATTCCAACTTACTTTACTCAATACTTTTTATTCTTGCTATTATGTTGTGGTGTATTATATTAAGCACCACGTTCGGAGCACCGGATGCGGCGTTCTTGGCTTCGTGCCCAGATTTGTGGCGACATTGGCGGTGCTCTAAGACTCACTCCACTTCCAATGAGTAGACCCACGTACCTGTTGATGTAGGTCTACTACCGGTGAGATGCCTCGGCTTTGCTCAGTCTGCACGATAGTTGACTCTCTCGGGATGGTACAGCTAATGAGGGTAGTCCACGGAGTGATATAAATGATGTAGGCATACCTACGTAACTTTCCTTGAATTTATTAACACTAGGAGGCGCGAGACAAGCACATTGCTTCACAAATCTACTACCTCAATTATTTACTAGGAACCTTGATACTTGCTTATTCACACGTATTTATTTATACTTCTTCTGACTTGACTCTGCTTTACACAATTTAATTTTAGTGCACGTCACTGGCTTTGAATATACTTCACATACGTATCGTTAAGAATTACAATGTTTGACTTTGTGCGAAGATGTAACTTATCTGACGTTCAGCATGTCAACCGACAGCATGACAGTATTACAACGGCAAATCGCAGACACCCCCGATGTGCCGTACCCTGCTTCTTATACACTAAAATTGCTGACATGGTGGCTTCTTTCTGATTGGACAGAAAGGCCGCGAAATTGACGTCTATATTACCCAAAATACAATGTTCTCTTTCCAGGATGCATCACAACACCCACGTGTCACGTGTTATACAATGGAAAATTACTCTTTTCCGACTTTTAAGGTTTAGCCACCGCGAGAGTCGTTGGTACGTGCCTGGACAATGGAAACCATGTTAATAATGAATCCCCCATACCACTCTCCTAGCTTGGCGTCAACTTTCTGCTCTGCTTTGCTATAGGCTGATCTTTGCACTGCTAAATACACGAGTTAATAAGTATTTCCACTCTTTAACTATACACTGTTAAATAATTAATAAACTACCAATAGTTATTGTAGAGAAGCCAATTAACGTTCTGAATATCACAGTCTATTCATAGAAAATTAAATAGAAGCAATTTGTTATCCTTACAAATATCTTAAGTATGTGGTATTTCAATTAAAATTGTTAGGCTTTGTATTATGTTTCTCATATGCATGTTGGTTTGGTGTGGGAAAGTCCTCTCTCGCCCTCTTTTGTTTAGCTCATATGCACATACACATGGGGATTTCTTAATTTTTGAATTCAAGGAGGTTTAAAAGTAAATCTGTAATGAGAAATTGATATTGAATTTTTCGTGAAATATAGAACTCCTATAGCCGCAATTGGTTAAACAAAAATAACTCTGAAGTCGTTCCCTCGCTGTGTTGCTCCTGTAGCGAGATGAGATTTCTGAGGTTATGTATGGCTGGTGGCGAGAGTGGAAACCACAAGTTTAATTGGCGGAGAACATGTAATGAAGGCTAATTGACTGATTGGAACGAGTTGCAGATCATTAAAGGCAAAGGTTCAAATTTTTCCTAAATCTAAGCAAGAGAAATTGTATCTGCTTCGTATTATATCTGCTAACTTTCGTGTTTCAAAAGGTTTACGGTAGGTAAAATTTGATTCGTATAAAAAGTAACACGTTACCGTACATCTACTATGCGGTGAATTTCCCTGCTATAACCTCACAGAAGTGATGAGCTAGTGCGCTACCTACTGCCCGTAACACTGTGTAGCGGTGACGTCTAGATGAGGAAGTAGCAGAAATAACCAAATTTGGAAGTATAGGTATTTTATGAATCTAAATCCTTCCTAACTAATGATTAAACCACCAAACTTCCTGCTTCCTATGCCACATCTTCAGGTTTTTAGTCACATCTTTGACGCCATTTTTACTTCCTCTACACATATTATACACACAGTGTATAGAGAACGTATCGTAATTCACCCAAAAACTCGATACCGAGATTTCACCGGAAATACATGAATTGCGTCCCACTGAATCCCCCCCCCCAAAAAAGTATTTTTGGAAAAAAGGTTCGTGTGTGTGTAGTGTACAACATAGCCCAAAAACGAAAATTCCGTTAAATAACAAACTTGGTATTTAAGTTCAGTAGGTATCTTACAAAGGTGCGACACGAAGAAATTTAAAGAAAATCTCCCCAACCCCAACTACGTTTTACATCGAACATTTTTCAAAAATTTCGTTTATCTCAAAAATGGCTAACAATTTCTATTAAGATATTGTATATTAAAGATATTTACCTGACAAATGAAGTGTATATCTTGAATTTTCTGAGAATAGTCTCTGAAATCTACTTTATTCTGAATGAATTTTATGGAATTTTGTATAGCTGGCAAACAGTAAGAGATGGACAAAAGCTCACATTAATTGAAAATGTAGAGCTCGTTAGAACACACAATTTATGTTACATACATTGTTTTTTTTGTGGAGTGAATCGTTTTTGAGATATTCCTTGTTATTGGTTTCAACTTTAAAGAAACATGCTTTTCTCATACGGGAATTTGACAACTTCTGTCCATACAAACAAAGGGACTTCAGTCACATAGCAACCAGTTTTGACTAATATTTTAGCCCATGGTACTTTCTTATTTCCCCTCTACTTGCATGGAAGCATGTAATAAGACTATTTCTGCTAATTGTTTCTCGATTAGCATGAAGTATAAAGAAGCTTTTTAACAATAATTTGTTTAGAGATATAGATAAAGTAAAGTGAATGGAACACATCAGATTCTTCTTTCTTCGTCTTGTTAAACTCTTAAATTTTCTGCTCCCTTCTAATTTATAGCAACAATCATTGTGCATTTTTAAGCATCTTTTAAATTTCTGAAAGTATTGAGTTCTTATGAACTGAACCTTGAGCTAACGAGTTTCTGGTATATGACTTAATTATTGTGTTCAAAAACACAACTTGCCAATGTCTAATCGCACTAATAGAATTACATTGCGTATTCTTATATTATGCATCGATTTTAATATAGGCATGAAATTACTTTTAGAAATTATTTTTCTACAATAATTACTCATTTAATAATATAGGTTAGAGGTTTATGATTATATTTAAGAATCGTATATTTTGGCGAATGAGAACATAAATGCAGCTAAAGGTAGGACCTGAACTTACTGGAGCCAAAAGTATAATAGAATGCAAACGTAAGCCGTTCAAAAACTCTTTATGCTTATATTGTATTTGAATGATTTGGTAATTTATCAGTACCTTTAATATTAGGAACACCATAAGAAATTGTTTGTGCCACTGCACGTAGTCCTCCTAATTAAGTTTACATCATTCATCCAAAATTAGATCATTGCAAAGCGGACAATTATGTGAAACAGAGAGAAAGAGCCAATGTAGGGATATACAGGTGTGTTAATGAACTACACCGAAATATTTTCACAGAATATGTAATTACTTAAATACTTAATTTGAAATAGGAGACTTATGGCCTGTTTATTGAAGTTTCGAAGTAACGGCTACAAGTTTCGCGACAAGTTTCGTCTGGAATGAAAAAAATAATAATAAAAAAAATTACTCTATAACAGGAATCGAACTCATAACCTTTGGGATAGCAGCTTCCCGCGTCAGGCATTAAGCCACTATTAGAACAGTTGAAAAAACGCCTCCAGCGTAGTTCGAGATTTTACACATTAAATCTTGAGAACGCTGGTAACTAGCTGCTAAAATCGATATTTCTATTCTCGGGCAGCAGTTTTAAAGACATTCTAAGCCATTTTTTCAACCTGCTTTGCTTTAACACCGATTTATCAGCACCTGATACCCACACGTTTAACGCTATGTAGTTGCGTTATGTTTATCAGGGGACCATGCAACGCCCATCTCAAATTACTTATATCAGTCACGTGCACGATCTCGCAAATTATTTCGGTGTGGTTCATTAACACCCTGTATAATGCCTGTAGCAAATGATCTCACGAACGCGAGAGCTGTTCTTATTAGTGATGCTGCTGCTAATGATGATGTAAAATTAAAGCATTACTGAGGCCAAAAGGTAAATCGCTGCCTTTAGCATATCACTACCTGGAATTTTACAACGGGTTATTTAAAATAGTTCGATTGGGCAGGAATTAAAATAGCAGCACTGTAATGCTGCTTGCAGATGTAAAATACTGTAAAAGTGAAATCTGTGAAATAACAGATGAGTCGCTTGTTGCCCTCCCCCATACGTGCAACGCGATTAGGTAAATGATGCGAGGCAAGACAAGGCAGATGTGCCATTCAACTTCAATAATGCTAATGGAATACGTTAATGCTGTGCTGAAAGTTGAACTAACGTGCTGTTTCACGACCAGTAGCTACATATAGCTACAGGGAACCTCTGTGCAGGGGCTGAAGTCAGCCAGTGTTACACGTTTCAACTCAGTAACACACCGGTAACAATGTAAACTACCTACAAGAAAATGTCTAGTGAGTAAACAAAATTATATTTTATATTTTGATCATACTCCATTCTTCTCTCTGCTGGAATTTCCGAATTTTTTAATATCTTTGAATTTAAAACATGGTGTTATGTGCATACAACATGTATTGTTTCTGAATTTATTTTTTTTTAATTTAACTAAATAACCTACACACAAAAAATCTTATGTGTTCCATTCACATGACTTTCTCTACATATCTGTAACAAATTCTTATTAATAAGCTTATCTTTTATTTATTTCATGCTAATCGAGAAAAATTAGCAGAAATAATCCTATTTCTTGTTTTATTGTAAGTAGAAGCGAAATAAGGGAGTACCATAGGTTAAAGTGAAAGCCAAAAGCTGGTTTCTATGTGACTGATGTTCCTTTGTTTGTATGGACAGGAGTTGACAAAATTCCTGTAAGAGAAAAGTATAAGCCTTTCAAAGCTGAAACCAAGAAAAAGGAATATCTCCAAAACGATCAACTCCGCGAAAAAAATGTATATAACATAATTGTGTGCTCTACATTTTTTTCTGGGTTAGGTTTTTGTTCGTCTCTAACGGTTTAGTAGTTATGAAAAATTCATCCAGAATAAAGTAGTCTTCAGAGGCTATTCCCAGAAAACTCAAAATATACATTTTATTTGTCAGGTAAATATCTTTAGGATATGATATTTTAATCAAAATCGTTATAGCCATTTTTTAGAAAAACAAAATTTTCGAAAAAAGTTCCATGTAAAGGGTAGTTTGGGTGGGGGGATTCTTCTCAAAATCTTCATGTCGTATCCCTGGAAGATACTAAACTTAAATAGCAAGTTTGGTATTTTACCGACTTTTCGTTTTTGAGTTATCGTGTTCACTGATACACGGACACACATACACGGACCTTTTTCTGAAATTACTTTTTTTGCATACAGGGGACCCTAAAACATATATTTCCGGTGATATCTCGGCATCGCATTTTTGGTGGAGTGCAATACCTTCTCTATACACTATGTACATAGTGCGTATAGAGAAAGTAATAAAAAACATATCTTGTTTATCTAACTCTATTGCGTTTGAATGTAGAATGATGCATAGTGGCTGGATATACAATATCCGGGATTTGTTATAGAGAAATAGAACTGTGAAGTGTGTGTGTATGTGTTTGTGTGTGTGTGTGATATCGAGTGTACTCTCTTTCATTGTTCTGTGCGCGAGCTTGAATACGTGTGTGTGTATTTCCAATGTTGTAAAGATATATAAAATAGATATGTTAGTACAATTTTAAATTCAAGTATTTTAGACAGCGTATACGGTCACCCCACCCATGAGACTCTATGACGCAAATATTGTATATAATAGTAATACCACTACCACTACTGCTGCTGCTCCTACTACTACTACTACTACTACTACTACTACTACTACTACTACTACTACTACTACTACTACTACTGCTACTGCTACTGCTACTGCTACTGCTACTGCTACTGCTACTGCTACTGCTACTACTACTGCTACTGATGCTGCTGCTGCTGCTGCTGCTGTTTGAAATGGTTTAATAAACTATGGTAATTCACATTATATTTAAACATTAATAATACCGACTATGAAATTTAATTAATAACTATAAAATTCGGAATATCTTTAGTATTTAACATCATTTAAAGGTTAACTGGAACACTCAATTAGATGAAAGGACTTAATGTATAATTGGGATATTTCCTTATAGCAGCTAGACGGTAAGAATATAGACACAAGGATGCGGCCCGGGTTCGATCCCAAGGCAACCGCATTAGGGATTTGTAGTGGACAAAACGGTGCAAAGGCGGATTTTTCTCCAGGTTTTCCGGTTTTATGCCATCGCATTCCATCTTCATTCCATTTCTTATCAATATCATTCCTTGTGATGCCACATGTAGTAAAAGCGGGCGTTAAACACCACATAAAATGATCGTTACTAACAGTCTAAAATCCGAAGTTTGAGTTTAGTTCGCGTCACTGAATCTCAAGTATGATTCAAGCTTCCAAATTAGAAATGGGAATTAGACAATATTAAAGAATACGCACTCATTGCGGGAAATAGTCGACATGGAAATATTCGAAGTTATTATGGAAACAGCTCCAAGGATTGATAAAATATAAGAAACTATATATCTACTAGGTTACACGATTATTTTGAATACTTTAAGCAGCCAATAAGGTATACAAGGTAGGGGTAAAGCACAGGAAAGAGAATAGAATGGGGATGCGAACAATGATATCGGAGTACCTATCGGATATTCTTATTTTCTCACGTAAATTACACAACAAGTTTATCCAAGTGCGAAGATAATGTAGGTAAGCATCATTTCTCATTTCTAGTACCTAGTCACTTGAAAAAATGAAAAAGTTGAAGAACGGACGTAGCCCGTGATGGTCAATGGGAATGCATCCTCACTAGCGCCTAGTAAATTTCGGAAACTTCTCTCTTGATGTTCTCTCCCCCTCGATCCAAGGAGGTCCCTCAAGCGGAACGGCAAAGAATGAATCAAGCTAACAAACCCTAACAGCTCACTTCCCTCCAAACATATTACTCATTGGGATCCACGCTCCATTTCCCTGACCTCAATGCTGCCACATTTACGACGCAAAATATCTTCCACCACACACACTTTTTCCGGAATAAAAAGTACTCTAAAATGGTCTCGAACACTTCTGGAATTTACTTTTCTTCTGTCAGTTTCATGAATGGTTGACCACATTTTTCACAAGAGGAAACATACAATGGGAGTTCCAGTACCTTGCTTCACATAGAACAGTTAAGTTATGACAGCTCTAACCTGGAGAGAAGTTTGAAAGAGTTTTTTGCGTTTAAACTTTCATAACCTGTAATAACGTAAGAGAACAGTGTATGACGCTTTATAGGGTGTTACAACATTGAGTTTACAAGATTTAAAGAGTTCTTTTTTATAATTGTGTTTGAATACAGCTGAGCTAAAGTTTATCAAGAAGAAGATGGTTCAGGCGGTTTCGTCTGGGACCCCATTAGGGAGGTCGCGAGATTGCTTCCCGCAGTACCTGACCGGAGGATTCCCTGTGTCAGGCGAATGCTGGGTAGGTTTCCTTTATCCCCCGAATTTCCTCTCTCTCTCTCTCTCTCCCCCCCACCCTCCCCCTCCATGTCGTTTTCATTAGCATTTTATTTAACCTTCATCTCTTTGGTTTCTTTCTGGGTTGGAAATGTAGGCAATTGTGCTTGGTGTGGTGTGAAAAAGGATGGTCAAAGTGACTATCTCCGTTTCTCGACTTCGGTGAATGCTGGGATAAGGTCAGTTCCTGGCAGCAGCGATGAACCAATGTGGGGCGCGGGCCCCCAGTATGCCTGTCCGACTATCGGGGTACTTCATATGGAAACTCTAGGGACCCTGTCATTGTTGTGCCGTTGCTCCTGATTCCGGCCACCCGGTGTATCTTATCGCCTCTTTCTTCCCTCCTGGGAACATCAGAATAACCTTAGGTTTGCTGCCGAGACTCCTATGACAGTATCCTGACCTATTCTAAGTTGTGCCAAAGAAAGGAAGATTATGGATATCGATTTCTAGTTTCATTTATAGTTTCAACTCTCAACATCGATTATTAGATAAATAGGATAAAGCGTTTTTAGAGAGGAGCACCCGCGAGGAAGGGATGTGGTTAGTGGAGACACAGGTGGTTGGTACCAGGAGTCAGGACGATGACTTAGTCCTTAGTTTCCAGATTGAGACCCGCTGCAGACAGCAGACCGAGGACTCCCATTCTACAGAGAGGGCCCAAGGCTCTCCATGGGGGAGATCTGTGTACCCGGCAAATACCTAAAGGCGGAGAGACGGAGAACGTTGTAAAGAGAGTAATGTTGCTGCTGCCACGCTGAACCGAAACACAATAGTCGACACTTACAACCCTGAATTACACCTGAGTGAGGATGAACGAAATTATTAATTCAATGATATGAAGGGGCAGTAACTTCGCAGAATCTCCCCTGACCGGGACAAACCCCGATAAAAGTCGATGAGCCCGAGTAGGAGGCTAGCAGAAACTTAATCAGAGACCTCGCAAATATGATTGATTACTAATCAGTATCTATTTGTTACGTAATCGTCCAAATACATAAGATTGCATTATTAGCATACATAAAATACAGGAAAAATGAGGGTAGGTTTTATTTTTATCCATTTCTTGTTAATGGAATCATACATTCAAATAGTTTCAGCCCCTATGCTTTCCATTTTTACAGCAGTCGTTTATAAAATGCATTTAATCCTTAAAACATTAATGTGTATGTATTTGTTGTTGCACACATGTAATATATCATGTGTAACCTGCTTGTCTACCCCGTTTCACAAATTGTTTTATCCTCAAACAACACCACCTCCTACTGTCTTCAGAATGACAAAAGAGGTTCAGCTGTGACCTGGTGAGGAAATTTCGAACTATTCATTCCTCCGCTCTTCGGTGGGCCTTCTTGGGAGAGAGTGATTGAAGTCTGGCTGGAGATTTGCCGAGGGACAAATTGTGTTTAAGAGCACAGCGAAGTTTCACTGCGTAGCCGCCAAGGGTATGCAAAAGTGGGCTTCCGGGAGTTGAATATGTTTCGGTCAGTCTAAACTATTATTTACTAGTTGAAACAATCAGACGTTTCTTTAATAACAAAATCTATTTCAAAATCTTCTCGGGCTTCTAGCCAGGTAAAAACACCTTGGCCCGAGAAGATTTTGAATTGACACGTCGCCAGGAAAGCTTCAGTTCTTATTTTAACAAAATTTATGTTTCAAATTATTAATTGCAACTTACAACTTAACGAATGAAAAATTTATTCTAAGCAAAATGCACTAATAGTAAAATAAGTTATATCTTTAAATGACTGCTTGTTTCGGATGTAAAACTAATAACAGATTAAGAAACTCTGTTAGTATTTCTTTGCAGTTACCTGGAATCCTTCTCCTTAGGGCTTTAAGGCAGCTTTTATATATATATATATATATTTATATATATATATATATATATATATATATATATATATATAAACCATTCCCTCTGGATTTTTGTATATTAGTTATTTACCTAGCATAACGACAGTATTTGTTTCATAGTTCAATTACATCTTACACTTTTAATAATGTTTATTTCTCAGTGTTTACCCGCAATTTAATTATTACTACATTAAATTAACTATTTCGGCGCAAGCAGCCATCCTATATTTAATACTTGATTAGCTTAGTCTTCTCTAATTGAGCATGAATTCCCAGTAACTAATTAATTAATTAATTTTCTAATGGCATGTTCCTATATTCCTTATTGCAAATAAAAATATACGAAACACATACATGCATTAAATGTTTTTCACAAACTCTTAAGTGAAAATACTTCTTGTTCTGCAATACCGTACTTTTATTGCAATTTAGTTTTTCTATCTCTTGTGACAATAATGAAGATGACCACTTGACGGAAGGTACACCTATCACCTGGACTCCTTTCTAATCTTTTATGTTTACAACCTTGGGAGAAACGGACGAGATGAGGTAACCCAAAATACGATAGGACTGCAGTTCGGTATGACGTCCTTATATCGGGACCCGCAAAACGACACTGCAGTAGAGGTTCGACAACTTTCCCTCTGGCCGGACGAAGGAAAAGTTACATGCCACCGACCGAATCGCAGCCCATAGTCAACCTATAAGATGAAAAGGAAATAACAGGAATTGAATATCATAGTGTAATACATCACCTTAACATTTCCCTGGTGAACAGAGAGGAACCAAGAAAAATCTCTAGGTCAGAGTGTATGGTCGTCATGGATCAAAACTGGGACCTCTTGGATGCAGGCGAAAGACGTAACTGCCTGGACTATCCCGGCCGGTTTTCTCTCTTTTATGTGAGCTTTCTATTTCCATATGTCTGTATGTACGCATGTGACAACAGTTACTTCCTAAGTTGGCACTATCACTTCACTAATGTACATAATTTAGTTCAGTTCTTGACGTCATCCAGTTAGATCTCGCGAACAGCGTGGAGTGAAATATGCGCTTAGCAATCTCTTCATCATATCCACAATCGTAGAAAACTTTGTTGCGTTAGAAACGCACTCACTAATTCACTTACTATTTCTCTTTCGCGCGCTCACATATATCACTGTAAAAATGTTTCCACTTGGAGAATTGGAGAGGAGTGAAATTTCCAAAAGAACCTTGTTATTTGTTGATAGCACTTCTGGTGATTACGCAGGGTAAGAGCGCTATTCCATCTATTTATCTCTCCAACTGCCCTGTTTGTCGACGTCAATCCCCCGGTAAGCCGATAAGCTTAAGCCATAGCTGCTGGGACGCATAACTCCTTCCTCAATATGTGAAAAAGACCATTCATAGACAAATGTAATATTCTCTGAACATGACATGTTTTCTTTGATGTCTGTTTTGTATGGAAGCAGGGGAAAGCTTTATTATCCTTGCCAATGGGTTTGCAGCAGTAATGTTCTTATGACGTAAAGTGTGTAACAATAAACTTATTGTTTGGCGAGCCATTTCATTTTGACTCTCTTCCAAAGCAGCCATCCCAATTCCTGAAGAAGCGCGTCATTGAGGTGTCAAGAGAGTTGTGGTTGACAGCAGGCATAGGCGTCTCATTAGCACTCGCTGCAGCCTCTCGAATCTCTGGGGGCGTGTATTGTTTGCACTGACGTCCGGCATCATCTCTCTTGTCCCTGCTGCGTCGCACCAGCGACCTTTACCAGCAGTACTCTGAATCCGCCAGCTACTATATCTGCACTACAAGCTCTATATTGTCGCTTCTGCTGGAAAGTCCATGCTACAAGAGTGTCACTTCAATCTTGACTCGGCCAGTTTGCCACGATTGAGAAGTCAAGCGGCCTCCCTCCAACAGGTTCATCCATAATAGCACTTTGATAGCATGGTTATTACAAAAGTCTACACCAGATTCAGTTAGACGAATAGGAAAGTTCGCCATCATTAATCGGCGCACAGTTGAAATACAACACATGTTCCATACTATTAAAATTCCGTCAAAGTTAATTATCCCTTCTTTTGAGATATTTTCGATGGATCATATAACATTCACGAGTCAAAATAAGAACTGAAGCTTTCCTGGCGACGTGTTAATTCAAAATTTTCTCGGGCTTCTAGCCAGGTAAAAACTTGGCTTGACACCAACGTTTCGAAGAAGTGCATCTTCCTCGTCTTCAGGGTGAACTGATGGTTTGAGCTTGCGGAGCTTGCGGAGACTGGTATTTATAAGAGCTGGGATGAAGCTAACCAGTCTCCGCAAGCTTAAACCATCAGTTCACCCTGAAGACGAGGAAGATGCACTTCTTCGAAACGTTGGTGTCAAGCCAAGTTTTTACCTGGCTAGAAGCCCAAGAAGATTTTGAATTCATGAGTCATTTCATGTTGACTCTCTCAGTACACCAGCTGGGCCAATCTTCAAGTAAAAAGTATTGTAATATGTGTTGAGCACTTTTAGTTATTCCAGCCAAAATAACTAAAATGAAATCAAATACAATTCATTTTTTACTTTCTCTAGCGCCATATGTACAATGTACATACGGATAGAGAAGGTATCGTAATGCAACCAAAATTTTGATGCCGAGATTTCACCGGAAATACATGTTTTAGGATTCCCTGAATCCAAAAGAAAGCATTTTCAGAAAAAGGTCCGCGTGTATGTGCGTGTGTGTCTGTCTGAGGACACCATAGTCAAACACGAAAAGACCGTTAAATACTAAACTTGGTATTTAGGTTTGGTATCTTCAAGGATGCGACACAAAGATTTTCAAGAAAATCCCCTCACCCCCAACTACCCTTTACATGGAACATTTTTTGAAAATTTTGATTTTCAAAAAATTGCTCTAACGATTTTAATTAAAAGTCTGTACATTAAAGATATTTACATACCAAATAAAATGTATATCTTGAATTTTCTGGGAATAGCCTCTGAAGAGCTCTTTATTCTGGACGAATTTTGCTGAATGTTGGTTAACTGCTAAACAGTAAGAGATAGACAAAAACTTACTACACAGAAAATGTTGATCTGATCAAAGCACACAATATATGTCCTTTACAGTTTTGTTGTGGAGGTAACCGTTTCCGAGATATTCCTTGTTTTTGGTTTCAGTTGTGAGTACTTATACTTTTCTCAGACAGGAAGTGTCCCTCTTTCTTTTGTTCTACTCCTGGCCAAGCGATTTGCAAATACAATCAAATAATGACAGATTTTAAAACATTTGACTATCGGTTTAGCCTAGCGTATTCCCTTATTTTCTTCCTACTTATAAGGAACTAAGTATTAACATCATTCTGCTAATGATTATCTCGATTAGCAAGGTGCAAAAAGAAGAATACTCTTATGTAAGAAGTTTGTAGAAGAGCTAGAGAAAATCATGTGAGTGTAACAAATTAGATTTTTTAGATTTTTTATTGTACAATCCAAATATAAAATATAATTTTTTGTAGTAAAATTAGATATTCATGCAATAACTACTATTAAAGTAATTCGTAAAATCAGATAGAATGATAAAGATATCTGTTTTACATTCTTGTGTTTTAATCTACGTAATCAGGTTTATTATTTGTAGATAAACTAGCATGTCAGATTTCTAAATCCTCTGATACGTATTATTTTCACCGATAAAGTAATATGAAAGTTTGGCTTCTAACACACATATTCACATACATTTCCCATGTGACTTCTAACTGTATAAACAGCAGAATGCATATTATGTATACTCTGAGATTCAAATAACCTGCTGGATGAAACCTCTTTTACTAAAAGCTTCTGTGGCCTACAGAATACATAATCATTTTCTCTCGACTTTGTTTATGGATCTAAAAGTATACAAAAAATACATATGAAAATGAATCGGATGGTTGGATAAAATATATAAATATATGTTCTAAATATGCTTCTAATATTACTGGAGCAGGATTGAGAACAAGCTTTCTTCATGGGTGACTAGTTGAACTCCGGTGTTAAGTCACTATTTAACAAAAATATTACTACACAGCGGAATAGAAAAAAGCAATAATACAATAAATAAAAGGAATATGATTAAATAAACCTTAATGAGGATTACTGTCTTTTAGTTCTGAAAGGGAGTAAAATGCACATAATAAACTTAGTAATTTAATGATGACGAAATGTTACATTACTTCACAAGATATTTGTTTATTTCACCTCAGAAGTAAAATATTACTTCTCTTACTTTGGATTCAAGGTAGGCAAAATGTTATATGTTTATATGTTTAAACGTTATGAACATTCTAAACATAGTTTTTAAGTTAAATTAAAAACCAAGAAATACTTATTAGTTTTAAATGACATATTTGTAAGAGAAGTATCTTACAATAACATATAACACGTTTTGCAGCGCATTCAATAGCTTACACCTCCTTATTTATTTAAAAGTCATAATAAATAAAAGTATAGCAAATTGTCACTTATATTATATTATATTTATATTTACATTATGATAAACACACGACTGTGATTCATGTTTCTCCGCCGCGGCGACTGGTTGATTATAAACACTCGGAACGCGACTGGTAAATGAAAGCGAAGGTAACCACAGTAGTTTACAAACCTAGCTCACCGTATACTTACACACACGTGTGTGCCAGTAATTCTTTGACAACATGTTAATGGAGCAGCATTAGCGCTTTTCCGTGGTAGAGAACCACAGCCAATTATTTAGTCTAGTAAACCACTTAGTGAAGCAACCAATTTCAAATATTATAGTGCATAATTGTGTTCACGGTAACACTGAAATTCTAACTAAACTCAGAAATAGCTCATTAAGAAAGCATTGCATCTATGGTTAAATACTGTATTCAACTAACTTTTTTAAAATTTTTATTCTCTAAACAAAATTAATAAACACAAAAGATTCTATAAATATAACAGCTTTCTTGTTTAAAAAGCAATGTCTATTTCATCTAGCGGGTATATTGCTTACAGTGTACGTAGTAGCTATAGAAGATATTCTATTCCACCCAAAAATTTGAAGTCAAGATTCCCCGAAAATATATATTTATGGTCCCTTGAGTCCGAAAAGATGTCTTTAGAAAAAAATCCTAAGTGTCACCGTGAGTATATGTGCATGTGAAAATTGTGTTTTATAAAAACTGTACTAATGATTTTGCTAAAAAAAAATGCCGTATATTAAAATATTTACATCAATATTAAAAAGATTTATATCTTGAATTTTCTGGACATAACTTCCAAATATCTCTTTATTCTGGCTGATTCGTATGCTTTGAAGAAACAACGGGTGTTTACTGTTGTGTTGTTTATAGTCGCACTATATATGTCACTAGTGGTAAGTGATCAGCAAAGGCTACGAATGAAAATAATTTTCTTTTTCAGTAATCAAGAGTAAGGAAACCAATGTAAAGAGAAGAACAACATAGTGGTCAAGACGTACACTGCGAAACTCAGGCTAAAAAGTATAATAAAAAACTAAAATATTTTAAAAATATTGTGACCCATCAGCAAGGTGATGAATTGCAGAAATGTAGTGAACCAAGTGAATGTTTCTGTTGATATCAATAAATCAACAAATGAATTGGTTTACGCGCACTGAATTACATATTTTTTCTTCCATGTAGTTCAGTGGTATATTAAAATTGATGAAAATTATAGTATTTAGAGGATAAGCCTTTTGAACATCTTAATGTAAACCAGGGAAACTTCAATGCAAAAGTAAGAAATGTCCATGGTTTAAAATGGAAAACATATAGTTCCAAGGGTCTTTTCGATGTATTTGCAGAAATAAATATAAACATAATATTAACATAATTATAGTTTGAAAGGTTTATTTTAGTAGAATTTATTACAATTTGTGTGACTCCAATTCGTTTTTACCGTGTCTGAAATGTAAACTCTCAAATTTCCAAATGGATGTTTCATTGATAATTTGCCAGCATTTTGCAAACAAGCTGGTCAATTTGCACAAACAGCTAAACTAAATATTTGCCTGCGAGCTATGTGCTTTTGCTACAAAAATGTTTTAGCTTATGGAATAGATATATTTTGAACAAAAACACATTTTATTGAGATAGCACCAGATAATCAACATGTATGTGTATGTATTATTGTTGTTGACGTTGTGGTTAATTTATTTTGATTTTGTTATTAATATTATATTATTGTTATTTTATTGTGATTTTATTGTTAATAATACTATTATTATACCGTTAGCAGAATAAATAAAACGTCAAAACACCGTAAGGGACTCCAGTTCAAGTCTGGAAACTGTCAGAGCGTGATTCTCACACCGTTTTCGCTGGCATGCAAGAGGTACAACGAACTCTTTGCAGTATTTGCTTACCTACCACTGAACGGTGTTTACTTCCAATTCTCCCGTTGAAGTCTATAACTTCTTTATCTCACGAAGAGTTATTTGCACACGTGAAATTTGGCGCTTTTGGGACACCAGGAAATAGTCAATGAAAATCCAGTTTCCTCTCATGCAGTTCACTAACACCAAGAGTTCAAAATATTGTTCAAGATGAGCCAATTACAGCTTAGCGCTCGTTATGGAAACACTGCACACAATGGCACAATAGAAGAAAAAATGGAAATGCGTTTTAACACGTTAGTAATCCTTTGATTTAAGGTCCAACTTCATGCAAAATCATAATTTCTGGGATAACAAAATCGCCACTTGTAAATGCCTATTCTGGTACTAGTCCTGGAAGGTACAATTCAAAACGTGGGTGATAATGCTCATAATGAAACATCGGGAAACATGTAGCCGATTCGAAACAGTACATTGTTCTGAACAACATTAATAATCCTAACGCCCTCTATCTCTTCCAATTATTTGGAATCCCTTTCATGCAACAGATATTGAACTGCTCGTTTTGATCCCATTCGGTTTTAAAGGGTTTACAGTCAGGTTTCATCATTTTTATTGCTCTTTCGATGTTTCCTATTTTGAATTTTCAGCGATATTTTTAAACACATGGGCTACAGCTTGCTCACTTTGATCACTGTTCTTAATCCGCATCTACTACGCTTGTCTGGTTTTGAACCTGAAAGTAATTTTCTTAACCCTGCCATTAGAGTTTGAAATCAATATACATAAAAAAGTAACTTAACCTTATAAGCAGTTGCGAAAACAAGAATATAGAAATAGTTAAGAAGAATGTTGATAGTTTTCCAGCTTTTTGTGAATTAATAGGAAGTAATTTGAGAATCAAAAGAAGAAAGGAATCACAAATGAACTTCTATAAAGTTATGGCTGCATACGAGAGTTCTATATGCATGAACTATTGTGATATTTATTTCAACAAAGAAACATCACGCACACAGGCATAAATGTGCAAAGGAATGCAGTAAAATAAATAAAATAAGGAAAGAAATTAATATCAGATATACATTTTGTCAGTTAATCATAACATAGAATAAATAAGAATGAATTGAAGGATCATGTAGATAGAACGATATAAAATAGATTAGCAAAACAAAATCATGATTTATCGAGCAATTGGAATGAGAGGTCTGGTTAGAACTCCTAAGAATTGGATAAATAATAAGAGACTGGAACAGGTGAATACAATACCTAATCCTTGAAAGAAGGAATATATATTTTATGACCAAAGCCGAATTTTCTTGCCACCACGAGTATCATTTCTTCGTGTGTGTCCCGAATTGCCATTCAGAGGTGATAATAATGAGATCCGCCTTAAATTTCCAGTTCAGTAACTTTGTCAAGGATTTTTTTTAATGTTAAGAATAAACAAAGTCTGGCATAGTTGAAACTTTGGAATAACACCAAATTCATTGAACCCAGCTCTGCCTGAACCCGGCTCTGCGCATGTACACTAAAAACAACTACACCACTTCTTTTCTTCCGCCAAACGATAAACAGTTCGGTAAAAGAATAATTATTTGTATAGATTGTCTTTGCCTGACTATAGTCAATGCGACACTTATAATATCAGTTCTCCTGAACTATTCAGATTTTATAAGTATGTATTCTTCTGATATTAAGTTTGATGCACATAAATACATACGAGAAAAGAATGTAGTGATATGATTGAAATTTCGTAAATAAGCCCTCATAAAGATGATTCTGTATGAATATTTATCATAAAATTAATTTTAGTTTGTTTTTGTGTATGACATTTATTTACATATTAAATAGATTTGCCTTAATTACAAATATCTTCTTATTTACAATATAATGAAACTCATATGTGACATTGTTATATATTAGGAAAATGAGCACCATATTCAGTAATATTATTTATGGGATTTACAGTGAAAGCACAGATTTTAATCTATTAATCTCGCTTAAGCAACAACTGGTTTCGAATTAGTTTTTATTGTGTTTAAAAGCTCCTCGATGATCATAGAAGAATGGATACACTTCTTACATTCTTCTGCATAATTACATCTATTCAGAGTCTGGTGATTTTGAAACATTATAAGACGTTGGTGAAAAAGGGTGGTGATAAAATGTATTACCTGATTATCTAAAGTAAGTACTTGGTACAGAGTGCCCAGTTTTTATAAATATTTAATTGCACTCAGAATTTAAACTAAAAAATAAATATATGATTATAAACAATTCCTCCAGCATGTTTAGGTTGTCAGTTCTTGCTCTATTCGTGTCGTGCCTTCTCTTTCTCAGTCTTCCTGGTTTATGTTTTCTTTTATTGTTGCTAGAGTATATGTAGCGCAGCGCTGATTCAAAAATTTAGTGGCATTTGGTTAGTGACTTAACGTATAACAGTTTAGCAAACCACTTTGAGTTGTACTGTAACATGTAGACAATTCTTTCTAATAACGCAGAGCTCTTAATATTCTGGAAGTTCGCAGATATAATACAGCGCAGTTAGGTTTTCTCGTGTTTACGTTCACAAGCAGTTCGTCTTGAAATAATCGATAGCTCGTTCCAAACAGAACAACTATTAGGCCTCCCATTAAATATGAAAGCTTTAATTGGTGTTATCCTATATCACCGCACCACATATGTTGGGAGATAGAGAAATATCTCAAGATTATACTGGAGCAGATAGCACGTGGTAGTACAGAAACAATTAAATGTTGTTGTTCTAATTGATTATTTTATTTTTTATCGTATTTAGTTGTTCTGATATTGTGCAAACGATTACTCTTTTGCTGATTGTATTTTAGTTTTACATTAAGTGTTGTGTAAATTTCTATACCATAGGTGATAGCATAAGTAACTAGCTATCGTTTTGTATAAACTCTTTGTTGCATTGATTCTGGTAAAACATTTCTTCAATATTGCTTTCTATCATTATTTTGGATGCACTATATATGGGTTTGAAAGCAATTACCGCTTGATGTACACAGATTTCGATATATGGTTTCGTTAATGTATTTAGCCGGTATACCATATTTTGCTACATTATCTGTAGATATCATTGTTGGTTAAACAACTCACATTCTTTAATAAAATTGAGGGGACTTAGAAAGTTGAACAAGAATTTCTCCATATATAATATTTTTCTAGGAAAAAGTAACATACTATGTCATAATCAAGCACTTCTCCGCCGTTATCTTTGCCGGCACTTGTTTGCGGAGACCAAACTTGTTTTCTTGTGCAGAAATATAGATCAAAACTTATCTATCTGCACACAACTGAGCAACTATGTATCTCTCGTGGTAAGTTTCAGAGTCCCAAGCCTGCCAGGGAGGTACTTATTGCTTACCGCAATAAAATTGTGAAATGCTTTGGTAGCATAAAATTTCCGGGCACAAAGTATTCTCAGATATTGAATTAGTTTGACATGTCATAAGTCACAATCAATTTTTGTTATTGATGTTAAATTATATTTGATCTTTGTGTTAATTTCTTTCTTAAGTATTACACTACACGTTCACACTTCCAGAACTCCAGCGAAAATGGTGTTTTATTGAGCAAAGAAATACATTCAACCATCAATCCCTAATCGAACTTGGGAGATTTGGATTTAGAATCCCGGATGCTAACAGCAGATTTGAAACATAGTATCTTCACATGATTAACAACGAAGAAATTGTAAGTCTTTAAAACTAATTAAATAAAATTATAAGACATTCTAAATCGAACACTTCAATCAACTTCAATAGATATGCAGTACAATTCTAAGGGTTTATAAGTTTATAAGCATAACGTTATGTCGATACTGAAATTCATATCTATCCATGTGTGATGTATAATCAATGAATCGATTCTCGAGAGTGCCCAAAATAATGATGACAGATTTATTGCCACATAGAAAGTCCTGTAGTGCAAAGTTAGAGCTCAGCATCCACCTGTACACTATGATATTTTGAGTTTCTAGCACGGTTAGATAAATGCACAATTATTGTTATTATTACCGGTATCGATGGTCTTTCAAAGGAATGGTGAGGAAGGATGGGTTTTTTCTGGATAGTGCGATATCAGAAAGAGAGGGGCACCTATATTGAGATAGATACCATTTAAATATTAATTTCAAAATGTTTGCCTTAAAAGGAATAACTAAACTAGAAATTCTAATGAAACTTTTATTTTTGCAACAGAGCAATTACTTCACTAAAAAGATTTAAAAACTCGAATGAATTCAAATTTGCTACATTTAAAGTGACGCTGTGTATTTATTGGGAGGGCATATTTAAAAAAAAAATAGTAATGTTGCTGTAACAAATGGAACATCCATTAATTTCAGCTCTTAGAATTAATTTTAAATAAATTAGAATCTATTTCTACTTCTGTACTTCCGGATTCTTCAGAAAAAATAAATAAAAAAAAATAATAAAAAGTATACATCTCAAAAACCTTGAGAATGGACGCTCCGGCCGGGAATAGAACCTCGAATCGTAGGTTGAGAATGCAAATGTTAACTACTCAGATATAGAAATGGCCCACTGACTCTTTTAAAACACCTGCCGGTTGGCTTAGACAGCATAATAATTTTCATTGAATGCGTTATAAAGGCGTTACAGTTTCACCGGATTATGTGAACAAGATGGAAGCAATCAGAATGCTGTAAACAACCATCCAACAACATGGTCCTCAAATGCTGCGTGATGTCCCGAGCTTTACCACTGTCACAAGTATCAGCGCCAGTCACTGTATAATTATGATTCCCACTCTAGAACCGAAACAATTTGACCACTCATCGTGGTGAAAAAATATCAAAGGATGGGTCATCTATGAATTCCTAGACAACACAATTTCATTTGGTAAAGCTTTAGCACAGAAATTAGGCTTTAATACATAATTTGTTCATAAAGTTGATGCCAGTTTTAAATTATTCCACAGGATATTACTCATACAACTTTTTATTTAATTTTTTTAATAGATGAGAAGCTGTTCCACTGAGAAAGTAAGAAACAAGCCGCTTGCCGTAATTCAATAACACAAATCGTACCAAAACCTCCAAGTAATATAAAGCTTTTGAGCTCAAGGTTGAACTCAGAAGACCAGAGACGTATCCAAGTTGAATCTGAAAGTGGCATAAGAATAATTAAAGAAATAAGGGTCGCTTCACACATATTTATTATTAATCACATATCCCTTTGCTAAATTTGGCATTATAATTATATACAAAGTGATGTATGTAGAACTGACATTTCTTTCTTTAATTATTCCATTGGAAATTCATTCGATTACCCAATTTTAGCAAATTAAGCAGAATGTTCTGGAGTTTCGAGTCCTTGTCTCTAAATACGCAAATGTTGTTGTTTTATTCCTAATTGCATCGTTGCCAGCTGTTTCGACATTTTGTTCTTGTAGTCGACGTGAAAATGCAGTACGATGTAGAGCTGAGTCAAGGATATTTTCAGCAAGATGGCGCTACATGCCATACATCAAATGAATCCATGAACCTAATTGCAAGTGTCTTTAACGACCGGATAACTTCCAGGAACCTGTCACCACCGAGACCTCCGGATTTGACATCGCCGAGCTTCATTCTATGGGGTTACTTAAAAGACAAGGTTTACGCCACACGTCCTCAGACATTGGACGATCTGAACAACATCACAAAGGAGATTCAAGCTATTGACAGCAGAGTCCTCCAACGAGTGGCCAGTAATATGGAAAGACGTGTTGAGTTGTGCCTTATGCAGGATGCAGGACATTTTCAACATTTGCTATAGAGGTGAATAATCTTCCAAAATTCCTCTACAATTTAGGTATAGTAAATTGTCGCTAGCATAACATGTTTTGAAACAATTAATGAAAGAAGTGTGTCGGTTCTATATAAATCAGCCTGTATTTTGCTCTACAGCCTGGTTCTCGTATGTCGAGATCGGCGCATTTCTGACCATGTTAAAGGTCAGGGCATCACGTATTCGTGCTACCTGTTGTGGCCTCGAGCTTAGTCTGCTTCCGTTTGGCAAATTGCATCACCTGGTAGTTTGCTCGTTTCTTTCCTTTAGGTTTAATAGTTCGATAGCATTGGATTTCAAAGGAATCTTACTAACAGTCTGATGAAACCATGTTCAAATGAAAGTTCTCTTTAATGTAAAAAGTAATATCAAGACATTAAGAAACGTTGAATAGAAAACTGTGAACAAAAGCCTTGAAATATACTATACATACAAATAAGAAGGGATAGCCACCTGCATTGATGACTGCACGCGCCGCATGCATTTACCTGAGTTGCGGAAAGTGGCTCCATACAACAGTATATTATGTTGTATATTGTATATTGCAATACTATTTTACTTTGATGATAGTGCATGCCCTTCTATCAATATTGTAAAACCTCTTGCTTCAAATGGATTGCAAGGAGATTTGCAATTGATACAGAAGAACTTGGAAAATATATCTACGACATTAACAATGTTAGTAAACATCGAACATTGAAATGTCTCAAGCCCTGAAAGCCGTTGATGATCTTCTGCAAGTAATTAATCTGAAATCTGTGACACTTGTTTTAGACCGTGTGAAAAACAAAGCAAAGACAGTGTCGATTCCCAAGTTGTTATCCCTATAGATAAAAGGCTTACGATCTCAAAATTGAAATACACTGTTTGACTGCATTGCTGAACATCTAGAAAAGAATTTGTAATATACGTACCTTTTAACTTTAACTTATTCATATGGAACAGCTTAATAATCAATAATTCACTTTAAAGCTTGCTTTAGGTTTAACATAAATGCATAAACAGAAATATGAATCCTTATTTACAACATGTTTTGTAAAAGTAACGCTCTCCCTCAATGTAATACATTTCAAAACTTTTACATAAAGGCACATTTATTATAGCAGTATTCATACCATATTGCAAGTTCCATTACATTCCTACATTAGCCTTTCCAAAAAGATCTTAGATAACGCTTCCCATCCACAGAAACTGGTACATGCAAACATTTATTTCACTAAATTGCCAATGTACTTAACACTGATTCAGTATGGAGAGAAGTATACCTGTTATGCCGTCACGCTGAATTATAAAGTTCTTATTTATACCGCATCTCACTAATTACCTCTCATTGTTGAAAGCAGATTGCAGGTGTGAAAAGATGGAATGAAACCTAACTGATGTTACAGTTACTATTGTTCTCTTCGTTCCATGTCCGTGGTAGGTCTCGTCACCGTAGAGTGATTCCCCATCTGATAGTCTAGAAACCTTACTGGTTTGTCTCTCGGCTAAGACACCGACCAAAATCTTTGTTAACCCTCGATGCTGCGCGACGTCATCTTAGCAGAGAGGATTAACATAACCCCTTCATTTTCACATACTTCTATCCAGGAATGGGGAGGTAGAAGAACTAATTCTCTTTGTAGAAAACTCCCAAAGCTCGCTCACTCTCTGGTGGCGTACCCTTACAACGCCAAAATATCTTTCTTTTTCATAGTGATTAACTTTTACTACATAGGCACTGCAGACGACGGCACTGATGATACCTGGAATGAAGATGGAGCACGGTGGAATGTGAAGGTGGGTGAATCCGGAGAACCCGGAAAAATCTGCGCCACTTTGTCCACCACAAACCCTATATTTGGTTGCCTGTGATCGAACCAAGTGAAACTTGGTGAGAGGCAAGTGGTCTAACCACTCAGCCTCGGCGCGGCCTACGCAATATCATTAATTATATTTATCGCAATCTGAAAGAGGGTTAAAAAAGAACAGAAAAAGCAGAGATCTTAAGATCTCGGACGAAATATGACTCAGGCGAGAATTTATCTGACACACATAGAAAAACATGATATTTTAACGGGAAATAAGTATGTATTTAGCGACATACCAGGTAGATGCAATAATTACCAACATACAGTTCAAGTTAGTGAAGTACCACCACATCGACCTAAATATTATAATCTACCCAGAGCTCTACGGGAGAAAACAAATAAATTAATAGATGTTGGAAAATGGAATTATAGAACAAAGTAACAGACCATAAATTCTAAATGGCGAAGTGTAAAGAAGGACGTGAGTCCACGTCCAACGCTAGATGGCAGATGCATAATATATAGATTCATTTACGAAAGACCAAGTTTGACACCCATGGAAAGGGGATGAAATAAATTTCAAATTATCCAACGGTGTTGTGTCATAGACTACAGAGTAGTTGGTACAAATACACAAACCTTATTCAGAATCTATCAAATGAGGCAATTAATTATATAACAGATACAAACCTATAAAACTGCACAAAGGAAAGGAAATGAATACTGTGTGTAATAGAATACCCGTTACAATCAAGGATGAAACGGCAGGACATTTAAAGGAAGAAGAAATCTTTTAAAAAAAAACTTCAAATGAATGAAGGAATAGACGATGAGCAGAAAATGGAAACGTGAAGAGAAAACGAAAACTTGGATCATTGCATTACACTTGCAGATCTAGTTCTGATAAAAACTAAGAAAATATCAAACAAAGTCCAGAAGAAATTCTGGAGTATGTTTGAAAAATACCATATGAAGTTATAAATGTATATGCAACGGTCACATGAATCTGTAATCTGTTCACGAGAAAGATATTTGGAGGTTTTCATAAAGATATGCTAAAATCCTATGGAGAATGAGAATGGAACAAAAAGAGTAGGAAGAAGAAGAAAAATTGGTGATATGATCTCCTAAAAGGTCATTAATGTTACTAAAATATAGGAGTGGGAACAATGTCGTCCTCCGCTGGATATGAACCCGCGACCTTGGGTATATGCAGGTCGCATGGTGACCATTAAACCAAGGACGGCGACAAATAAATGGATGTAATATAGCAATGAGAGTATACCAGAAGATGTTAACATAAACTTGGTTTATAAGAGGGGCAGAAAAAGCTAAAACTGTACATGGGCCATAAAAGAAAAAACTTTCGCAAGGTTTTTGTTGACAATAGTTCAGGAGTTGGGGTGAAGAAGGCACAACGCAAGCTTTAGGAGATAGGATAATAATTAAACACGTGAAAGTTACTATGGGGTTAGTAGCCTAAGTGTGATGATATAATAGTTTTTAATAGGTCATGAAACGAGACGATATTGATAGCGCGAAGACAAACCAATCAGAGCATAATTCTCCTTGGTCAGAACGAGTTTGTTTGATATACGGTCTACGAGACGAGAGTTCTCAGGACAGTGCGTCTTTATTCTGTGTACAAGTCAGTTTGTTCGTGATTTATCTACAGTTAGTTGTTCTCCACAGTATGTGGGTGCTACATATTATTTACGTAAGAAATGTGATACACGAGATCTAAGTTTCACTTGTAAGTCGAGCGTATAACACAGTTTCACTTAGGATCTTAGAGAATTATAAAGTGTATATACTTTATCAATATTCTTGGTAATAGTTGCAATAAATACTCAAACAAAAATCTGATATGTACCATTCAAGTGACTTTCTCTATATCCCTGCAGCAAATTATTCTTAAAAAGCATATAGTTCTATTTATTTTATGCGAATCCGAAAAAATGAGCAGAAATAGTCTTATTACTCGCTTCCTTGTAACTAGAAGCGAAATAAGGGACTACCATAGGTTCAAAATGATAGCCAAAAGTTGGTTGCTATGTCAATGAAGTTCCTTTGTTTATATAGATAGGAGTTGACAAGTTCCTGTATGAGAAAAGTAAAAGTTTTTCATAGCAGAAACCAAAAATAAGGAATCTCTCAAAAACGACGAACTCACGAAAAAAATGTATATAACATAAATTGTGTGTTTTAACGTGCTCTACATCTTTGTGTAGTAAGTTTTTGCCCATCTCTTACGGTTTAGCAGTTATTCAAAATTCAGTAAAATTCATCCAGAATAAACTACTCTTCAGAGGCTATTCCCAGAAAATTCAAGATAAACCTTTTATTTGTCAGGTAAATATCTTAAATATACGAAAATCAAAATCGTTAGAGCCATTTTTGAGAAAATGAACATTTTCAAAAAAAGTTCCATGTGAAGGGTAGTTTGGAGTGGGGGGATTTTTCTCAAAATCTTCTTGTCGCATCCCTGGAAGATATTAAACTTAAATACCAAGTTTGGTATTTTATCGACTTTTAGTTTTTGACTTATCGTGTTCACAGGCACACGGACCGTTTTTCTGAAAATCCTTTTTTTGGATACAGGGGACGCTAAAACATATATTTCCGATGAAATCTCGGTATCGAATTTTTTGGTGGAGTGCAATAATCCTCTATATGAACATAGTGAGTATAGAGAAAGTAAAAATACTAACAAATGTGTTATCTATGAAATGGTGATTGGTTTTACCGATAACATCCTGTTAAATACTTGCTCGGCCGAAGAACCCAACTATCTGGAGTAAATAAATATGAATACTAATAATAATAAAATAATCAGATATAAAAAGGGGTAGAGGTGATTGTCGCACATTTAGAAGTGTGATTAAGAGATACAATAAAATATACGAAATGCAAACTTCTTTACACATTGTTGGGAGCTATCAGCATCAGAGCTAACCTTCACAGTCGAGAAATCGATCTGCTAAAGAGCAGGTTATGGATTTCAGATAAGAATGAACCATGCAGCTCAGGGTGATTAATTGCAAGGGATAATTTGGAAAAACAATAACTTCTCAGAACGCAGCTAATTATGAATTGCAATGTTACTATTTGTCTTTGTTCTTCGTTTCAAGGACATTATACGGATATCCTGAAGTTATTACTCCCCATCTTCTTATCCTTTTGAATACATATGAGATTTCAGTAACTGCATCCAAAACTAATTTCACATCGATGTCAAATCTTCCTTTTTCATATAAAGTCTCAAAAGAAACCACTATCTTATTCTAAAGCTGTGCTTGCATCCGCGATTATACAACAATATTCGATGGACACGATTGGCTCTTATATAATTTTCGCGTTTGTCTCTATGAAAAGATCTAAAGGTTCCCAGTAAACTGTGAGGCACTATTACAACTTGATTTTGTCGATTTTGATATACGTTCATTAAACGGTCTATATAGTACTTCACTTTATGTTGCGAACGATCCAAGTTGTTACCTTTCTTTGGTATTTAACGACTTTGACACACTTTAGAGAAGCACTCTTGCCTTTTTCAACACCGCCAACGTCTTTAAAAGAAAATTGCTCCCTTTCTCGGATTGAACATGATTTCATTCATGTTAATCCGAAACATCTAAAGCCTTTCAGAGACAATGCATTTAGGTTTAGTGATTCAGATGATGTAAAAGCATTCGCTCGATGGAACTGCTCAAAACGGTTAAAAAACGACGTCAAAAGTTGCTACGAAATAGGCTTACACAGCTTAGCTACCGTTCCCATTTTTCTTTTTCTTTACGTTCATTTGGTTTAATATTCTCGCGAGAGTAACGATGAGCTAAAAAGCAAAAAGGAGGATGTAAGAATAAAATAACACTAAGGGTATATTGGAAGCCGGCTCTATGAAAACCTCGAGTATTATTAAATGTCCCGGGGGAGGTGTTTCTTTCTTCCATTACTGTGCGTGATGTAGAGGGTGTTAAACCAACTCCATAAAAGTAACGCCTTTAAAAGTATTCTACAATCTTTCCGACGCTACGCCAGCCATGAAATAAAATAAATCGTGAATGTGTCTGGTAAAGCAGAGAGGCAACGCAATGGCAACTTTTATTAAATTCCGGTCCGAAGCAGGGAAGACAACTGTCAAACCACGCAGCGACGGTACCAAAACCGCACGAGCAGCACGAGACGTTCAGTGGTTCCCGGGAACACTTGGGTTTTCACTAACCTCCGTGTCACGGTAACATGTGTGAGTAAGTGTGGAATTCCCAGCTTCGAGCCAACTGACATTTTGGGTGCCCACTGTTCGGAGTACGCAGCAACTCTTCCTACTGCGATCTCGCACACAAGAATTCCCACATCATTTACAAGTTAACGGTCCAGAATTAAATTTACAAGAACACATATAATTATCTCCATAATAAACTAGTATTCCCACACAAGATTTGACATAAATTATAATTCAAACACATACACATAATTTGTAGGTGCCTTTTGATGAAGATCATATTCCAAATCGTTGAAAAATCTGAGGAAAGTTGGAACAATAATCACACTTTGTGAATGTGCGATTATAGCCACGACCCAAACATTTAATGCACGAATCAGAAACTAGTTTCAAAATTAATCCTGTGCACAGTTGTTTTATTTCTTGCAATAATAATTATATGCCGGATTTTACATCGAATGTGATATGCCGGATTTTACATCGAATGTGATATGCCGGATTTTACATCGAATGTGATATCGGTGGCATTACTTTGGACTGGTTATTCGTGTGTAAACGTATTCCTTTACATTAATTGGTGTTGATTGTTAGGTTAGGTTAATTTATAGCTTTAGGTTATCTCTTAAACATTAAGAGCCAGATCCATAGTCCGTACTTGAAGCACCTCACACTCCAATCTCACTTGAGTGTCAATATCAGATTCAGAAATAAAGCTCAACTAAAAAGGGAAAATTGGGTAAAGAGTGAAAATTGGACGAGATTTGAGTATTTTTCTGGAAGCCTGGTGTAGAGTTGGGATACAGTCAAAACACTTTTTGAAAATAGGTTTTCGATACATTGTTCAGGACAAGTAAATAGTGTTTTTATACGTGAACTTCTGAATAACTTGGTAGTGTAGATTTTGGGGGTTATGTGTGACCGGGAAAGTTAAAGGCCCGGAAGGCTCTGGAATTCCGCAGGAGTATGCCGGGAATAAGATGTCTAAGCCTCGCATAGTGCAATTTCTAAAACAGAAACATTATTTAATAACAAATTAATACTTTTTTGTTTTCATAATGCAGAAATAAATTTATTGTTACTAATACTTATCACGGTATGACGCAATACAGGTGTATGAAATTCAGGACAAAATTATTATAGTGTAAAAGCAAGAAAATATCAGTAAATAATAATTATTTCAGTGGCATTGTTGGGATCAATGTTTCTAGCTGTCTGTACATTGTTACCTAATGTTTGCAGGACTATTGATAAAGTAATAAAACACCGTACAGCACAGTAAAGCAACTGCTAGTAATTTGTCTGTATAAACAGGAGGTATACATATAAATAAGTTCATTGATGTGCATGTGAATTGAACTATTTTCCAGTAATTTCAAAGCGGATTTATTTTTTGTATACGCGGATTCATTCTTATTTACTTTCTAAAACATCATGTACTTATCAATAGCAGAAGTTAAGCTTTATCCTTTCTGTACTAAATACTATTTTACGTACATCATTTTAATCTATACATAAAACGGTGGAGCAACGAAACCCACGTGAAAGACTATGCATCCAGCGCACAAAATAAAACTAGAACCGCAGAATCAACGCTTATCCCGGAAAAGACAAAAAAAAAATAGCCTATTGAAGTCTGCTCATGGTAATTCATTGGTCTTGCAATGAGTGGCCACTCACTTCACACTATACACCCACTGAAATTAATTTCTCTGGTTAACAAAGTAACGATGATTGCGCACTCATATTTGAGTTACTGACGAACGAGTGAACTATGAATGTGTCTCAAGTAAGCAGGGTGTTAATGAACTGTACCGAAATATTTTCACAGAATATGTAGATTACTGAAATAAGTAATTTGAGATATGAGATTTATGGCCTGTTTATTGAAATTTCGAAGTAACGGCCATAAGTTTCTAAAGTGTCAGTACGCCACGTACCGCGGTACTTCATCTGGAATGAAAAAAAAAATAATAAGAAGAAACATTTACTCTGTGACGTGAACCGAACTCAAGACCTTCGGGATAGCAGCTTCAAGTGGTTAGTTCGAGATGTTATACATTTTTGTGACAAATCTTGAGATCGCTAGAAACGAGCTGCTAAAATTGATATTTCTATACTCGGGAAGCAGTTTTAAAGACGTAAGCAATTTTTTCAACCTGCTTTGCTTTAACACCGACTTATAAGCACATGATACCCACACGTTTAACGCTATGTAGCTGCGTTATGTTTATCCGGGGACCATGCATCGCCGATCTCAAATTACTTATATTAGTCACGTGCACAATCTCGCAAATGTATGTATATTACATACATACCTACCTACCACACGTACAAACTCGCTTCTACATTTAATTTCGCAATTCTACTTCTTCTATGCTCTTGGGAGAGTCTAGAAGGGGAAAAAAGAAATTATAATCACCACGGAACTCGGATCTGTAGATTTGAAGACTAGTATGATAATCAGAATTTGTCTGTACAGTGCTGCAACTGTACAAAGATTATGTGCACTTGTGAGGAGAAGATTCTTTCACTGCTGTTTGATAGAAATAGTGGTATATTAAAGTAGGAACATCCGATGTGAAAAAATATCTAAATTTGCTGAAAATAAGCTGATATAAACGTTGCTAGGAGAAAGGTAATGTTCATTATGGATAATGATGATGGTAGTTGTAATAATAATAATAATAATAATAATAATAATAATAATAATAATAATAATAATAATAATAATAATAATAATAATTCACATTTCCTAGCTCCATCGGTGTAACCAAAAGAGAAGATTAAAATAAATTACTGTTAAATTTCTGGTGGAAAAATAATACATTGTACCACATCCATCGATTGCAAACACTCCTGCGTCTTCCATACGCGGTTTTAGGGATGCATCTGGTAACAATGAAGGACTTGGAGAGAAATGATGGATAATCTTACTTTCAATCTTACGACTATTTTTCCAGGAAATGAGCGTAACACATGTTTCTTTAACAGTATAAATAAGTAATTATACCATATATATGTATATAAATATACTATTCTTAGTTTGTTTTGCAGGTAACCTTGTGTTTGGAAGAAGTTATTGCTGTGAAAGTACACTTATATAGAAGTAAATGCCCACAACTGTTGTATTTCTCCTCCCTATTCCAACCTGTGAAAAGAAGCCAATGTTTGAGTGTCAGCTTTTTATATAAAACCAAATGAGACGAACTTATGGGCCCACCAGCCACTAAGGTGAAATGCTTCTGTTCTCCTACACTTCGCCGCTCACCCAGGCTTGGTCTTGATGTACAGACTAAGGAGTGAGTTGGATTTAGTATTCAAATCATTCAGAGATAGGCTCACCCATGTTTGGTGTGGAGCACAATGACAAGTAGCTTCTTCCGAAATTAATGCTGAAGAACGCTATGGGAAACTAAAGTTTTCCCGCATTGACTGTACAAGATCAAGGAAATCCTATTGTCGCTTTAATTATATTTTATTACGTTCAGATATGTTTAGTTACATATCATCTGGACAGGTAGAGTCAGACTGAAAAATTAAATGCATAGCCGGGATTTGAACCACGGATTTCCCGATCTCTAGCCGGTTGCTCTGCCACTAAGCTACCATGGCAACATGGCGGCATAGCATTGAATCTTTCAACTGACTCGTATGTTTCCTGGTAAACCACAAGGTGATCTCAAATTATTTTGAGACGACAACCCAATGGTGACTTACAATGTTGTAAGTACTTTAGACCCAGGATTCATAGTATTGCCAACTATTATGATCAACTGGTATTGGATAAACTGTTTTTCACAAAAGGTGTGTGTAGGACAGGAGTTGGATATTCAATACCAAGTGACCATAATAGTTGGCTATACTATGAATCCTGGGTCTAAAGTACTTACACCATTGCAAGTCGCCATAGGGGTTGTCATCTCAAAATAATTTGAGATCACCTTGTGGCTTACCAGGAAACATACGAATCAGTTGAAATGTTCAATGCTATGTCGGCATGTTGCAATGGTAGCTCAGTGACAGAGCAACCGGCTAGAGATCGGGAGATCCGTGTTTCAAATCCCGGTTATGGTATTGAATTTTTCAGTCTGACTCTACTTATCCAACTCCTGTCCTTTACAGGGCTTGTGTGAAAAAACAATTTATCCAATACATATCATTTATTCGACTCGAAATATTAATTTGGTCGCCGTTGTTGAGACAGATCGTCGACGCTATTATGGAGAGGTAGAACTAATTTATATATTTAGTAGTCTGATTTTGTTGTTTGTGTGTTCACTGCTGCAACATTTTATAGAAATATTTACTACTACTATAACACTATTTGGGAACAGTTGATTAAAACTCTTAGAAAAATAGGTATTCTACTCAAATATATCTAAATTAAAATGGAATAATTTTGCTAGCTCCAAGTAGCACACGTCTGTCCTTTATGACGATAAATGCTTCCAGTCATTGGAAATCTACTCCTTTAAAAAGAATTGCAGCCACTACTACCGAAGATTTCCTTCCATCGTTGTATCTATCTATCAGTCTGTCCATGTGATATACACGGAAGAGAGATTTATGACAGCTTAGAGAAAGACGGGCAGCTGCGTTGGATCATCTCTGAAGGAAGATAAACGGCCTGCAGGCTTCACCCCACAGCCTGCTATAACTTCGCTACTTTGCTGCAAGGTTCAACCCTCTTCACAACTCCAGCAGTCTCCACAAGTGGTTATGAAAACAAAGCATATTGTTTTAACTAGTGAAGTAGCTAAGTATAAAACCGGTGTTTTAAAACAGTAGATGATGCTTATCATTAATTAGAATTAAGTAGAAAGTGCATTAGACCTATGTGGATGCTTTCAAGAGCCTTGAAGAATACTAAAAGTATATTCGGTATATTCGACAGATTTTCAGTCAATTAACGATTTCTTTTATGCTTCATTCACTAATCAGATTTAAATTACGGATAGTTGTAAAGAATTGTGCTGAACATCTAATAACGGTTAATTGGTTTTCTCGTAAATAGATTCGTTTATTACTTTCTCTACACGTACTATGTAGATAGTTTACAGAGAATATATTGCATTCCACCCAAAAATTCGATTCAAGATTTTACCGGAAATACATGTTTTTGGGTCACCCTTAATCCAAAAAGCATTTTTTGGAAAAAAAAATATCCGTGTGTGTGCGCGCGCTTTGGACAGTATAGCTCTAAAAAGAAAACTCCGTTAAATACCAAACTTGGTATATAAGTTCAGTATCTTCCAAGGATGCGACACAAAACTTTTGAAGAAAATTCCTCCATCCCCACCCAGCCTTAACATGGAAAAATTTACGAAAATTTTTATTTTCTCAAAACTGGCTCTAACGATTTTAATTAAAATATCGTATATTACTTTACATTTGCATGAGAAATAACATGTATATCTTAAATTTTCTGGGAATAGCCTCTGAAGTCTACTTTATTCTGGATGAATTTTACGGAATTTTATATAACTGGCAAACCGTAAGACATAGACAAAAGCTTACATAACCGAAAATGTAGAGCTCGTTAAAACACCAATTTATGTTATATACATTTTTTTACATAGAGTTGATCGTTTTTGAGTTACTACTTGTTACTGGTTTCAGCTTTTAAACTTTTCTCATACGAGAATTTGTCAACTCCTGCCCATATAATCAAAGGAACTTCAGTCACATAGCAACCAATTTTTGACCACACTTTTAGCCTATACTATTTCCTTAATTCCCTTCTACTTGCAAGGAAGCAAGTAAAAATACTATTTCTGCTAATTTTTTCTCGATTGGCATGAAGGAAAAAGAAACATAAGAGTTTTAACAATAATCTGTTACAAAGATGTAGAGAAAGTGATCAGAATAGAACACATCAGATTTTTTTTTATAATTTCTTATACAGTATTGTCACAATCTGATTTAATTAGCTGAAGTCTAGTCTCATGCATTTGTATTACATTTACTAGCAACTGTACAAGTGGCGAAATTTGGTGATCTGCAAATTCAAAATACCAATTGGCCAAACTGCCCATAATTGATATTATATGCAGATATCCCTTCGTGCGTTAAGAGAGTTGCACAACTTAACGGGTTTCTCTCAAGCTAAAAACAATGGAAAACTAGCGATCTTCAATTAGCGCAACCTGATCACCATATCCAATGATTAGCAAGAGGAGCAAAACGAAGCTATCTCAGCCAGTTGCTCACTTGCCGGTTTTAACTTGAAATTACCCCTTTTAGTTCTGAAGCTCTCCTGACGTAGGAAGGGATATTTGTACAAGTCAATATGGGGCAGTTGGTCCATCTGGTATAAAAGAAGCAGTAAAAGATATATCACCTCATAATACGAAAGAAGTCAAATAAATGATTTTGAATCACTTTGCGCAACAAATTATCTGGAGATTTTATACTAAAAACGCATGGTGTCCCATTGATTGTTACTGAATCTCTCTCCGGTTTGCAATGTTTCTTAGTGAATTTATTTTCAGCTTTTAGACTCGGTTTATTGTCACTGGACGCAGAATATAAGCTTGAAGGAATATAGACAACTGAAAGTACAACAATCCACCCTGAAACTATACTAAGAATCATATACTATTATTTGGCACGTATGAAGAAATTAAACAGTCACGTTATCTGCTCTCAATGCAAGAAAACTCCTTAAAATGGCGTGTTAAACGAAAGCAACATGGCCAAGATTATATAATAAATATAATTTGTCATTATGTGTGTATAAAAATGGCTACTAAGCAGATAAACCCAAAATAAACATGTAATATGCGAGGAGAAGAAGAACAAAAGGGATTACGATATATTGAATGCTTTAATTTGTTTAAGAATGTCACTAAAATTAATAAATCATTAATTTAAAAATATATTATGATTGTATAAACATTATATATAAATAATTTAATCATTAATTTAATCAGAATAAGAATATGTAACTATATGTTTTAAATTAATTTCATGAAACGTGATGAGAAATTTGGCACCGTGAGGGTGACGTGCAGCTTATAGTGATTAAAAACACTATTCATCTCTATGAGATGAGAGACAATTTTGAGTACGGTACATTGTGTCTGTGAAGAGAAGACTTTGTGACAGTGTTTATCGCCAACGAATTTGGCATTCCCGACATTACCCAATTTATTTATTTATGTATTTATTGTTTTTGGTGACATTTGTACACTTTTGTGATTCCATTAAATATAAACTTTTTGTTGAGCTGAATATTTGTTGGAGACGTCAAATTTGTCTGTGTAATGTACATAGGGAAGGAAAGATGTAATGAGGAACTGTCCCTAATTGCTTATATGTATTTTACCTTATTTCTGATGAGCTCAATTAACGAAATATTGAGACTACTTATCATTAAAACATTACAAAATGCAATTATACGCACTGAACATACCTGTCGTTTTTATGAGCAGCATTTTCACTTTCTCTACACGTATTATGTACATGTTGTATAGAGAAGGTATTGCACTCCACCCAAAAATTCGATACCGAGATATACCGGCAATATATGTTTTAGGGTCCCCAGGAACCAAAAAAAGCATTTTCAGGAAAAACTCAAAAAACGAAAACTGGTTAAAATACCAAACTTGGTAAAGTTTAGTATCGATTAGCGACGCAACACGAAGATTTTGAGAAATTTCCCCCCAACTCAAATTACTCTTAAATGGAACTTTTTTCGAAATGTTTGATTCTCTTAAAAATAGCTCTAACGATTTTGATTAAAATACCATATATTAAAGATATTTACCTGACAAATAAAATGTATATTTTGAATTTTCTGGGAATAGCCCCTGAAGACTACTTTATTCTCGATGAAATTTACGGAATTTTGCATAACAGCTAAACGGTAAGAAATGGACAAAAACTTACCACACACATTTTTAGAGCAGGTTAAAACACAATTTATGTTATATACTTTTTTTCGTGGAGTTCGTCGTTTTTGATGTATTCCTTGTTTTATTTACAAAATTTCTCGAATTAGTCAACTGCTGCCCATACAAACAAAGGAGCCTCAGTCACATAGCAAGCAGATTTTGACTATCACTTTAACCTATGTTACTTCTTTATTTCGCTTCTACTTACAAAGAAACAAGTAATAAGACTATTTCTGCTAATTTGTTTTCGATTAGCATAAAGTAAATAGAGGCATAAGCTTTTTAACAATAGTTTGTTGCAGAGATTTAGAGAAAGTCATGTGAATGGAACACATCAGATTTTTTCACATTACAATGGGCGCATAAGAGAAACTAATTCTTGCGAAGAAGTAGCAGCTTCTCCTGAGATAGATGTTTCATTCACATGACTTTCTCTGTGACAAAATATTGTTAAAAAGCTTATTACTTTCTCTATACTCACTATGTACATAGTGTATGGAGAAGGTATTGCACTTCACCAAAAAATTCGATACCGAGATTTCACCTTAAATATATGTTTTAGGGTCCCCTGTATCCAAAAAAAAGTATTTTCAGAAAAAGGTCCGCGTGTGTGTGTGTCCGTGTGTCAGTGTGTCCGTGTGTCTGTGAACTCGATAACTCAAAAATGAAAAGTCGGTAAAATACCAAACTTAGTATTTAGGTTTAGTATCTTCCAGGGATGCGACACGAAGCTTTTGAGAAAAGGCCCCCCACCCGAAACTACCTTTTACGTCGAACTTTTTTCGAAAATTTTGATTTTATAAAAAATGGTTCTAATGATTTTGATTAAAATATTATATATTAAAGATATTTACCTGACAAATAAAATGTATATTTTGAATTTTCTGGGAATATCCTCTGAAGACTACTTTATTATGGATGAATTTTGCATAACTACTAAACCGTAACAGATGGACAAAAACTTAACACACAAAAAATATAGGGCACGTTAAAACACACAATTTATGTCATATACATTTTTTTCCTGGAGTTATTCGTTTTTGAGATATTCCTTGTTTTTGGTTTCAGATTTGAAAAACTTATACTTTTCTCATACAGGAATTTGTCAACTCCTGTCCATACAAACAAAGGAACGTGTCACATAGCAGCAAGCTTTTGGCTTTCACTTTAACCTATGGTACTCCCTTATTTCGCTTCTATTTACAATAAAGCAAGAAATAAGACTATTTCTGCTAATTTTTCTCGATTAACATGGAATATATAAAAGATAAGCTTATTAACAATAATTGTTTACAGAGATATAGAGAAAGTCATGTGAATGGAACACATGAGACTTTTTTTCTATCTAGTTCATGTTGCTCGAGATAAAGTTAGTAAAAATGGTCTTATTTGTTTGCTTCCTTGTAAGTAAAAGGAAAATAAGGCAGTACCATAGGCTAAAGCGATAGTCAAATCTTTTGAAACTTGGTTGCTTTGTAATTGAAATTCCTTTGTTTGTATGACCAAGAGTTGACAAATTCCCCTGTGGAAAAAGTACAGGTATTTTAGAGCTGAAACCAAGAATAGTGAATATCTAAAAAATGGTCAGCTCTACAAAATAAACAAATATAAATAAATAAAAAATACCTACATGGGATAAAATATTTGTTTTAACACATCTCAATTTTCGTGTACTAAATTTTTCTTTATCTCTTACGGTTTTTCAGTTGGGCAAAATTCAGCAAAACTCATCCAGTATAAAGAAGTCCAGAAAATTTAAGATGCACACTTTGTCATGTATATATTTCTAACATATGATATTTTAATCAAAATTGTTAGTAATTTTTTATAAATTCATAATTTTTGAAAATTGTCCATATAAAGGGTAGCTCGGGGTGGGGATTTTCTTATAAATCTTCGTTTCGCATCTTTGGAAGATATTAAATTTAAATACTAAGTTTGGTATTTAACGCGACATTTTTCTAAAAATGTTTTTTTATTATTATTATTATTTTGGACTCAGGGTATTTCAAAATATTATTTCCGGTGAAATCTCGGTGTCGAATTTTTTAGATAGAATACAATACCTTCGCCATGTGCTACGTACATAGTGTGTGTTCCACAAATACATTGATAATTGAGTTTCTCCATTCAGAGTATACAAAAGTTGCAGTACTTTATGTGTTCTTGGAAAACTATTGTTTTATTCGTGACTCTTGTTTCAGTAGCTGTTGTACTCGTGCAATGATTGTCGTACAATTAGGATTAGAGTAAACAGCTAAGGGCTGTAATTAAATTTGTCAAGGCCTGTCATGTTGTTAGTGCACAGCTTCACCGCTTTCTGCAGCTTTAAACAAGGTTAGGCTGTTAATCTGTGTATTTAATTTCCCACTGTTAAGAAACATACAAGTACAAGGCTACTAAAACAAAAAGGTGATGCTTATGTTTCAAATCTAATTATTATGTACTGCTTTGTAAACTGAAGAAGTACTAAAGTTAAAGTAATCGCAGGCAACTTTAACATAATTCATATTTCAAAATTTGTATTTAATACTTATGATGCAATAGAGGAAACGTAATATACCACTAAATGTTCATTTATTGAGACCATAATTTCACTTTTCCTATTAGTTCTGCACAGTGTCTACAAATTATATGCGTTAAACACTCATCATTTTATAGTATTCCTCATGAAATCACACTTGGATTGGTTCTTTAAATTAGGTATTAAAGAGGCACTTCCTGTGAGCAGCCAAGTTCAAGGAGTGGGGGGAAAGAGGCGGAGGCTGGAAGTGATAGCTATGGGCATGGAAACGCACAAGATATGCCGGTCCCCATGGCCGCACTCGCCTTGGCGTCTCGCTTCGGTGCTTCGTAGCGCAGGGGGTCGTGGGTTCGAGTCCCGCCTGGGGCATGGGTGTTATATATTTATGTATATGTGTATGTGTGTGTAAAAGGAAGAAAAACAGCTATACAATAATAATTCAGCAATCAAAGTAAAAAAATAGGTAAATAAAAGTAGGGTATACAGCGCCGGAGTCCCGACCAGACTCCGGAAATAAGGCGCGGCCTTATTTCCCTCAATAATAGATTAGAAATCACCCATAATTTTGGCGGAGCTTCAACCGATTTATTTTGGCAGCCTGTAAGGCGCAGCTACGTAAACCGCAAGATATTAGGATGAAGATATGTGTTAGAGGTATATAGCTATGAACTAATTAGTCATTTTTGGCATGGAGAAACTTATATTAAAACAAAATGCACTGTAAGTTCAGAAATGGAAAGCTCCAAGGATTAGATTCCAGTCATTGCCCATAGCATACTAAGCTCTAGGAAGTAATACTACCGCCTTGCGCTAGGTAATACAAATGATAGAGCCGCTTGAAGCTACTTGTCTATATTAATATTTCCCCTATGAGACTGTCTCTTTATCATATTTGAAGCACTAACATCTATCTTCAAAAAGGATAAATGTAGTTCATGCTCTTATTTTAAATATAACATGCATTAATGAACCTCCTGTTACTTAAGTTAGCAGGTTATCTATAATCAGTTTCTTGAATCCTGGAGGGCATATTTGTCATTGCTTATAGATATTGTCGGCTTGTAGTTTTAGAACTTCCTGGAGTTCATATTCTGGTTTATGAGTGTTTTCTTAATGTAGTTGCTGACAAATTATAAACTATAACATTTTACTTTCTCTAGCATGTACACACAATGTAGATATAGTAGATATAGCATGTAATATAATCCATCCAAATATTTGATACTGAACTTAACCGGAAATATACTTTTGAGACCCCTGAATAGAAACGTATAGAAAAATGTCGGTGTGTCAGTAAGGTATAGCTAAAAACGAAATTAAATTGGTATTTAAATTGATTATCTTAGCTTTTCAGGAAATTTCCTCTCTCTCAACTATCTTTTATGTGGAAACATTTTCGAAAACATAGATTTCGCAAAAATGGCTCTAACGATTTTGAGATATTTTTGAGAAACGGAAATATATATTGAATTTTCTGGGAATAACCTCTGAAAACTGTAAGCGATATACGAAAACTTACTGCACAAGAAATACAGATATCGTTATGACACACAATTTATACCAAAACATTTTTGGTAGAATTAACCGTTTCAAAGATATTCCATGTTATTGGTTTTAATTTTAAAGCATTTATACTCTTCTCAAACAGGAAGTCATCTTTCATTTCATGCATATTTTATTTTACTCATAGTCACTCAAAGAGAACCAAATTGTAATGATTTCTAACAAGGATAGCTTTTAAAAGTGTTGGGTTCACCTTGGTATATGCCCTTGTTTTTCTTCCGCTTACAAGGAAGCACGTAATAATGTAGATTTCCACTAATGTTTATCTTGATTAGCATGATTTAGATAAATGAAAATTCTTTTGTAAAAATAGTTTATTTGCTTAAAAAATAGATAAACATGTAAATGGTACACATCATATTTCTTTTAGCTGTAAAACCAATGCTGCATAACTTTCAAGCATACCGAATTCGGCTGATTTGCTTTATTGCATATATTACTGTGCTTCTTTGGTAATGCGACGTAATCGTCACTTTCCTTATAAATGTTTGATCTGTTATTATTAGTTAGTCAATATATGTCAACATATGTAAGTTTACTCATTTTACGCAAGCTAAACAGAATGAAAATAGGAGTTTAAAGCTGTATTTTCTCTGGCGGATTGTAGTATTCTTTTGATTCTATAATTCTTAACATAATTAGATCAGCATATACATAAAGGAATATATAAGAGTACCAGACAGAGAACTGGAAAGTACATTTTGGATAAGTTAAACCTCCTAATAGAATTAAAGGAAATAAGCTCACGAATAACCTCGCAAAAGAAGCAACTAAGAACGGAAACACGATCATTGTTTATGAAAAGTACCGGAAAGCGAGATAATAATCTGAGACTTAAGAAAAAAGGAATGGATAACTCTGACAGACGTAATATCAGAATGTATTGAAATCGCACTTCCAACGTTTCAAGATAACTGAAAACCCACATTGTTCATATAACCTGGGCGGCCAACAAATATCCCTTAACCTAGAATGGAAAATACTGAGAAAGGAAAAGAAATCCACCTGGGTAGTGTGGGGGTAAGGTGTTTGCCTCACATTTAAGAGGTCACGGGTTCGAATCTCGCTTAGGATAAGTTACCGAGATAACTGTTTTTTTTCTGAGTTTCCCCTTATCCTGAGAAGACGGATGCCGAGTAAGTTTAAGTTCCGTGGACCCTGAAATCATTTTTGTGTCATTTCACTGATTTTAATCATCGGCCGATATGACCAAAAGCTAAAAGATATATTTTGTATGACCAAAAAATAAATAGTAGTTTTTCACTACGTCTTTTAGCAAATACATATTTTGATTACTCATGAAATCTATTAAAACCTTAGGCTTCGAAAATCTTTGCGTCTGCGATTGGCATTTCATATTCACCAGTTCACTATATCATATTCCTTATGTTTAACTTGGCGACCTGGAAGAAGCATTTCATTTTCACCCAGTTTGAGTCAGTTCTAATATTGTTTATAAATAATTTGAAATTAACGACTGTTTCAAAGTTAGCAGTTCCAGTGTAGTTTGAGAGACTTCAAAAGTAATTAGAATCTAAGGTGCCTTTTTTGAGCAGTTTAAACTTTTCGAGTACCTTCCTCATTAGAATGTTGTTGGATAGACTTTACTTGTAGCTGTAATCAAGTTTGATTTATATACCCACAATGTAGTAAGAGCAAATCGAAACTTTTTATGTAGAAGCAACGTTTAGGGAGTAATGAGCTTTCAACTATGCACATCTACAAATAAAGTTCTGAGAATAAAAAGTTTGGTTTTTCTTGTTTACACAAAAACTTACTAAAGAAATTACATTTGTTGGTCTCAACATCACAGAGTGGTTATTTATTTGGTCTATGCACAATAAAATACAAATGCAATTTCTCCAATTTTTAGGTTGTTCTTGAATTTCAAACTTGGATACAGAATAGCAGAATCTTGAATTGCACATGAATATAAATCAAAACATTATTTTAAACATCAAAGGCATAATTTGTGAAGGTTTTATTAAGAATATATTTTAGCGACAGATATTTGAATTGGTAAGCGGTCCCCATAGCTGCGCTCGCTAAAGTGTCTTGCTTTGGTACTTCGTGATGCAAGGGATCGTGGGTCCGAGTCCCGCCTTGGGCATGGGTATTTATTTGTTTTCGAAATGTGTATGTATGTGTATTGGAACAGCAAAAATCAGTAAGCAAATACAGTAAATTTAGAGAAATGTAAATATGGGTATACAACGTTGGAGTCCCAAACAGACTCTGTAAGTGTATTTAAAAAAAAATTGTTAAAGGGCTCACGTGACTGTACATGTCATATACGAGGGTCGTTTTTTTCAACCTCCGATAGGCTATAAATAAAAGACAATTTCATAGAAAATAATTATTTTATTTTTAAAAGTTTTGTACACTTATGGTTACTTAGCAACATAATCACCGAAAAGATTGAGACATTTATCGTACCTATGCATCAGCTTTGCCATACCCGTTTCAAAAAATATTGTCGCCAATGATTTCAAATGAACATTGATGTGGTTTTGAAGATCTTCGTACTTTACGACGTTTGCGGAGACCCATTCAAAACAAAGAGGAATGCTGACTTCAGGAATTGTGTTGATCCATGACAACGCTCGTCCTCACACTGCTGGCACAACCCATCTGCTCGTTGAACAATTTCAATGGGACATTTTCGATCATCCGCCGTACAGTTCTGACCTGGCACCCAGCGACTTTCAGCTTTTCCCTGAACTGAAGACGTGGTTAGGAGGCCAGCACTTTCAAACCAACGAAGATCTTCAAAACAACATCAATGCTCATTTGAAATCATTGGCGGCAACATTTTTTGAAGCGGGTATTGCAAAACTTGTGCACAGGAACCATAAACGTCTCGATCTTTTCGGTGATTATGTTGAAAAGTAACCTAGTGTACAAAACTCTTAGTAATAAAATAATTGTTTTTTATGAGCTTGTCTTTTATTTATAGCCTATTAGAGGTTAAAAAAAGAAAACATCTTAGTATTACACGCATATGACTTTCTCTAGATGTTCTACAAACTTCTTACATAAGATTATTCTTCTTTCTGCATCTTGCTAATCGAGGTACTCATTAGCACAATGTTCTTATTACTTAGTTACTCATAAGTAGGAAAAAATAAGGGAACACACTAGGCTAAAGCCATAATCAAATGTTTTAAAAGCTGTCGTTTTGTGATTATCATTACAAATCCCTTCTTTTCTTGGCCAGGAGTAGAACAAAAGAAAACCGCACACTCCCGTCTGAGAAAAGTATAAGTACTTCACAACTGAAACTAATAACAATGAATACCTTGAAAACTGTAAGCTCTACGAGAAAACTGTATGACATAACTTGTGTATCTTACCAAGACCTACATTTTTTGTATAGTAAGTTTTTGTCTGTTTCTTACGGTTTACTAGTTTTGCCAAATTAAGCAAAATTCATCCATAATAAACAGTTCTTTAGAAGCTATTCCCAGAAAATTCAAGATAAACATATTATTTGTCAGCTAAATATCTTTAATATACAATATTTTAATTAAAATCGTTAAGTCATTTTTAAGAAAATCACAATTTTCGAAAAAAATGCCATGTAAAGGGTAGTTTGGGGTGGGGGCATTTTTTTCAAAAGCTTCGTGTCGCATCCCTGAAAGATACTAAACTTAAATACCAAGTTTGGTGCTTTACCGACTATTCGTTTTTGAGTTATCGTGTTCACGGACACACACACACACACACACACACACACACATACGGGCCTTTTTGTGAAAAAGCATTTTTTGGATACAGGGGACCCTAAAACATATATTTCCGGTGAAATCTCGGTATCGAATTTTTGGGTGGAATACAATACTTCTCTATCCCTATGTACATTGTACATGCGGGGCTAGAGAAAGTAAAAAGGCCCTCGTAGGTTATAGCTAAATGTGATGCCTGTATTGTTTTCACTAATTTGTTGTTATGCAACTAAGTGCATGCTCTAGTTCCCCTTTTAATTACGACTGTATAGAGGGAGTGTGGCTCCCGACAGCTGTCGGGCATTCTCAAGAAAGGAAGCGATGAACTGTGTTATATCCACCAATTCCTTCGGCGCGTAACCCAAGTGCTTCACATCACAAAAGGCACTATTGTATGGTGTTCAGGCAAAGCCAGGGTTTCGGCCTCGTATTGAAGATGAACGCGTTTCAAAGCATTTTGGTTTTTATTTTATATAGATTCCTCTTCTTTTTTCATTTCCCTCCTACAAAGAAAGTATCTGGAAAGTAAAGGCGAAAACGGAAGAGACCAGAAGAAAGAAACGCCAAAAGTTTTCCACACACTGCCAATACTGTCAGTTGCAAGAGGTACGTAGGAGGGTAAAATTTGCGGCATAAGGGAAAGTCGTAAGTTTTTCCGTTTCTTTTTTGCGAATCGTCTAATGAAAGGGCGTGCGTCAATAGCTTTTTTTATTTCTATCTTTGCTATAATATATCTCTGACGCGCGTATTCTTTTCAATGTCTGCCTTTCATTCCTTGGTAATGGGATGCACTTCACCAGCACCAATTCCTTAAAATAGCATGCAAATTAATGTGACGTACTTACTAATATTTGATGAATAAAACTCAGGGACCCATTTAGCAAGATTTCTCGCTAATGCGGTAAACCTTGCATATATAGCCTTATCAGTAGACTCTACAAATTCGATAAATCTTTATTGCATTTCTCATCATTCGACGCTATAAGCTACATTAAATCTTGTATTTTTAACAATGTAATAAATGCTTACAAATGTCACATTTTTTAAAATCCAAGGACAATACCGGCACACACATTCCTAATATATGTGTGATTAAAAAAGATATATAATAAATAAGTTGGCCATCTTATACATGCAAGACATTACATTCCGACTTTGACTGGAATTATAATACATTAACATAAAAACAAAAAATAATTATAAGCCAGAATGTTGGCTAAACAATCTAACAGCTTTTTCAACTTCCCTTCCTAGCACTAGACACGTAATCCTTCAGGATTATGGGCACTGGGAGATCGAGGTACTTCAAATATGACATTTTGTGTGTGATAAAAAAGTAGAAATCTTCAGCTTCAATATTATTTAACTGCCATCGGAGTTACTGACCAAAATTTCCCTTTAAATTGGTATTTTAAAAATGGTCCCCCATAACTACACACATTGTTTCTTTCATATCAAATTTCCTTAACTTTATTTTTACATACTTTTCCAAAAAAGTGTTAAAGATATGTACACCAACTTTTACTGGATACTTCTAGGAACTACGTTTTTATGATGGAATTCTTTCTTCCGAGTTTTAAATAAATGTGACAGTAAAATACTAATTATGAAGCAATATTATACGTCATCTATTAAACAAATTTAACATATTTTAAAGTTATCCTTTTGTTCAATTTGTCGATATTTATAAGTATTAGAACATATTTTAACTGTATAACATATCCTATGCGATAAGAAGAAGAACTTTGATCATAGAAACAAAATCACAGGAGAAAAGTGTATTGGAGGTACGAAAACTAAAACACACGGTGTCTCTAATACTTGTCACTTTTGCAGCATCTGTAAGTAAACATTACTAATATTTTGATAGTCGATATTTTAGCAAATACTTAAGCTTAAACAATCCAAATTCAGCAGTTAGGTTGTAACCAGAAGTTAAAGCCGTGTCTTGTGCCACTTTTCTTATCTGATGGTTATTGAAAGAAATGCCCAAGAATATGTCAGTCCAGTCACTGCTGAAGATTCTGATGACAAAGTAAAACCTAAACCCTTCTGAAACATAATTCTAACTTTTTATTAACCAATGTTCCCATCTGGGAACAGGGAACAAAATTTTTATAGATATCTAATGTAAGAAATTAAAACCTATTTTAACCTGAATTTGTGTTTTATGAAGATCCAAACTTATTTTAAGGCATTTAAAGCTGCAGAATTTCGAAAAAATAGACTAGATATACTAACTTAAAATGTGTTATGTTGGAAGATTTTCAACTATTATATGTATTTAGAGTTATGCCCCACTTAAATGTAGTTATAAGCTCTATGCCATAGATTTTATGTGTAAACATTTATAATCAAGATGATAAACCATTTAGCAAATAAGTAATTTTTATGCTAAATTTTGGACTGTTACATATATTTTGGTGATCCCAGTTCAGATAATGGTATTTTAGAATATCTAAACGGAACACTTGTTTTCCTTCTCATCTTCCACAACATACACACAGTGCCGGTACTGAACAATAAACCATTGACAACACCTAACAATATACAACAATAAACACATTCTTATTATTTCTGTTACTGCATGAATACTGTTAGCTTTATTCTTGTCTTCAAAGAATAATGACATCCAAGAAGTTTTTCGTCGTAGAAAAAAATAGTGGAATATAAAATTTATTTGCGAGGTGAAGATGAAATTCAAATCAGTCAGCTGCCTCCTGATGATAATAAATATTGATGAAGAAACAGTGGACGACAGAGCGAGAGCTAAGGTTGATATAGGATTAAATGTATGCTTAATATACTTCTTTCTGGTATTCATGCTGACTTATACAATTCTTGTATTTAATTTAAATATGCTTTTATGTAGAGAAATTCATTAATTTATATTTGCAAAATTTAGTTAACTAATTAAATTCCGTATTAAGCTAAGATTATCTATAATATTCACTCTAATTACCATCTTTCCAGATAGGAACAACAACAAAATCGGAGATAAACTTAAACATCATTTGGTTTTTTACCAATTTTTCGTTTTTTAGTAGTCGTGTTCACTCACACACACACTGACGAAAGGCTTTTGGAAATAGTGACTTTAAATCTTGGTATAAAGTTGTTGGGTGAAATGTAATACCTTCTTTACCAATGTACTAAGCACGGAGTAACGAAAGCAAAAATTGCGTTTGCAATTATTATAGGAATATTCTTGGAATCAAATTCACAAATATATCGCATTTAAGGATATATGATAATTAATGTTTGAGATACATCAGAACATTAAACAATAAATATGCAAATGTTGAAGCATTGCCACATAGTCAATAAAATGGACACTCACTGACGCTGAAACTCAAGAATGCTGCTCTAGACCCAAGAGCCGCTGCACCAGGACATCATGAGGAGCGTGCAGGTGACATACTTTAAGAATGTTGCCTCCCGCGCCAACTCCTCCTTATGATTCAGGAAACCACCAATTTCTGATTTATCTCCACAAGATTACAGACAACCCTACCGCGAGCTCTGGCTCAGATGTAAAAATGGAATCTCAGTAATTGTAGAATAATACTAAAGTTTGAAAAAAAAAAAAAAAAAAAAAAAAAAAAAAAAAACAACAATGTTTTGAAAGACACCTTAAATGGAATTTTGGTCAAGATTGACTATATTGGTAGGATAGGTCTCTGTCGTTTTTACTCAATACATCCCTTACAACCGATCCAATACACCCCTTATAGCTATGTCAGTGGTAACCGAACCGAGCGGGGTGACTCGGACGTTTCGATTTTATCCCGCATTCGGGAGGTCGCGGAATAGTCTGCCCCTCCACGTCGTTTTCGTTGACGTTTCATTCATCCTTCATCCCGTTGGTTCCTTTCAGGGTTAGTAATGTCGACGATGCTGCTCAGTGCGATGTGGCAGGGAATAAGGACACTGTTCCCCGACTTCGGCTGGTTGTCGGGATGAGGACCCTATGTGGGATGTGCATAACCTGAGGGATGCGTGCCAATTCCGGAACAAGTCCGTGGATTTTTTCCGTTAAGCCAGTACTTATTTTATAAACTGAATCCCTTTGCGTGCAAGTACCGAAGTTCTTGCCTACAGGGACGTAAGTGGATATGCGCGTCAACCAGAGGGAAAGACTACGAAAACCAGGGTAGGGTTGACCTTTATCAGCTTAGGTCTACTAACTGGGCACCTCAGTCTCCCTGTCTTGGTGTTTCAATTTGGAATCCTGTTTCCGGCCGCCCGATGAGTCCTCTCAGTTCTTCCCCACTTCCGGGGTGCTCCTCGTAGAGGCGCAAGTATAGTTAACTACCTCAAAGTCGGTGGTGGGTTCCCTCCAACCTTATCCTATCCTATGGCAACCAAAAGCGAAAATTGGCATAGTTGGAGCTAGATAGTGAATACATTAGTGTAGCCTAAACGCGAAATAGTTTAGCCAAATTACCTAATCCATCAATGATGATGTTGCGTGACAGTCTTGCAGGCAACAGAAGCATTACACGGTATTCCATATTTTAGGTTATGGTGTGAGTGAGTGCCACTCACTGATCTGGATGGATCACTGCTGGCAGAGAGAAGTACTGCTGCAGGTGATGGAGGTAGCTAGCCTTTTTTGCCTGAAAGAAATGGGAAGATTTTTATAACACACACACGCTGCTGCTGTCGTATAAAGCACATTTATCATTTCCACACTGTTGGCAGTCGTGCGCCGCCGACCTTTCCTTTCTCCCTTACCCCATAATGCTCCTTTCTACCTTCCTTTTTTTGCTGCTTTTATTTTCTTCCTTCTTCGATTTTTTTAAAGGAAACACCGTCAGCACCCGACACTTCCCTCTTTTATGCATTTCATACGTAAAAAGAGTAACAATAACTTCCAGAATTTCCTTTTTTATGTTGGTTGTATAATGTGATACCAGGTCAGCCTTGGATTATAATACTTATTTTATTTAATAAGCAAATAATAAAAAATAAACAAATGCATATGGTTTTTCACTTCATAATCCATTCTGAGAAAAGATAGGTAACGGGGAGTAACTTGTTTTATTACAAAGAATATGACAACATTTAAAAGGAAAGAAAATCTTATCATTAAGGTGAGACGGTGCACCCTATCTCGCCCATATTAAATTGTACAACTAAATGATCTCTGAAACTGTTACATCCACACACATTAAACTTTTATAATATGTTATATGGTTCTTGCAGAGAGCACTGATTTGCAATGAAGTTCGTATTTGCAGTCTGAAGCAATTAATATATTTTTTTTTCTTATCCATTATTTTTTTCTTGATTTTAATATAAAATAATCTTTATTTTCATTCTTCTCCAAACAAGGACACCGTTTTATAGAATCTATTGCCCTTGTTCTTACGTTACTTAAAAACACCTTTAGGTTTTGTTATCTTTTGACACAACTACACTATCAATTAGATAAATGCATAAAACATATTTGTTTACAGAAAAACTCAAGCCATAGAATAACAAACTCAAGGAAATCTTCCAAGGATAATAGAATAATAAAGACTGCAGTAATGCCAACACAAGCAGCAGAAATCACTCTAAAGAAACAAGCCATTTCGCAGTTTCCTAGGTGAAATAGTTCTAAACTTATTAAAAATCTTGTAAATGGATGCTTAGGGCCCGGTAACTCAGTCAGTAGAGCTTCTAACTGCTGTGCGAGTGGTCCTGAGTGCGATTCCCAGCTGTAGGGAGGAATATTTCTCTACACTAAATTATTCCCTATCTCCTGAGAATGTAGAAATATGAATGGGAGCGTGAATATATGTGTGTGTGTGTTTGTGTGATCTATTGAATAAAATTAAAGAAAACGGTGACTTAAGGACAAAAACAATAAATGAGACTTATCATCATCGCAAATGTTCTACAGGGAAATTGTAACGATAGGACCATTCAGAAACAAAACTGAACCATTAACAACGGATATCAGAAATGGTTTATAGCAGAAAATAACTTAGTGGATATAAATTGTGTGCCTATAAGAGTAAACATTACTGTGTGCACCTTTTAGTTTCGCTTAACATTTACTGTTTATACGAATTTATAAAAAAATTCCTTCCGAATAAATAGGATATCACAGATATTCCCAGAAAATTCAAGATACAAACCTTATATGTCAAGTATGTGTAAAATTGAATTTTCATGTAAGGGTTGTTTGGGGTAGAAGATTTTCTTGATAATCTTCGCGTCGTATCTTTGAAAAATATCAAGTTTGATAATTATGTCACTTCAGTTTTGAAATATGCTACTAACATACAAAACGACAGACATCCACAAGAATATTTTCTACAAATATCTTTTTGGAGGGTTTTGTGACCCACAAAACGTATATTGTCGCTGAAATCTCAGTAACGAAATTTATTGTTGGGAAATTATACGTAATACAGAAAATAATAAAAGCATAAAGCAAAAATACATAAAATTAACTTAATTCATACAATTACATGAATTACAAACAGATGAATGAAATCATGGGATCGTTTGAGATCGGTATAATCTATAAAATGCAATATATTAATACTTTTAATATAACTTTCACATTTTTAACGAATTTCACATATTTTATAAATGTGATGACTTTACACTTCAAAATATTAAATTTCAGATCTCAAATACTAAAAGTCCAATTCCTACTCATTGTTCTTACTTTTCCTGCCTTGTGATATTGATTAGATTTTTTGTTATTGTAACGTTCTTCTTGCAACATTAAATCACAAGCGGACACACACACACACACACACACACACACACACACACACACACGACAGTAAAGGGTGTTCACTGCTCTTAATAACAGAGTATTAGACTTTGTACAGTGTTTAAAGCCCGTTTGACTACTCGTGCATATAGCACCGTAGACGATGACACGATGATACATGGAATGAAAATGGAACACCGGTGGAATGCCATGGCGGGTGAAAAAGGAAAACTCGGAAAAAAAGCCGCCCCAATCTTATGCGGCCGGATCTTAAGGATCGGACCCTTGGTGAGAGGCTAGTGGTATAGCCACTCGGCCACAGTGCGGCACGTACTAGGCTTCGCATTATACTACGGCCAATTAGCCAACTGGACAAAACTAACTACAATTCAATAAAGGATCCAAGGCTTTATAAGATATTGTTTTTGAGAACATTTTAAACCTGTAGTTAAATGCTCTTAAATATTTGATCACCATTTCTAACTAAGAGCACTTGTTCAATAGTTTTAAGGGGACGAGGTACTCTGAAATGGTATCAAATAACATTTTTGTTTTGGACACAAATAAAACGTCTATTATCTCTACTTTCAGTAAATGTACACTTTTGGGAGGTTAAGAGGATTTTAATGAATTTAAATATAAATTTAATACTAGTCTGCATTTCTTTAAAGCTGTATCTTTAAATTCTGTACTCTCAAAACTGCAATTTTGGATACTTATGTACCTTTTTCTCAGAAAGTATGAGAGCTGGGAAGCTGAAATTTTCAGCCCATATATACAACATACAGTTGAATTTTCTGAACAACAACCGTGATGTTATAGTGTATATTATGGAAGCAACAACTTTGCAAATTTTCAACATTTTTACTTTTTTGAATTTGCAAATATATTTCATTTTAATTAATATAAATTTGTACCATAGCTAAATAATTGTGGATTAGAAGATAGTTGATTATGCTACAAACAAGCATGCAAATGTGAGACCATGTATTGCAAGCAGTATCAGAGAAAGGGATGAATTCACTTGTTTTAAGACTAAGTTTTATTACTTTTCTGCTGAATGAAATACGTTTTATAGACTCAACTACGTAAGCTAGTAATGTAAGCAACCACTTGAAATAGTCATTATTTATATAACATTTCATATACATTTGTGGAAAAACAATTGAACACTTTAAAAGCAGTGGTAAGGTGTTATTTCCATATGTTCAGACTAACTTGTCCCCTTAAGTCATCAATATTTGTAATACATTTTTACTTTCTTTAGCCCCATATGTACAATGTACATAGGGATAGAGAAGTATTGTATTCCACCCAAAAATTCGATACAGAGATTTCACCGGAAATATATATTTTGGGGTTCCCTGAGTTCGAAAAGAACATTTTTAAAAAAAGGTCCGTGTGTGTGTTTGTGTGTCTGTCTGTGTGTGTGTGTGTGTCTTTGGACAGCATAGCCCCAAAACAAAAATACCGTTAAATATTGGTATATAGGTTTAGTATCTTCCAAGGATGCGACACCCCACACCAGCACAAACCACCCTTTACATCGAAACAATTTCGAAAATTCTGATTTTCTTAAAAATGACTCTAAAGATTTTGATTAAAATCCCGTATATTAAAGCTATTTATGTCCGAAATAAAATGTACATTTCGAATTTTTTGGGAATAGCCTCTGAAGACCTCCTTATTCTGGATGAGATTTCCTGCATTTTGCTTAGCTGCTAAACCGTAAGAGATAGAATAAAACATACTACACAAAATATATACCTCAAGACAAAACGCACAATTTTTGTAACGTGGAGGTAACCGTTTTCGAGATATTCCTTGTTATTGGTTTCAATTGTGAAGTACTTAAACTTTTCTCACACAGGAAGTGTCTTTTTTCTTTTGTTCTACTCCTGGCCAAGCAAAGAAGTGATTTGCAATGACAATCGCATAACGATAGCTTTTAAAACATTTGACAATCACTTTAGCATAGAGCATTCCCTTATTCCCTTCTACTTATAAGGAACTAAGTAATAACATTCTGCTAACATTTATCTTGATTAGCATTGTGTACAAAGAAGAATAATCTTTTGTAGGAGTTTTGTAGAGCAGCTAGAGAAAGTCATGTGAGTGTAAGACATCAGACTTTTAAAAGTCAGATTGTAACATGTATATGGCTTTCTGTCTGTTCTTTATTACACTATCTTACCAAAGTTTATGTTTTATCTACTACATTTTAATTGAGATAAACATTTACATAAATAGCCACATCATACATTTCGTTATACATAGAAAGCTGTACAGGTAGTCGTTTTTTTGAAAGCTGGGTGTTTGACTAGTCCTAAAATTGTATAGCATTTCCATCCAGCTGTGAGAAAGAGCTGTATATCAGAGGAACTTTAAAAGCATGATACAGTATTGAACTCGAAGCAATAACAACGGATATCTCTGAAATGTCTTTTGAGACAAAAAAGTGATTTAGAACTTGTTTTTGTATTATGTCTTTTCTATTGTTTAACGTTTACTATATTATACAATTTTTTCGTTAAAGAGGACTTCAAAGGCCATTTCCAGAAAAGTCAAGAGGCATATTTTATTTGTTATGTGAACTTAGTACTTTAATATATGAATTGTAGAGAATGTTGACATCTAATCTGGTAGGTAGAATCGGACGACGAATGAATGAAATGAGTGAAATGGTGTTCGAATGAACCAGGTGTCGGTAGAGCTTAAAGTCATCCGACATACGTCTTCTCAGAATAAGATAAAACCTTGGACAAAGTTGTCCGGGCAACTCATACTGTTAGAGATTCGAAGTCGTGACGTTCGGCTTTGAATGGATGCCCGGTTCATTAGTATCACACTAACGATGACAGCTATTCAAACGATTTCCGCACCAGGTAAACATAAACGGGATGTGAAACCGGTGTACGAAATAGAGGAAAAATGGCATATGAAACAAATTAATTTGCCCATTGAAGGATTAACGTCCTTTAAATGCTTAGAGATATGCGAGATGGATAAAATTGGTCAAATTATGCTGGAATGAGCTCACAAAATCTATGTAACTTTAGTCGCACATACGCATTATACCGATTATTTTATGTGGGCCTTCCCCGTCCTTTACCACAAACTTTTGTTTGCAGTTCCGGGATTCAAGCTCGCGACCTTCAGCTTTGATGGATCACCAGTCCATTACGTAGCAAATAAATTTGAGCATTAAAGGCTGAACTGGTTGGTCATATTGCATGACGAATGAAATTGATCAGATGATGCTCAAATTCTCGGGGGCTTAAAGTTACTCGACATTTTCTTCTCAAGATAAGGAAAAATCCAAAAAAAGGCCTTTCCGGGAAACTCGCCCTTAGCGAGATTTGAGCTCACGACCTCTGTCTTTTCATTTTTTAATCGTGCTCTTGTTAGATAAGCGCGTGCGACTATTCTCCAAAACTGTATTCGCTAGTATTCAGCGGGTGTTGAATTTGACTCCTTGGCACAGCTCACTAAGAGCCTTAGCCTACCACCCGGCCGCTGCGTCCCCCATCTCGGTCTATTACAGACGTCATGGATGAGGTGCAGAGTTGGGGGGTGAGACGTGGTCAGCGCTTTGATCCCCCCGGCCGGTTAATGCGGTCTTAACGATCTGGAGCCGCTACTTCTCTATCAAGTAGCTCCTCAATTGGACCCCAGGGACCTCACGAGGCTGAGTGCACCCCGGTCCAGGTCTCCCAGCGGGGGAAAATTCCCCACTTCGGTACTGGGAATCGAATCCAAGTCTCCCGCTTGGCAAGCAGCAACGCTACCACCGCGCTAACGAGACGGCCTTCCCTTATTTGTAATAGGTAGTAAAGTAAATAATCATAATCATAAAATATTTGTGCAGTTTTGATTTAGTTGAAGTAAGTCTTTCAAGTTTGGCCTGTGTTAATTTTGTATGAAAACTTAAGAACTTAATTTATTAAGTAACTAAATAAATAATTAGAATTTTTCCCCATTTCATAATCAACCGATATTTATGGAAGTAATATTTTTTCTTGAGAAATATGTTAAAGCTATTCTTCACATCATTAATGTTGAATAAAGCTATATAAGAAGTTACAAACTATTGGTGGTCTTGGATGACCGTTTGTAATATCGTTTGTGAATCTCAGGCATAAGTGGTGGTTCAGGCTGAAGCTTCCCTTCCTCCAAGTTCCTTCTAATTGCACACGTACTCTCTAATATGTGCCAGAGCCAACTCAATTTGTACCCGATCCTTATCAAATTCAGTTTGAACGTGCGTAGCAATAATTGAGAGAGATTTCCCAAATGATTTTAATCGCCGAAAACTAAAGCTTTAAATCACCTATCAGAACCATATAAAATGCTGGATAATTGTTATCTATTCCAATCATTTTTTTTCCTCTCACCATCACGCAGTATACCGTAATCTATTCAAATTTCAACAAAAAATTCAGCAAAATGCTTTTTTGAGTACAGGGATCTCAAAACATATATTTCCGCAGAAATTTCGGTATCACATTTTTTGGGTGAAATGAAATGCCTTCATCTACACTATGTACATATTACGTTCAGAGACTTTGTTTTAGCACAAACCATTTTCAACATGTTCTTGCTATTGGCCTGAATTTTTATACACTTGGTATTATTTACAGTAGTAGGTCACTCTTCGTCATGTAATGAATATGAGATTTGAAGCTCATCATATAGGAATTATGATTTTAATAATTTAACTGTCGTTTCCTCCAACCCTATTCTTCTTATAACCTTTACAAAACACGTAAATGTATACTGAAAGTTTATTTGGTGTAGCAAGACTTAGATGAAACAAAATATTTTTGTAAGAACAGTGTCGAAGGGTGTATAGGGAAAATCATATGAATGCAATACATCAGACCTTTATAGTTGTCATGAAAGTAGCCGATAATAAATAACGACCCCTTCTTTACTTTCTCTACACGTATGTGTACTATATTAAGTAAGCAGGAGCAATATTGCATTATCATCAGATTGAGTGTATTTATTACTTATATATTTTGTTATATTGATTTATATTTAAATAAATTAAAATAATGTATATTCATTTAATATTCCTGCTAATCATAATAACGATACAAAGAGTTCACCGGAAATATACCGGGAGTTCTCAGAATAAAAAAAAAGATATAGAAAAACGCTACTGTATATGTGTTCGTGTGTGTCGTGAGTGTAGACAAATAACTCAAAAACCAAACGTAAGATAAATATCAAACTATAAGTTCAGTATCTTCTAAATATGCAACGAAAGATTTTCAGCCCTCTTGGGTAGCGTAGTGGTAGCGTCTCTGCCACACATGCAATAGGTCCAAATCTCGCTTAAGGTGAGTTACCCGGATAAGATTTTTGGGGGCTTTTCCCATATCGTGAAAAGACGAATATGGAGTAGCCTTAAGCTCCATGAACCCCGAGGTCATTTAAGTATAATTTCACCAAGTTCATTCGTCATCCGATATGACCAACCAGCTTAATGTTCCTTAAGCTACAAAGATTACTATCCTTTACATGTAAAGTTTTTGGAATGATTTTACTTACTAAAATATGGTTCTACGATTTTAACTAACATTTCTTATGTTTAAGACATTTTCATGATACATGAATGTGCAACTTGAGTTCCTTGGGAATAACTTCTGATGTCCTCTTTAATCTGGATGACTTTTGAATAACTGGTAAGATATATTTTATTTATTTATTTATTTATTTATGCTAAGCTTTATACAGGTGAATATGACCGGTTTTCAGCCCTGGCTCTTTACCGGTCATACTCATATTTTACAATAGTTTATTAATTCTAGTTTATCACACCATTTTGTCTATTTACTGTCCATATCAATTTATTTTTCACTTTGCATAAGAATTGTCCAATCTCCTTACTATCTTTTTGAAACATTTCAACTACTACTACATTTCTATTTATTTTAAACCATTTCTTATTAATATACTTTTTTCTCCAAATTTCAGTTCCTTTACATTTAAATAAAATGTGTTCTATATCTTCATTTCCGCCACATATAGGACATTGATTTTGTGGAATACCTTTCCTTAAAGCTTTTAATCTCCATACTCCTGCTTTCAGCCATGCAATACCTTCTCGCTCCTCTTTATTTGTCACATTAATGTACTTTTCCCTTCCCCATGAGACCTTCATTGGTATATAGAAAACTAAAGATCTCTTTTCAGTTATTTCACTAAATATTTTTTGTATTTCTATATCCTCAAATCTTTTCCTTGCCAACTTCCAGAAGTTATTCACATTATTTTCTCTTCTTCTCCACATTTCCCCTAACCCACTACTTTCCAGGTTATTTCGAAGACAGTCTACCCATCCCTTGTTGGTAAGATATATACAAAATCTTGCTATTTACAAAATATGCATGTCGTTAGAGCATGTCATTCATGTTAAATACATTTTTGTGGAATTGCCAATTTGTTAGATATTTCTTCTGATTGGTTGACATTTTCAAGCACCTTTTTACTTTCTTTATACGTGCTCTGTTTCAAAAATACGGGGCATAATGTCAGGTATGTATTTCCCACATGAAGACAATCAAAATAGTTCATTATAACATGTGTCCGGAAATGCTTCATTTCCGAGTTATGGCCTTCACAACATTGGAATTCACACGTTTTTCTTTCCGCAGGTCTTTGCCGTCAAAGGAGACATTAGGAGGGCGCTCTGATAGTTCATTCTGAGGAAGGTTACATTCGGTGTTCTTTAGGCGTTAAGACTGTGCGACATGTATTCAAATCAAGAGCTGGCAGAGATACACTTCATGTACGGTAAGGCGGACGGCAATGCTGCGCTGGCTCGTCGTTTGTACCAGGAGAGGTACCCACAGCGACAATGTCCAGATCGGAAGATGTTTGTACGTCTCAATTCTCGTCTGTGCGAGTATGGAACATTCACCTCTACTGGTTTGGGAAGGGGATGACCAAGATCTACAACTCCAGAAGTGCAAGAGGAGATTCTGGAGGCTGTGGACAGGACTCCTTCTATCAGCACACGACGGTTAGCGTTGCAAGTCAATGTTCCTCATACGACTGTCTGGAGACTGTTGAACGAGTATCAATTGTATCCTTATCATTTGCAACGTGTACAGGCCCTGTCACCAGCAGATTACCCTGCACGAGTTAGGTTCTGTCAGTGGATCTTGCAGCAGTGTGGTGTAAATCTGCCGTCGTATTATTTACAGATGAAGCACAGTTCACAAGAGATGGCATAACAAATTTCCACAATCAGAAGACTACTTTATTCTCGGTCAATTTTACGGAATTTTGCATAACTGCTAAACCGTAAGAGGTTGACAAAAACTTACCACACAACAAATGTAGAGCACCTTAAAACACACACTTTATGTTATATACATTTTTTTCGTTGAGTTGATTGTCTTTGAGATATTCCTTGTTTCTTTTTTCAGCTATAAAGAATTATACTTTTGTCATACAGGACTGTGTGAACTCGTGTCCATACAAACAAAGAAACTTCAGTCGCAGAGCAACCAGATTTGACTATCACTTTAACCTATGGTACCTCCTTATTTCGCTTCTACTTACAAGGAAGCAAGTAATAAGACTATTTCTGCTAATTTTTTCTCGATTAGTAGGAAGTAAGTAGAAACATAAGCTTTTTAAAAATAATTTATTGTAGAGGTTTAGAGAAAATCATGTAAATGGAACACATCAGATTTTTCTCTACTGCGGAGTAGTAATTCATTCTTTTTTCTGCTATCATGCAAAGAGAACGGAATTTCAAAGTTATCACATAACGATCAGCTATAAAAGAATTGGCTGTAGCTTTAGCCTGGGCATTCTCTTATTTCTATTTGATGTATAAGCGCTGAGCAATTAAACATTTATGATAATGTTTATCTGGATTAGCATAACGCGGTTTGTTATTCGCAGAATAACTAGGTCATTTAAATATCTGACTGTTTCAAAAGAATTATACAGAGAAAGCATCTGAAACAATTAAGAGAATTATTGATCATGATGTCAATTGTTTACTCTAGATTATTATTCGATTTTGGAAATCAAGTGTACTTTTTAACTTCTCTACACGTAATATGTACATATTAACTCCATGGCTCGACAGCTCACGGGGAACCTTGGCCTACCGCCCGGCCACTGCGTTCCCCATCTCGGTCCACTACAGACGTCATGGATGGGGTGCAGTATTGGAGGGTGAGACGTGGTCAGCGCCTCGAGTCCCCCCGGCCGGTTAATGCGGTCCTCATGATCTGGAGCCGCTACTTCTCCATCAAGTAGCTCCTCAATTGGCCCCCCGGGACCTTACGAGGCTGAATGCACCCCGGGCCAGGTCTCCCAGCGGGGGAAAAACACCCACGCCGGTATTGGGGATCGAACCCAGGTCTCCCGCTTGGTAAGCAGCAACGCTACCACCGCGCTAAGGAGACAACCATATCTACATATGTATAGAGAAAATATGGGTGCAAAAATTCGATACCGAGACTTCACCGGAAATATATGCTTTGAGACCACCTGAATCCCCCCCCCAAAAAAGAACATTTTTTGAAAAATGTCCATGTGTCTGTCTGTATGTGTGTGTGTCTATGGGTAGCATATCTCAAAAAAGAAAAAATCGTTAAAAACCAAACTTGGTATTTAAGTTTGGTATCTTCCAAGGATGCGGCACGAAGATTTTTAAGAAAATCCACCCACCCCCAACTACCCTTTTGATTTTCTTAAAAATGGCTCTAACGATTTTGATTAAAATCCTTTATGCGTAAGATATTTACTTGCCGAATAAAATGTATACCTTGAATTTTCTGAAAATACCCTCTAAACACCTCTTTAAACTGGATGTTTTTATTGCATTTTGTATAATTGGTAAACCGTAAGAGGTAGAAGCACTACACAAAAAATGTAGATCAGAATAAAACACACAACTTATGCCATTTATATTTTTACGTGTAGCTGATCGTTTTGCGATATTCTTGTTTTTGGTTTCAGCTTTGAAAAACTTTTTCTTTTCTCATACAGGAATTTGTCAACTCGTGTCCATACAATAAAAAGGAACTTCATTGACATAGCAACCAGCTTTTGACTATCAGTTTAACCCATGGTAGTCCCTTATTTCACTTCTACTTTCAAGGAAGCAAGTAATAAGACTACTTCTGCTAATTTTTCTCGATTAGCATGAAGTAAATAGAAGCTTAAGATCTTTAACAATACTTTGTTGCAGAGATATAGAGAAAGTCTTGTGAATGGAACTCATCAGATTTTTTAAATTAAATTCCAGAAAACACAAATGTATAATCATTTTAATATACTCTGCCTTTAGTCTGCTGTATCCTTTTTTACATCAAAAGGAACATACCTTACATAATTAATTGTTATGGATCTTTATCTCAACAAGAAGTAGGCAGAGGAATATTTAGTCATTTCTTAGAATAGTTTGAAAAATAATAAAGAATAAGCAATGACATTCTTGTGATTGAATATCATTAAGCTTCTTACTCATGGATCTATTTATAGAAGCACAATTTTTATATTGTGCAATTTTAATAGTCTGTGATAAAACTTCAATGTTGAAGTTTTGTATTGAATATGTGAGAGAAACAAAATTAAAAAATGTGATGTGTTACACTCTCTTACAAAAGATTATCCTCTTTCTACACCATGCTAATTGAGATAATCTTAGCAGAATGTTCTTATTGCTTAGTTCTTTATAAGAAGAAGGAAACTAAAAGAATGCGCTAACTGGAGTGATAGTCAAATGTTTTAAAAGCTGTCGTTATGCGATTGTGATTGCAAATCACTTCTTTGCTTGGCCAGGAGTAGAACAAAAGAAAAACAGACACTTTGTCTGTAAAAGCATTGTACAATTGAAACCAATATCAAGGAATATCTCGGAAACTGTTACCTCCAAAACAAAGACGTAAAGGTCATAAATTGTGTATTTTGACGAGATCTACATCTTTTGTGCAGTAAGTTTTATTTTATCTATTGCGGTTTGTCAGTTACGCAAAATTCGACAAAATTCACTCAGAATAAAGAGGTCTTTAGATGCTATTCCCATAAAATTGAAGATATACATTTTATTTGGGATGCAAATATCTTTAGCACATGGAATTTTAATCATAATCGTTAAAGCAATTTTTTAGAAATTTAAAACTTTTTAAAAATTTTCCATGTAAAGGGTAGTTTCTGGTGGGGTGATGTTTCTTGAAAATCTTTGTGTCGCAATCTTGGAAGATGCCAAACCTAAATCCCAAGTTTGGTATTAAAAGGTCTTTTCGTTTTTGAGCTATGAGTAGACACACAAACACAGACGTTTTTCTAAAAATGTTTTTCTCAGATTAAAGGGACCCCAAAACATGTATTTCCGGTGACATGTCAGCATAAAATTTTTGGATGGAATACAAAACCTTCTCTTTCCATTATATACATTATACATGTGGGCTAGAGCAAGTAAAAATGTAGTTGAATCAATTTAAAATATTTAAAAGTTTGCCTTAAAGTGGAGAATACATTAGATGTCATAAATCAGAGATACTTCATTTAGACTTTTAGATTTCATTAGGAAATTTTGTTCATTTATTACCTTGGAGGAAGGAAGGTAGCAGAATACTTGTTATTAACCGGATCAGAAACATGGGTGACCGTGACGGTATTAGCGCCATCTGTGGGGAAAAGAATTGAACCACTTGGAAGGACTCTCACGTCTCCATGGAGCGCCCAGCATCGGTTAAACGTGTTGGCATGCTTCTATCTCAGGGGTTGCTAATGACTACAGCCTCCTTGAAGCTGATTCTACCACTTGAACCTGCTCCCACACATTATATTACATTTCAGCTTGCGTGCAACATCAAGTTTCGCATGGCTGTTACCTGAGTAGTTCTCACGATCATTCAAGCTTAAGATACCATTAGCAGGTAATAACGTCTTAGGCACCTACGTATTTGTGATCACAAGTGGGCGAGAAGCAATTTCCTCCTCAGAAAGCATCAATAACACTCACAAAACTGAGATTTGCAGCGAAATAAACTTAAATCTTCGAAATAAAGGACGCTACCACAATGTTTAAAAGTTCATGTGTTCATTCACATGACTTTCTCTATATCTCTGCAATAAATTATTTTTAAAAAGCTTATGCTTCTATTTACTTCCTACTAATTGAAAAAAATTAGCAGAAATAGTCTTATTTCTTGCTTCCTTGTAAGTAGAAGCGAAATAAGGGAGTCCATAGGTTAAAGCGATAGTCAAAAGCTGGTTGCTATGTGATTGAAGTTCCTTTGTTTGTATGGACACGAGTTCACAAAGTCCTGTATGAGAAAGATATAAGTTTTTATAGGTTAAACTAATAACAAGAAATATCTCAAAAACAATCAACTTCACGAAGAAAATGTATACAACATAAATTGTGTTTTAATGTGCTCTACATTTTTTGTGTGGTAAGTTTTTGTCTCTCTCTTACGGTTTAGCACTTATGCAAAATTCCGTAAAATTCACTCAGAATAAAGTAGTCTTCAGAGGCTATTCTCAGAAAATGCAAAATATATATTTTATTTGTCAGGTAAATATCTTTAATATACCGCATTTTAATCAAAAGCGTTAGAGCCATTTTTTAGAAAATCAAAATTTTCGAAAAACGTTCCATGTAAAAGGAAGTTTGGAGTGGGGGGATTTTTCTCAAAATCTTCGTGTCGCATCCCCGGAAGATACTAAACTTAAATACCAAGTTTGGTATTTTACTGACTTTTCCTTTTTGAGTTATCGTGTTCACAGACACACGGACACACACACACATGGACCTTTTTGTGAAAATGCTTTTTTTGGATTTTAGGGACCCTAAAACATATATTTCCGGTAAAATCTCGGTATCGAATTTTTTGTTGGAGTGCAATACATTCTCTATACACTATGTGCATAGTGCGTATAGAGAAAGTAAAAAAAGGACGTTCCTACATATTCCTCAAAGCCATCATTTCATTTGATTTTTTTTTTTTTTTATAGTTTAACGTTCTTTAACCTGATTGGCCATGTAGGACAATGAATGAAATTGGTGAAATAATGCTCAAATGATCTCGGGGTCCATAGAGCTTAAATTTACTCGACATTCGTCTTCTCAGCACAAGCAAAAAACCTTATCTGGTACTCACCTCACGACCTTTTGAATGTGAGGCAGGCACGCTACCACCACACCACCCAGGCGGGCCGTTTGCATTTAATTAAACTATAAGAAAAACCTGCACGATAATACAGGTGAGCCCCTTTATGCCAAATGATCTCATTGCTGCAATATTTCAAATGAAACCTAAATTATTCGATAGTTTTAAAGCACAGGATAAAAGAAAATGACTTTTTCCTCTTACATTAACTTTTATACCTTCATTACGTATCTACAATTTGAATAAAGGTACAGAAGGTATTGTATTTTACCCATGAATTTGACTCCAAGATTTCTCATATTTCGAGAACACCTGAATCCAAAATAACTATAATTTTTAGAATAAGTGTGTGTGGCTCAAAAACTAAAATCCAGGTAAATACCAAACTTGTAATCTAATTTAAGTAATATCCATGGAAACAACAGGAAGATTTTCAGGAAAATCCCTCCATCCAAAACTAACCTTTAAATGGAAAATGTTCTATATTTTCGATTTTCTAAAAATATGGCTCTAACGATTTGGTTAAAATAGCGTGTGTTAAGGATATTTATATGACAAATAAAGTATATCCTTTATTTATTAGGAATAGTCCCTGGAGTCCTGTTCAATTTGAATGACTTATAAACAGAAATTTTAAGGACATCATAGAGCGACCAGGTGTTAAACGATTTTACTATCACTTGAGCCGGCTATATTTCTCTACTCTCAACAGATTTCTATCTGATTTGGCGTGAGGTAGAGTTTTCACTTTTGAGGCACATTTTATCGAAGAATACTTACACAAGGTCATGGGAATTAACACATCAGATTTTCTTAGATAATTATAAATATAATATCCGAAAACCTATCAGAACGTGGTATTGTGGAAGATGTTTTCCGATGTTGAATAATTACCAAATGTTATCAAGCAAAGAATCGCATTTTAAAACTTTTTGTGACCTATATGTATATGAAAGTATATGTAAATATATCCATACTGTTCTGCTGTAATATGAGAAACAAGTAATGGGAGTCTGTTGCATTTGAGACAAGAAACACCAAATTTAGAAGTAAGTCATACAACAAGAAGGGTTTGAGTAGCAATGAGATGTTTCAAAGCGACACCAATCGCAGATGTGGACCTTGTTGGTCATACCGTACATGATACGTGAATATAATTTTGAGCTCTAAATTCGGCACATACAAAAACTGCCATAAAATCACCATGGATTAGGCAGTCGTATATAACCAAATGGTACGTGCCTGGCCCACTCCGAGAGATGCCGGTTGGTAGCGAAAGTCCCAGACGCATGGTGTAGATGTGGTTTGATACTCACGCTGGCGGCGCACAGGTCACCTTAGTGATGGAAAACGTAGTCTGTGGGTTTTGTTATGTTTCGTACAACACGTTCTGAGGTTGTTTACGTGGCGTATGACAACCGTTGTTCCTTCGCTGTCTAATCTCAAAAGTTTTAAACATACATAAAACTTTAAATAGAAGAGTTTGAAGATTGCGACATCAAGCTTCGGACAAGACAAAATGTCATCTAATCGACTGCTTTCTTCGTTTGGTATCGTTTTGAAACAGCCTGTATATATTTATCGAAGATGTTATGATCCAGTTCTGTTTGAGGATTTTGGGGTGGATATTATTCTCTCAGACATTCGGAGATTTTTTACTGAACAGGTCACAAAGTTGACATTGTTCTGTCCTTTACTCTCATGAACCAAAATAAATGCTTGTAATAGATACATAAAAAAACGTATTGCAAAAAATGTATATTTCGTTAAAATAAACAATTTATGTAATACACTACTTTGTGGAGTTAAGCATTTCCGAGGCATTCCTTGTTATTCTTTTTTTATGTAGTATAACGTCCTATATCGGGGTTCCTGGAGCTTATAGTTACTCCACATTCGTCTTCTCAGGATAAGGGAAAACCCAGAAAAAACCTTATCCGGATAACTCACCCTAAGCGAGATCGAACTCACGACCTTTTGAATGTGAGACAAACACACTACCACAACACTACCCAGGCGGGTGTTCCTTGTTATTGGTTTAACCTTTAAAATATTTAAACTTTTCTCAAACGGTAAGTCATCAATCGTTTCATATCTATTTGGTTTTAGGGATGTTAATAATAAAACTGCAGAGGTGTTAAGTTATAAAAGAGATGAATAGATCAGATTGGTAGGTTATAAAAAAGTACAATTAGAGGAAAAGGTGCATATACATAAATAACCAGGATGTTAACTGCATATGATACCAAATTCAACAACTCCAGGAAAATAACTCTGTATGCATGAAGTTTGTACTTGAAAAGATGAAATAAATTATCTATGCTTGCTCTTAATCCTCCTCCATGCAAAGAGAACTGAAGTTTAATCGTATCGCATAACGACAAGCTTTCACAGGATTTGGCTATTGATTTAATAGTGTACCCCCTACTTTCCCTTTTATTTACATGGAAACAAGTAATAAACCCATTTTTGCATAATCTACGGAATAATCTTTTGGAAGAACAGTCTATTTTCAGAGCAGGTAAAAAAAGTAATGTGAATTTATTTATATGATATATAAAAGTAATTTAGATTAAAAATCTGATGTGTACCATTCACATGACTTTCTCCATATCCCTGCAACAAATAATTCTTAAAAAGCTTGTACTTCTATTTACTTTATGCTAAACAGAAAAAAATAGCAGAAATAGTCTAATTACTCGCTTCCTTGTAAGTAGAAGCGACAGAAGGGACAACCGTAGGTTAAAGTGATAGTCAAAAGCTGGTTTCTATGTCAATGAAATTCCTTTGTTTATATGGATAGGAGTTGACAAGTTCCTGTATGAGAAAAGTATACGTTTTTCATAGCAGAAACCAAAAATAAGGAATGTCTCAAAAACGACGAACTCCACGAAAAAATGTATATAACATAAATTGTGTGTTTTAAAGAGCTCTACATTTTTATATAGTAAGTTTCTGTCCATCTCTTACGGTTTAGCAGTCATTCAAAATTTAGTAAAAATCATCCAGGATAAACTACTCTTCAGAGGCTATTCCCAGAAAATTCAAGATATACATTTCATTTGTCAGGTAAATATGTTTAATATCCGAAATTTTAATCAAAATTTTTGGAGCCATTTTTGAGAAAATCAAAATTTTCGAAAAAAGTTCCATGTAAAGGATAGTTGGGGGTAGGGGGATTTTTCTCAAAATCTTCGTGTCGCATCCCTGGAAGATACTAAACTTAAATACCAAGTTTGGTATTTTACCGACTTTTTGAGTTATCGTGTTCACAGACACACAGACACACACACACACACACACACACACACACACACACACGGACCTTTTTATGAAAATGCTTTTTTTGGATATTGAGGACCCTAAAACATATTTCCGGTGAAATCTCCGTATCGAATTTTTGGTGGAGTGCAATACATTCTCTATACACTATGTACATAGTGCGTATGGAGAAAGTGAAAAGCATTTTCGGAAAAAGGTCCGTGTGTCCGTGTGCCTGTGAACACGATAACTCAAAAACGAAAAGTCGGTAAAATACCAAACTTGGTATTTAAGTTTAGTATCTTTCAGGGATGCGACACGAAGATTTTGAGAAAAATCCCCCCCCCCCAACTACCCTTTACATGGAACTTTTTTCGAAAATTTTGATTTTCTCAAAAATGGCTCTATATAATGGCTTCGTATATTTAAAATATATACCTGACAAATAAAATGTTAATCTTAAATTTTCTGGGAATAGCCTCTGAAGAGTAGTTTATTCTGGATGAATGTTACTAAATTTTGAATAACTGCTAAACCGTAAGAGATGGACAAAAACCTAATACACAAAAAATGTAGAGCACGTTAAAACACACAACTATGTTGTTTACATTTTTTTCGTGGAGTTCGTCGTTTTTGTGACATTCCTTATTTTTGGTTTCTGCTATGAAAAACTTATACATTTCTCATACAGGAATTTGTCAACTGCTGTCCATACAAACAAAGGAACTTCAGTGACATTGTAACCAGCTTTTGATTATCACTTTAACCTATGGTACTCCCTAATTTCACCTCTATTTACAAGGAAGCAAGTAATATGGCTATTTCTGCTAATGTTTTACTGATTAGCATGAAGTTAATAGAAGTATAATCTTTTTAAGAGTAATTTGTTGCAGGGATATAGAGTAAGTCATGTGAATAGTACACATCAGATTTTTTTCACGTAGTTCACAGCTTTTGCGGCAGTTAGGATCAACCTGAATTAGAAATTTTCTGTTGGCAAATACAGGAGCAAGCGTTGCATTTATATAATAAATAGGCTCAAGACAAACGTCTAGGTTGTTCAAATGTTTTCTTTGTTTTCTCCCTGGTCTGTTATAAAAACATATACATATAGTTAGGCTGAGAATGTTCAGCTCATTCTTTCACCAGCTTTCGCAATTATATTTTCACTTGTTTTCGCTTTATCTGGAAATTTTTTTGTGAAAAAGTAAATAGCATAACAAGTTCCACTCCTACATATATATGGTCAGTATTAGATAGTATAGCTGGTTGTACTGGTCAGTCCATACATCTACATTAGCCAAACAAGATATAGCATACATTCCAGAAATGATCGGTGGTAATAATGCGTTCCGAATTTCATCTTCCTTTCCTTGGACACCTCTACTAATGGTGGATGAGGGAACACTCAACGATTTCTACTTTGCCGTTAATTAGTTCTTGCCGTAATTCTTTTAAGCCTCTTCCAGAAACAGTGTCGAATAACCACAAATCTTTTACATACATTAAAACACCTCGCTGGTTATGGTTTACTTCATATTTTTGGGTAATACATGGTAAAGAGCATAACATTTGAAAACTTGAACTTTTAAATAAGTTTTTTTTGTGGTGTTAAACGCCCGCTTTAACTACTTATGGCAACACAGGCGGTGACACTGATGATACATGAATGAAGATGGAGCACCGGTGGAATGCGATGGCGGGGGAAACCGGAGAACTCGGAGCAAACCCGCCCCAGCGCCGCTTTGTTCACCACACATCTCACCACTCGGCCACGGCGCGGCCAAATAAGTTGTTTCTAATTAAGTACTACGGTAGAATGTAGTGAATGTATTTTATATAAATTCTGCGGAGTGAATAACGCCTTGTTAGGTGTTTGTACTAAGCTACCATTGCTCTCTGTGAAATTTAATTCTGGTAGTGTGAATTTCAGTGTTCTTAAAATAAGAACTGAAGCTTTCCTGGCGACGTGTTAATTCAAAATCTTCTCGGGCTTCTAGCCAGGTAAAAACTTGGCTTGACACCAACGTTTCGAAGAAGTGCATCTTCCTCGTCTTCAGGGTGAACTGATGGTTTGAGCTTGCGGAGACTGGTATTTATAAGAGCTGGGATGAAGCTAACATCTGATTGGTTCACATGATATTATGGCCTGGTATTCACGCGAACCAATTAGATGTTAGCTTCATCCCAGCTCTTATAAATACCAGTCTCCGCAAGCTCAAACCATCAGTTCACCCTGAAGACGAGGAAGATGCACTTCTTCGAAATGTTGGTGTCAAGCCAAGTTTTTACCTGGCTAGAAGCCCGAGAAGATTTTGAATTCAGTGTTCTTCTTTTATTAAATTTGTGATTTGTATTATACTCCAGTAATAAATAAGAGTTATCAGAACAGGCCGCCAAAGCTAACAAGTAAAAGTTTGACAATGCATCGCCATTTGCTATGCTAAACAATGTTTTCCATTACAAGAAATGATACAGTCGGATAATAATGTAAGCACACATTTAAATTACAATCGTGTCAAAGCAAACAAACCTCCACATATTTATATTACCAATTTGGCTAACATAAATAAACTCATTACAACATCGTAGAAAAGGTTCTCAAACATAGAACAGTCTGCATTAATAAGACCAAACTAATCTGTGAAGCAGTAAAAGGTTACAGAACCATAACCAGCTACATATTTACCAAACGACGAAGCTGAATATTATACATTTGCAATAAAAAATGAAAGAAACTTTCGTGTTATAATCAGAGGTTTGCACCCGTCATGCAACTTTGTCACGATACTAGAGCAACATTAAGCTTTAATCCAGTTCAAATGAATCGAGTTCACCACCCAACAGCAAAGATGCAACTACCATTTTTTCTTGATCCAAAACCCAATGCTATGAATGAGAAAACATTAGGCATAAATCGTTTATAGAATTCTTTGGTAAAAATCTGATGTGTTCCATTCACATGACTTTCTCTACATCTCTGCAACAAATTATTCTTAAAAGCTGATACTTCAATTTACTTTATGCTAATCAGAAAAGAAAAAAAAAATAGCAGAAATAGTCTTATTACTTGTTTCCTTGTAAGTAAAAGCCAAATAAGGGAGTAGCATAGGTTAAAGTGAAAGTCAAAAGCTGATTGCCGTGTCAGTGAAGATCCTTTGTTTGTATGGACAGCAGTTGACAAATTCCTGTATGAGAAAAGTATAAGTTTTTCATAGCAGAAACAAAAAACAAGGAACGTCTAAAAACGATGAACTCCACGAAAAAAATGTATAGAACATTAATTGTGTGTTTTAACGTGCTCTTCATTTTTTGTGTAGTAAGGTTTTGTCCATCTCTTAAGGTTTAGCAGTTATTCAAAATTCCGTAAAATTCATCCAGAATAAACTACTCTTCAGAGGCTATTCGCAGAAAATTCAAGATATACATTTTATTTTTCAGGCAAATATCTTTAATATATGATATTTTAATCAAAATCGTTAGAGCCATTTTTGAAAAAATTAAAATTTTCGAAAAAAGTTCCATGTAAAGGGTAGTTAGGGGTGGGGCATTTTTCTCAAAATCTTCGTGTCGCATCCCTGGAAGATACTAAACTTAAATACCAAGTTTGGTATGTTACCGACTTTTCGTTTTTGAGTTATCGTGTTCACAGACACACGGATACACACACGGACCTTTTTGTGAAAATGCTTTTTTTTGGATACAGGAAACCCTAAAACATATATTTCCGGTGAAATCTTGGTATCGAATTTTTGAGTGGAATACAATGCTTCTCTATGCCTATGTGCATTGTACATACAGGGCTAGAGAAAGTAAAAATATAACCAAAATCTAAATGTGATGTAATTCAATGCACCAATTGACAATCTAAGGGATTTAGCAAAAACTATTGTCACAGATCTGCATCCTGTTTGAAATGCAATGAAATGCATTCCATAGAAAAATGCATTAAAATCCTAAGGCTACTCTTATTTATGCTCGCTGCGAATTATAAAGGTTGTCCTAAACATAAAGCAATCGAAAATTCTAAACATATGCCTCGTTAGCCTCATATACTCAAGGTCGCGGATTCAAACGCGGCGGAGGACAATAAATTTTTTGCGGCGTAAAAATCTTTAGTATATGGTACGTTAATCAAAATAGTTGGTCATTTTTTAGAAAAACAACATTTTCAACATTTTTCCATGCAAAGGCTAGGCTCAGGTGGTGGGATTTTCTTGAAAATTTGCGTATCGCATCCTTGGAAGATAGGGAAGTCAGTGTAATTTGGACCACTTAACTTGAAGTGCTAATATCTGGACAGAAAACATTCGTCAAAGTCCAAAACTTATTTTAATGTGTTAATGAGATGAACTTATGCCATTATGAGAGTTTTAAATGTTTAGTCCCAGCTACATAATTTGCAAATTATATATTTATTTTCTAAGGCGTGAATTTTGGACCAGAGGCATGTAATTTGGTCTGAGAGGGCATGTAAATGGACCGCTATATAATGCAGTTATAATTAATTCGTATACATTTATATTCACTTTTAATTATTGGAATTCACAATAACACTTAATTTAGACCTGCAATAATCATTATGTGTATCATTATTATTATTCAATATATCTGAGTGGATCAGATTAACTTTAATAAAATTAGCATCACCTTACATCAATTTCACCCAAAATTTTGTGGACACTGTTAATATTTTCAAGTACTTGTTCCAAATTAAAGGAGGGTTTCACTGTTTACTCCACAATACACCTATCGCAAAAGTAAAAATCTGATGTGTACCATTCACATGACTTTCTCCGTATCCCTGCAACAAATAATTCTTAAAAAGCTTATACTTCTATTTATTTTATGCTAATCAGAAAAAAATAGCAGAAATAGTCTAATTGCTCGCTTCCTTGTAAGTAGAAGGGAAATGAAGTTCCTTTGTTTATATGGATAGGAGTTGACAAGTTCCTGAATGAGAAAAGTATACGTTTTACATAACAGAAACCAAAAATAAGGAATGTCACAAAAACGACGAACTCCACGAAAAAAATGTATATAACATAAATTGTGTGTTTTAATGTGCTCTACATTTTCTGTGTAGTAAGTTTTTGTCTATCTCTTACGGTTTAGCAGTTATTCAAAATTTAGTAAACTTCATCCAGAATAAACTACTCTTCAGAGGCTATTCCCAGAAAATTCAAGATATACATTTTATTTGTCAGGTAAATGTGTTTAATATACGAAATTTTAATCAAAATTGTTAGAGCCATTTTTGAGAAAATCAAAATTTTCGAAAAAAGTTCCATGTAGAGGGTAGTTGGGGGTGGGGGGATGTTTCTCAAAATCTTCTTGTCGCATCCCTGGAAGATACTAAACTTAGATACCAAGTTTGGTATTTGACCGACTTTTCGTTTTTTGAGTTATCGTGTTCACACACCCACACACACACACACACACACACACACACACACACGGACCTTTTTGTGAAAATGCTTTTTTTGGATATTGGGGACCCTAAAACATACATTTCCGGTGAAATCTCGGTATCGAATTTTTGGGTGGAGTGCAATACTTTCTCTATACACTATGTACACAGTGCGCATGGAGAAAGTAATAAAAGTGAAACATTTATATCAGCACAGTCTTCATGAGCACATCCTTTATACTTATTGCACTGTATCCAGTCTTCCTCCTGAGATTCTAGACATACTCGTACAACACAAAAAGTCTGTTCTGAGAGTTCATTCTCATCTTTACCAAAATTGATTGTCGTTTTACCCTTGAATCTAGAGATATTAGAGGCCCTCACCAACATTTCTTTATGAGGTATTCCTATCAAGATCACACCTGAAGCTAAAGTTCTTTTTTCTTCTTCTCTTTGAAGACACTCCTGATGTGGACATTTATTGTCCGAGAAGGTGATGCACAAGTTCATCCTCGACTTTACTTAGCATATCGGTAGGCCTCCCAATAGTTCCTGGTGCCATGGCTTTATTGTATCTCTTTATTGTACCTGGAGGTGTGTTAATCATTCATTAATGTACATACCCTGCGTTATAGCTTCAAGAGCTTTTCTCAGATCTTCATTTCATTTACAGTAGAGGCCCTTAGATTTGCGAGCTTCTCTTTTTGTCATCTGGAAATTTAAACAACTTGCATAATGTGTTACAGTAATATGTACATATCTAAATAAATTACCAGTAAATTACAAATGTGACTTAAAATAAATAAATACATATACACGTGCTCATTTTAAATGTGATACCCAACACAACTTTATAAGTATTACATTCGTTATAATCCTAAACTGAATAAATGAAACAAATCTACACCACACTTACCTTAATATATTGGATGTTCCGTCGTTTTAGTTTGGTTTCCAAAGAAAGATCTTAGGTGGAAGAAAAGCAATACTAAAAACGGGAAAAAATTACAGCGAAAACGCTCTCAACAAAGACTGCCCTCCAAGGTTATTGACAATAGACGCTTACAACAAATGCTGCTAAAGATACCCATTTTCTAAACTAATATCAGTCCAAAATACACGGTCTTACCCTACTAAACTGAAATACCAAACTGGTATTTTTAGTTTTTGAAATATGCTGTCCACAGACATATACACGGACCATATATATATTTGGTGATTTCCTGAATCCAAAAAAAAAAAAATATATATATATGTAGTATAGTTTTTAGAAAAATGCTTATATATATAATAATATATTTCCGTTGAAATCTCGGTATCGAATTTTTGGGTAGAATATAACACCTTCTCTAATCACTATGTGTAGAGAAACTAATTAGATACGTACTTTATGTCCAAAATAAATGTTTTGAGTACACCCGAAGTAAAACAAAATTGAGATAGTACATATGTGTGTCTGGCTTCTATATTTCAATGACAAAATAACTTAAAAACGAATAGTTGGATTAATGTTACCTTGGCCCGCCTGGGTAGCGTGGTGGTAGCATGTCTACCTCACGTTCAAAAGGTCATGAGTTCGAATCTCGTTAGGGTGAGTTACCCCGGTAAGGTTTTTTTCGGGGTTTTCCCTTATCCTGAGAAGACGAATGTCAAGTAACTTTAAGTTCCAATGACCCCGAGATCATTTGAGCACCATATCATCAATTACATTCATCGTCCGATATGACCAACCCAGGTTAAAGGACGTTAAATTACAAAAAAAAAAAAAAAAAAAAAAAGTTACCTTGCTAATGTTAGCTTCCTGTACTCGGGTCGAAGTTTTCAAGACCGGCGGAGGGCGATGAGTTTTTTCCGCCGTAAAATTCTTAGCAACATTTTCTTCGTTGGTCTCGTGCCGTAGATTTACGACACATAAAAGTACCTCCAGCCTGCTAAAGAGGCCTCTGAGCAAAATTAAACGGTCTTTTGTGCCCAATGGAACATTGAGAACCATAAATAAAACGCATTTCATTTCATAACAAATACATTTTATGACTGCCTCCGTGGTCTATTGGTCAGCGAGCGGGCTTCTTACCCGGAGGTCCCGGGTTCGATTCCCGGCTGGAGTGGGGAAGTTTTCTTTAGCCAGAATTATTCCCACAGAGTCTGATAGTATGAATGTGAGAGTGAATGTGTGTGTTTGAGTAAACATAACACGATTTAAACCCAATGTAAAGAGCCTACAGACGAGTTGTTTCAAGTGCAAAGCCCCCGATATGACTTTAGATGTTAAAGGGTGCTATATAAATGAAACAATAAAACAAATGTTTTAAATCTTTTGGAAATAGCCTGTCAAGTGCACTTCCTTTTGTAGAAATGTTGTATAACAAAATATGTTTTAAATAAATCTGTTTTATTAAATACACAATTTATTCCGTGTAAGTTTTTCGTTTCATAAGGCATCTCTCAGATTAATTTTCGAATTGTTCAATACTATGCTGTTCTTTTAATGTAATTTCCTTCTCAGTGTTTTTCTCTCGTGAGTGATTTTGTCTAATTTGTGTACTAGAGCTCCGAGATTTTAATCAGTTTAAGGATGGGAGTTTTAGTGAAGTTATTGGATAATTTAATGACTGAATGCATAGTTTTTTGTGCAGTAATTGCTTCTCTTCTAATAAATTAATTTGAAAAATATCCGTATAAGGTTATTGCTGGTTATTGCTCCAAATCTGAAGGAAGAAAAAATACACATAATCAAAACTTTAAAGACAATCTTCTAATCGGAGTGCAGTAATTATATTTACTATAGGATCTGAAAGAGGAAAGGAAGTTTTACATTTTGTGTTTGCTCTTTTAGTTCAATGAATAACATGAAAACTGACTCTGAATCCTGTCACCATGACTATGTTATATCGATTAACTTTGTTCAGCTGCACATCGACGAGTGTTTTTGCAGTTGAAACCTTTTTATAAATATAATTATGATTCTGAGTCCGCTAAACAAATGCCGATCCCCATGATCGCTCTCGCTAAAGTTCCTCGCTTTGGTGCTTCGTGGCACAGGGGATAGATGTTTGTATCTTTGTAAAATGTGTATATGTGTATATGCATTAGAAGCAAAAGCAACCGATAATCAAACAGAAAAAAGTAAATGTTAGGAAAATAAGAAAAGAGGAAAAGGGAAACAGAGAAAAACAAAAAACAAAAAGGGCTAATATAATTGTTACTTTAATTTAGGACGCAACGACCCTCCCCCCTCATTTCATAAGAGTATGAGTTAAACAATTTGAAGAAACTGGTTGGACACAGAAATGGCCGCGCCGTGGCCGAGTGGTTAGACCACTCGCCTCTCACCTGGATGGCCTGGGTTCGATCCCAAGCGACCGCATGTTTTATTTGTGGTGGACAAAGCGGCGCTGGGGTGGGTTTTTTCTGGGTTCTCCGGTTTCGCATTTCACCGGTGCTCTTCATGTATCATCAGTGTCACCGCCTGCGGTGCCATAAGTAGTTAAAGTGGGCGTTAAACACTACCAAAAAAATAAATAAATAAAAAAAACAGAAGAAGCAGTCTCCAGGCAGCAGAAAGACCATGTGACATCAATTTCACTAAGAGTTGCTGTGAATAGAAATGCAATGTGCTCGGGGGTGAAGCATTGCTGCATTGGACTTATCGGTGATGGCTGTAAGAGGAATACAGCAGTTAGATCTTCATTTTCATCCTTACAAGTTTTATGTGCAACAACTAAAATCTTGTGAAATACTCCTCACCGATAACATTTTGTGAGGGGATGTTAAATCACCTGGATGAAGATGAATTTATTGGCAGATTTTGGATATCTAACGAATCATATTTTATGGCCAGCTAGTTCCCTAGATTTGACAGTGTGCAATTGCTTCTGATACCCCGTAGAATATCGAAATACTAAATACCAATATTTGCCATAATATTCCATTTTTGGTAGTGTTTAACGCCCGCTTTAACTACTTATGGCACCGCAGGCGGTGACACTGATGATACATAAATGATGATGGAGCACCGGTAGAATGAGATGGCGGGAGAAACCGGAGTACTCGGAGAAAACCCGCCCCAGCGGCACTTTGTCCACCACAAATCTCACATGCGGTCCCTAGGGATCGAACCCAGGCCGTCTAGGTGAGAGGCGAGTGCCCAATGCTCCATAGACAGGTTGTATTGTTGTACGCCCAACATTCCATTAAGGTTAAACAGAATTACGAATATAAAATACAAAAATGTTAGTTTTAAGAAATAAATGGCATTTTGTTGGACAATGCCCGCACCTTATACTTGTATAGTTTGTGTGTAAAATAAACATTATATAAAATCTCCCGTAACTCTTTCGACACTGTATATTATGTACTTATGTACTGTCAGTTTGGACACTCTGATACATTAATGTATTAGTATCGATTTTTTTTAGAATAATCTGCAGTAATACTATTCTGATGTTTAGTTAAATATAATATTTGATTTGCATTCAAAAGTATCGAGCTATCAATCTCTCTTAAAGCAAATAAGAAGCAAATTGAGTGTAATGAGATTCGACCTGATAATATATGTAAGTGTCCTTACTGGTTTTAAAGTAAGTACAACGCAAATTGATTGTAACTTTATTGTAGCTCATGAACGATGACAACCACCGTGAGTCAAAAGCTCAATTAAATGATCTAAAATATTACAAAGAATAAGATGGTTTGGCAGGATAATTACAATGGAAGGAGAATACCTATTTGTTTTGCTTCTTGTATGATCAACAAAGGTAATCGAGTTCCGTGCAGAACTCTTACCGTACCATCCATACGTTTGGTTTCTTACTGCAATTTGTGGTATTAGATCTTGTTTCACTTCTTATATATTTTGAATTGGTAGATCAGCAAATTGATCGTCTCCTTAGCGCGGTGGTAACATTGCTGCTTACCAAGAGACCTGGGTTCGATTCCCCGGACCGGCGTGGAGATTTTTCCCCCCATGGGAAACCTGGACCAGGGTGCACTCAGCCTCATGAGGTCCCTGGGGGGGGGGCCAATTGAGGAGCTACTTGATGGAGAAGTAGCGGCTCCAGGTCGTGAGGACCGCATTAACCGGCCGGGAGAGTTCGAGGCACTGACTACGTCTTATCCTCCAATACAATGACGTCTTGTCATGGACCGAGATGGGGGACGCAGCGGCCGGGCGGTAGGCCAAGGTTCCTTGTGAGCTGTCGTGCCATGGAGTTATTGGATCAGCAAATCTTGCTGTTTTTACGTTTATACCAACCGTCAATATTGCTCATGGACATGCATGAGAAGACATCCTAGATCCTTGTCGAATTGAATCACAATTTATGGAAATAAAAACTGAATGTTGGAGAAAAAGTATGAGTTATTAGTTGTTGAGCACCATGCTTAAAATTATCACTAAGTTCGATTTGAATTGGTGGACAGATCATGAATGTATCTACACTGAATAAGTTGGAGCTCGCCTATAAATGAAGTACGTATAGAAATATGAAAATACCTTAGTGAATACATTTTAGTTTTGTATTCTGATGTTTAACAATGTTAATGTTGTTCAGCTTCATCTAAAACCTATAAAAACTCTTTTACATGTAACCTCGCACATTATCAGTGGTTTACGTAAGCTTGCTGTAAACTGGAAGAAACAAAAATCAGCCGGATATCGAGGGAAATCGACTGAAACCAGTGTTTACCAACGTGCTCAATCCTGTCCAGCAGCCGCTCACACCAACGCATCCATTATACATGTGTTGATTGATCTGGGCAATGCTGTTTACTTAATGCAAAACTACAATGGATCTGTTTTGATTCACAAAACATTTAATATACTTAGACGTGGTTATATATGGAATACGTTATCACAGCTTTTGGAGTTTTATCAAAATAACTTCTTTCGTTTACATTCTTTCATTTGTCTATGAGAATATATGTGGAACAATTTTAATGCTACGTACCATTGAATTAACATACACCAGTAAATAAATTGAGGCACTGATATGGGAAAGGAAGTAGTGTTCATAACCTTTGTATTTTTAAGGGAAGCAAAAAACTACTTTTACTGAAATTATTATAGAAATTGAAGATATATAGTCAAATTTTGTTTTGTGTTTAAAACTTCGCAATTAATATATTAATTGTTATTGTGAAATCATATTTTATTAAAAATACAACAGGAGTACTGTAGGTCAGACTCAGAAATTAACGTTAGTAGTATATAATGCAGACATATTCTGATTATAATTTGTATCATTGATAGTCATTTCATATTGATCGATCTGGGATTTTAGTGAAAGTAGATCGAAAATAAAACTACCCTGAGTGACTTTGTCTCCCATAGGATCAAGTTAGACAAGAAAGAAATTGGGGGAACCGTGGTTCAATCCTGATTGTGTCAGTGAAATTTTTAGTTTGTCTCTACTCATTCTATAGTTATCGTATAATCAGATGGTGCACAAAATAGTTAACAGCAACTCTCTATTAGGATAGTTTATCTTAAAATAATTTGAGATCTTCTTGTGGTTTACCGGGAACGATACGAGTCATTTAGGACATTTAGTGGTGGGTCGGAATGTTGTCATGGTAGCTCAATGGTAAGAGCAATAGGACGCAGACTCGGAGACTGGTTGTTCAAATCCCAACTGTGGTATTGATTTTTTTGAGTGTGACTCGACTTATCCCAGGGAAGATGAATTTTTAAATTGGAATGGTCCACTTATAATTTAATTCCTTATATACATGGTTTTTAAAAATATATTAACCAAGAGTAGGAGGTACATATCACTGGGAAAAATTAAATATATATTTTGCTGATATTCTCGTCACAAATTGAACTTGTGATCTTGGTTACCTTTAGTACTGTTTTGTGTGCAGACGCTTGTGGTATCGGCGTGAGCAAATTTCGTTATTGCCTGGCATATTACCAAGCAGCTAATCTTTGAGCGGAAGACAGAGTTAAAGTTAGGCGTTAGAACTGAAATGCCATTATTATTTCAGACGAATAAAGAAGCTCCAAGGGTGAAAATCCTACAGAGGTATTTTTTTCGAAGCGCTTTCACCAGCCAATTTGCATCTCGATTTGCAACATCAACATGACAATAGCCTCTTGTTAAAGGACGTCTCTCTTTTTGGCATCATAGATGGCTCTTCACCTGCAAGTGACTGATGTTTGACTGCCTCTTTTAAAACTCCTTCCACAGTTCAATGCCATTAAGCCTGTCTCAATTTTATTTTCCCTACGCATATTATGTACATAGAAAAAGATAAGGAACTGTATTGCATCCAAAATTTCGATACCCAGATTTCACCGAAAATATATGTTTTGGTACCCCTGAATCCAAAAAAGGCGCTTTTAAAAATGTCCATGTGTCTGTGGGCAGCATAGTTCAAAATGAGAAGTCCGTAAAATAATAAACTTGGAATTAATAGAAATGTATTCATAATTGTATATTTAGATAACTTAAACGTCATGAACGTGTAAATTAACTCGGTATGCCAATAATTATCCAAATAATTTTAGAACGAAATTTTACTGTAGGAAACTATTTTTTCAGTTTTATTTGGAGTATATACAGAAATTATGCCAATTTACTCTCAAAGTTCGTCTTTTAATACCAGCTTTCTTTTAATAAGGAAAATAAAAAATTGCAATAATTTGGCCAATTTCCAACTTAGTCGTACAAAAGACTAGGCAGAAATGTTAAGCCCCGTAACACGAAAATGATGTCATAGGTTGTTGCTATTCCTCGGCAGCAATTGTGGTCGACGATGGTGCCAAAACTGACCACGAAAATATCAGTTTTGCTTTTAGTTCGATAAATTAGTGCCTTTTACTCGAATACCAATGTTCCATCTGCAATGAATATTACAGAAATATCGAAAACCATTACAACAAGCGTTTGTAGAGATTGACTTAGTAAGTTTAAGCTCCCTAATATGATGAAAGAAACCAATTGTAATGAAAACGTCTAACAAAGTGGACATCCGAAAGAAATGGAGGCCGTTTGCCACCAGCAAAGTGCGTCAATATTACAGAAGATAAGCGTACTGTAGACTAGTACATATATATAGCAAGCCTTACGAATTTCCAAATATCGGGAAAATGTGTTAATATTTTCAAAATTCTTGTGGTTTTTTCTTGGTTGCTAACCTGCTTACACAATGCCTATAAGTGTACACATTCATTCCAAGAGTAACAATTGCACAGTGATAAAACGTATTAATAGTGGTGTTGGTGATAATAATATGTACTTAGGTTACATTTATAATTATTTAATCATATTCTTTTACTTAAACTGGTTTACTTATCTTAATATTTATAGGTTTTAGTACCGCTTAAACAGTACAACCCAATAGCTCCATGGCTGTTAACGAATATAGCTATCTATTTTATGCCAACCTCTGTGTTTTCTCTTATTTTTTCTTATCCACTTTTCTTTTATCTTTCCCAAATATTACCCTCTTTATTTAGTATTTTTCTATCCCTCTAGCATCTCTCCTGGCATATTATGCCATTTGTATTCCAAAATTTCCTTTCTCCAATATCTTACCTGTTTGCATTCTGTTAAACAGTGAACGGTACTTGCTTTCTTCCCGCAAAAGAATAAACGTTCATTTTTTTTCGGAGTCTTGTCGTGACTCAGGCGCTGTAATATTTTTTCTGTTATCCTTTTCCTTTTTTTCCTTTGTTTTTAATTGTTCCTATATTCCTTATTTGTTTACCATTTTGTTTTTGTTTACAAAGACACGTACATACATATACGTATTTACAAACACACAAACACCCATGCCCAAGGGCGGGACTCGAACCCACATCCCCTGTGCCATGAAGCACCAAAGTTAGGCACTTGAGCCAGCGCGGTCACGGGGACCAGCAATTCTTTGTCTCTTATCCCTTTCAAAAGTAAATGCTCTTGTTCTCATCCAATCTAATGCTTCGTTCTCTTGTTTATTACATATGTTTACATACCCCTTCTCTGTATAAACAAAGCGACTTTTTATTTTCTAGCTCACCCCAAATTTCTTGTTTATTCATGTCTTCTATCGCAATCTCAGTAACTTCCAGAGATATTTTTCATTTTCTTTTTCATTCCTCTATATTTTCCCATCTCTATTTTCGTCAACATTTCTTCTAGTTGCTCCCACCAACTCTTCTCATCCTTAATAATCTGGAGCTATTTTATACATATTTATTAGCAAATTCTCTCTTCGCTCGTTGTTCAATACCAATATTTCAATATCCTGACTAGGATCATTCAACTTCTTCCTGGTCTTCTTAATTTTACAATTGCTACCACTTTTGGTGCTGCTTTGCTTAGCCATAAAATTATTTTACAGAACATTCTCTATCGGTAATTTTTTTTTCTTTTTCTTATATCTGATACCCCCACCAGATTTTCGTTCCGTATAACAATTTTGCTTCTACTGTTGTCTCATAAACGCTCTCTAACCATTTACTGTTAGTAAACTGTTAATTTACAGTTAATTATATATAATATTGTTAATAACTTCTATTTACATACTCCTTTTCATGTCATTGTTGCTTTACGTTTTGCTTCTGTCTTTCCACCATGAGCTGCTTAGCCTCCATTACAACTTAATCTTACCCCCAAACAGTCAAATTTCAATGGACTGATTTTACTTATGGACACTTTAATTTACGTTCCTTATTGAGACTTACTTAAAAGTAGTAGTAGCGGTTCCAAACAATAACCATTAGAATAGTTCTCTTATTAGCAATTGACCTTGACCTCAAGCAATACCTGCTCTTGTGAATACCATAGACATTAAATCATATACCATGAAATTCTCTAATGTAAAAATTAAGTGAAGTCAAGTCAAGTCTAAATATTAATCATTCAATAGAAATCCTTTTGAGTTGAGGAACGTATTCCTTGATGGTGTTAAAATTTCAGAAAATATAAAACGTAAATTTCTTGAAGGTTTTGCATGTCCTCATCGATACCGTGAGATATTTACTCACTAAATTCTCTGAAAGAGATCTGTATGTCATGCTCCGTCCCACTAAATGAATTACGAAATTAGACAGAGAAATAACTGCTTCTGCAGAGTCAGCACATAAAACCATTGGTAAGGAAATGAAATTGCATTCTTAGAAATGTAAAGTTATAAACTAAGTTATAAACAAAGTTATAAGCTAAAGGAAGAATCTCAAATTACGTATACTCAATTAAGTGAGAAACCCTACAAAAAGTTTTCGAAACAAGGACAAAAGATCTAACTCTGCATACAGGTATGAAGAGAGTATTTCCAACATCTTCTGTGACATTGGTAAGTAAATTAATCTCAATTTAAGTTCAGTTCATCTTCATTCGCGCCATCTGTTGCCAACCGAACGGTAATAATTGGGCGTGCCAGCGGATTCACCTCACTGCGGAGACACATTTGTGCCTCTCGTTATTACATGGCAATTAGTTACTATATTTACCTTTTTATTTTATTAAATCTTATCTTAATTTTTCCTAGATAGTTCTCAAATATTAGTTCACCGGAAAGTCTTTTTTCGTATTCAGCAAATACTTTGGTAATAAAATCTCCTAATTCAACTATTATCCAATTTCGACAAGCGTTACAGGACCTACAAATAACTTGGAATGAATCGTCATTTCATATACTTATAGATACATGGTTTCTTTGCTGAAAGAAAATTCGAAAACCTGAAACGGTTGCATAGTAGATAGGGGCAAATAGTTGACGAATAGTGCTAAAACGTTAGTTGTTGCTTCGGGGTTATGCTTTACGACTGTGTGAGTTTTAATTGCTCTAGAAGGCTTTCTTAATATACAAAAGATAGTTTTATGTAAGAGAAAACATAACTGTACTGGTTGATACATACAGGTGTTTGTGTACCCACTACATAGATATCCCGTCAGTATTATTTGAGTAAATATATATTCTGTAACAGAACTTATAGTTACTATATTATTTAACTTTTAAATGGGTTCTGTACTTCTTCTTAATGAGAATATACTGAAAGAGATTTTTAGGAATTACGAATTAAGCCTATCACCACTTATCTGACTGGAATATCCCATCTTATAAAGGAACGGGGGAGATAGTAATAGGAGAACTTTGTGATATTGTTATTGCACCACAGATTGAAAATGAAAATAAAAGTTTTACATTAAGCCTATGCTTACTATTTTTCATATAATAGTGGTAATATTACTAATTTTTCTAACCTTAAATCACGGTTTTTGGTATAGATACTCGAAAGTACTCACGTAAATTCAGCATATTGTGTATTTATGATGTATTAAGTTGTTTCTGTTAGGCCGATTTCCTTTCACTACGTTTAAAGCTTGCAACGTAACACTAATATGAATTTGGATTAATTGTTTTTTCACAAAACAATTAATCCAATACCAATTGACCATAATAGTTGGCTATACTATGAATCCTGGGTCTAAAGTACTTACAGCATTGGGTTGTCATCTCAAAGTAATTTGATATCACCTTTTGGTTTACCGGGAGCATGCGAGTCAGTTGAGAAATTCAATACTATGCCGGCATATTGCCATGGTAGCTCAGTGGTAGAGCAACCGGCTAGAGATCCGTTTCGGCTATGGCATTGAACTTTTCAGTCTGACTCTACCTATCTAATATGCATTTATAAACGGTTATATGAATTCTTGGTATACAATTTTGCTGGATTCTATAAAACTCATATTAGTACATTGTTTAGTGCTACTTTAGCAGCTTTCAACTAAATCATTAATAAATTATATCACAAAGAAGCTTGAAGCATGACCGGCATGGCTCCTAGATAATTAACACTTAAATTTCAGAATGTTCTTACCATATTCTTGTATTATTTTATGTTCTTCCCCGGAATACCGAAGTTGCCGAAGACAAAGAATGTAAGTTACAACAAAATTAGATTAAAATAATTAATAAGGTCACGTAACCCACCAAGGGTTTAATGTCCAATTTACGGTGTTGTGCCGTAGTGTCTAGGGTTCATGTTCTCGATAATTCTAATCCTAAATGCGAAATGCGGCCTTTAAGGAAGAAATAGTGGAAACATGTGTATTACTTGCTGTTTATTCGTATTCCTTATTTAGACAGATTAGTCGCTGAATACAGGATTATAATGCGACAAACGATTAAGATAGGAAATGCTTAGGTATAAAGTTGGAACCAACGTAACATTAGCAATGTTCACTTGTATCTAGATTGGCTCAAAAGCAAGATGGACAGAATGCAACTCATCTGCAGTAGAAATTTCAGAACGGTGTTGATCAGTGGTTATAATCAAATGTGAAATATACAAAACATTAGTTTGCATAAGAAATAATGAGGAACTCCACCATCACTGTCACTGGGGTCGCCCTCCGTGGTGTAATGGTTACCAAAGTAAAGCTATTGGTCCCGGGTCGTAGATTTACGGCACATAAAAGAATCTCAAGCCTGTTAAAGAGGCCTATGAGTAAAATTAAGCGATCTTTCACGCCTAGTATAGACTGGGGTGCTGAGAACCACAGTTATAGAGCGTCCATAAATAAAACTAAATTTCATTACCCGATAGTATATTATGGAAGTCATGACATAATGTTCTTCAAATAATAAGTTCAAGTTTGAAGTAGTTTTAGATAACAATAGCTTTTAATTAAGAAAGCATGTTATGTGTTGATGTTGGAAAAGTGAAACATTTCCTTGGGCAAACTGTTTCAACTTTAGGACGTGTCTTACATGCTGCGCTAAGGGTCGATACTGACAACAGTTGCGGGAGGCCTGGTAGTGTGAAAGGCAACAGATGGTGTTCCCTGGGATTACGCCAAGTTGCGGCAATCCTCGGGAATAGAGCAGCCCTCGTGTGCAATTTAACATAGCTTATGCAGCAAAACCTGTCTCTACCCATGTTTTGACAATACAACGTGACTATGCATCGGTGATCAAGGTACACCTATTATATACTGATTTTTTTATTCATTGTTGCTGTAAAAAAATCTCCTGTGTTCCATTCACATGACTTTCTCTACATCTCTCCAATAAAAAAAGCTTATTCTTCTATTTACTTAATGCTAATCCAGAAAAAAATTAGCAGAAAGGGTCTTATTGCTTGCTTCCTTGTAAGGGAAATAAGGGAGCGCCATAGGCTAAATCGATAGTCAAATATTTTAAAAGCTGGTTGCTATGTAATTGAATTGTATTTGTTTGTATGTACAGTGATTGAAAAATTGCCGTATCAGAAAAGTATACATATTTTAAAGCTGAAATTAAGGAATATCTTATCGGCGTAAGATAACGAGATCTACAATTTTGTTGGGTAAGTTTACCAGTTATGGAAAATTATGCAAAATTCATCCAGAATAAACATATGCTTTAGAAGCTATTGCCAGATAATTGAAGATATACATTTTATTTGTCATATAAATATCTGAAATATATTGGTGGTGGGGGATTTTCTTGAAAACTTCGCCTGGCATGTTTGGAAGATACCGAACTTAAATTCAAGTTTGGTATTTAACTGTCTTTTCATTTTTGATATGCACACACGCATTTGTCTAAAAGGGCTTTTCTTGGATTCAGGGGTCCCAAAACATGTATTCTCGGTGAAATCTGGTTTCGAATTTTTGGGTGTAATACAATGCCTCCTCTGTACACTATGCACCTAGTGCATGTAGAGAAAATAATAATGCAACTATGGAAATTGACTGAGATGTGTTCTAAATACTATCACCGTGTTTAACTTTATTTATAGTTTGGATCCTTCAATTTCAGTTTATTGTCTCCGAACTTTTCAGAGGTTTTATTTTCTCCTGGTCACTCCTTAAATACCGTTTACTATTCGTTTTATTCATGTATTCTTTCCAATTTAGTAAATATGTTTCTGTTATGTGTTTCGATAATTGCACTCCTTTTACTAGTAATGTCAGGGACCTAATTTTAAAACTCTCATATGCTATAGTTACATTACTTCCTCAACTTATTTTGGTGCAGACTATTCCCACAAACACAGATTTATCTCTCTGCTTCTTGTTAATCCATACCAACATTTCCAGAAATCGTCTAACGGTGCATTTCCAAGAAGGTACAAAGAATTAGAAGAGCCTGGTAGACTTTAAGCAATATTTTTAACATTAAAAGCTAATCGCTATGTAAAATTTTAAATTTCATTCTCTTTGCATGGCCAAGGAGAAAATCAATCGCCTTCCCGTTAAAAAATAGAGTTATTTAAACTTTAAACTAATCACAAGGAATATCTCGGTAGTTATTTTTGTGCTTTAACCAAGTATATATTTCACAGAAAATATATACTTTCAGATTCCCTGAAAAAAATCATTTTTCTAAAACGTACAATGAGTGTGTACATAGTAGAAATAAAATATTGAATTTCACCTCACGCGTATGTATATTTTTTTTTGTTTTGGAAATATGAGATTAGCTGGAGCTCCTCATAATAAAGATTTAAACCGCTAAAAATATTCTGTAGTGATATTAAGTAGCTTCATGTGATTTGTGCATTAATGTTCACGCTTTAGAAAATCTTTGCATGGTACGTTTGGTTATTGAAATGTGTTAATAGTCTGAGAATTGCTATTGGAAGTGAAAATCATTTAATATGTGAGGTGGTTATAAATTAAGAAATAAGAAAACATGTAAATTAATTACTCTTTATCGTATAATATGGTAAAAGTTAAGGCCTAAATATAAAAATAAACTAAAAAACTTAAATGAGTTAAGAAGTAAGATGTCAAAAGGAACATAAATTGGATTTTAAAGTAATGACAGTACTAATGGAATATATATATATATATATATATATATATATATATATATATATATATATATAGGTGAAAATGAAATTGAATAGAATAGACAGAAAAAAAAATAGAAATAATAGAGGTGAACTTACGAAGAACAGTAGCGGAATTTTCCCTTTAGTTGTATTTATTTATTCAATGTATAATTACGAAAACCCAGGTTTTTAGTTAACATGAAAATCGGTAAAATAAATAATTAACATTAGACCACCAGTCTTCCATAATTTCACACAAAACTAAACATAGGAGCAGAATTCTAAACTATAAATGATGAGGTGCACTGTATACGAATTTGGCACATTCTTTACAAGATTCTTGGCCAAAGATAGAGATACAACTTGCATTAAAAGTTGAAAGGAGAAATTTCTTTCAATGCCTGGGACATTGAAACAAAGTATTCTCACTACTTTCACTAGATATGCAAATATAAACAGTATAACTGGGTATTATAAATCATTTGAAATAAGGCCTAAAGTGTTTTTGGCTAAAGTGTTATCATGAAATGAGGACACATACAAAACTCTCAGAGTTGCTGATGAAAATTTCCAAAATATTACTCAGTACAGGGATGTTTCCTTAAACTAAATATTTCATTGCTTGAATATGTGAGCTCTATCTGGAATTATGGCTTATATGCGCAAATATTAGAAGAGACATGTTATAGGAAGCAGCCAATATATTCTTATCGCTAACTAAACAAGAAACGGAAACAGGTGCAAAAATTACACAAGACCAAGCTTACTAAATACCTCGCAGTTTACCATAAAAAGGAATAACACAGTTACACGGGATTAAGTATGTAAAACAATGATATTGCATAAAACACTAAAATTATTATGCGAGGCAGACAAAGGCTTGCTTTACCTACCACTTCATTTACTATATGCATAATAAGTAATGCAACACAACCAAAAACTTAGTTAACAAGTAACAATAACATAATTTACGAAAAGAGTATACACACTTTGATGTTCGCAGATGATAAGGCAATTGTTCAGAAAAATGACAGGGTTTTGCAATAAAGCGCATTTGGATCAGTTATGAAAAATTTATAATTCTAAAATATACTATAAGAAAACAAACTTTTAAAAGAAGGGTATGCTGCAAATGGCTTATATGGAAACATAGTATAATAAATTACCTGTTTTAATTTTGTAGATTGTAATATTGAAATCCATGTGAAAATAATACATTTAATAATCTCTCCAGTTTCCTAATCACATTGAAAACATTAAAAAATAAATAAATAAATAAAACAGAACGTACGATGAAGTGAAAATCAAGGCTGGACTGCACAAAAATAGCCGTGATCATTGGTGCAATCTGCCGCAAAAAGGTCGCGGGTTACAAATTAAACATGAAAGATATTTTAAAGAGAGTTTAATTTACTAAAGACGTTTCAAGGTTTTTACTCTGAGTTACTTTAATTGCATGTTTAAGCATTGTATTTTTACCCTTTGGTAATAACTGCATATACATACAGAATATATTTGCTTGTTTACATTTTTTAAACATTTGAACACTAAATTGTTCATTAAAAATCTGATGTGTTCCATTCACATCACTTTCTCTATATATCTCCAAAAATTATTGTTAAAACGCTTATGCTTCTATTTACTTCATGCTAAGCGAGAGAAAAAAAAAAACTAGCAGAAATAGTCTTATTACTTGCTTCGTTGAAAGTAGAAGCGAAATAAGGGAGTAGCATAGGTTAAAGTGATAGTGAAAATCCGGTTGCTATGTGACTGAAGTTCCTTTGGTTGCATGGACCTGAGTTGACAAATTCCTGTTTGAGATAAGTATACATTTTTCATATCTGAAACCAAAAACAAGTAATATCTCAAAAACGATCAACTCCACGAATAAAATGTGTATAACATAAATTGTGTGTTTTAATGTACCCTACATTTTTTGTGGTAAGGTTTTGTCCATCTCTTACAGTTTAGCAGTTATGCAAAATTCCGTAAAATTGAACCAGAATAAAGTGGTCTTGTGAGGCCATTTCCAGAAAATTCAAAATGTACATTTTATTTGTCAGGTAAATATCTTTAATATACGATATTTTAATCAAAATCGTTAGAGCCATTTTTGCGAAAATCAAAATTTTCGAAAAAAGTTCCATGTAAAGGGTAGTTTGGGTTGGGGAAATTTTTCTCAAAATCTTCGTGTCGCATCCCTGGAAGATACTAAACTTAAATACCAACTTTGGTATTTTACACACACGGACCTTTTTCTGAAAATATTTTTTTTTGGATACAGGGGACCCTAAAACATATATTTCCGATGAAATCCCGCTATCAAATTTTTTGGTGGAGTGCAATACCTTCTCTAAACACCAAGTACATAGTATTTGTAGAGAAAGTAAAAAGACAGAACTTAAGATATAAAAGAATTAATAACAAATCTAGCAAAAATGGATTAAAACTAAGAAAAAATATGATGCATTTGGCTTATACCAGGCCAATGATGCCTAATTGAATTATTCTTCCTGTAAAATTCATTTTAATCAGAATGAAGTTATACTAAATAAATTGTTTTTCTTTAGTTCCATAAATATGAAAACCTATATTTTGCAGAAGAAACAGAGGTATACCAAAATTGAACACCAGAAGTCTTACCTATTAAATCTATATTTTAAAGTTGTAAATCCAATAGTAATTTATTACTTATCATTTTAAAACTCCAATCTCTTCCCTGATCTAATAAATAAACAAATAATTTATTGGAGAAAATATACTCGTACAAAGATATCTCTTGATTTGAGAGGGAATAAACAGAACTAAAGTTTCAAAGGAAGATATAATGTACCTTCTTTTAGCTGCAAAAATATCCTGTCGATAACATTTTTTCCTGTCTATGAACTTTGGGAACCAAACTTTCGGATATTGAGTTTGAGTTTGAATAACGATTCAGACGGACAAAAGGCTAAGGAAACTAATTCAACCCTCTCTCCTTCCCCTTTTTATATTTTTGTCAGCAGTAATGTCACTTCTCTATCCGCACCCTTCACTGAAAGGGGTGCGGAAGTAAATCGTAAATCATTCTGTGTCAAATACCTCTTAAGTTTTCTACTTCAGTTCCTTTGGATAATCATTGAAAATAACTGTTAGTGCCAAGTTGTATCAATACATGCCTTATGTATTATATATGCAATTATCATATTCAAGTTTATAAACATATACATACAATCGCTCTCCATGTTGTAGTGGTTATGCTAATATCAGGTTCAATCCTGGCAGAGGGAGATGGAGCTTTTATATGCAGAAATCCTTAAGATGATTTGCTTTGGAAAGAAAGTATGAATGAATGAATAAGTGTATTTATTGACATAGCAATATCGTACATAGAATTTCAACAATCGCACGGGTCCACAGACCGTACGTGCTTTTGTAATACACATTACAAGCAATATTAAAACAACAACAAAGAATTAAAAGAGTAAACACGAAAATAAAAAGACAAAGGAAATACACAGTCCAAAGCATTATTAAACAACAATAAAGAATTAAGAGTGAACCCGAAAATAAAAATACAAAGATATTCAAATATAGCAATTTAAATTTACAGCACAGAGTACACATTCATAAATGCACCCTCTTATAATAGAAAATTACACTTAAAAGACATATATACACATAATATATACAAAATATATAAAACCATAGCACAACAGTGACCTAAGTATGACATAATATATATGTATGTAGAACAATGTAGTCACTTTTGTTTAGTTGATCTTGTCCCCCCCCTTCTCTATTGGCAGCCTCCTCAGATCTCAGCTGTCTTGCCTTAAGTATAAATTTACCTAGCCCGTCCATGTTTTCCGTGCCTGCCAGTAGCGTCCAACATGCTTCTAGCCCTACATTCGCAGTGGTATTTTTCCCGCCATTCCTCCGTTCCCTACATCTTGCCAAGATGTGAGTCCACGACTCTTCCTCCTCGCAAATGGGACAGATTCTCGTACCATTCTCGTCAGAAATTTTCATGCTCCTCCATGCTCCTAGTCTAATCCACGCGAGCCCCTCTCTAATGAGTTTGGTACCTGTTTTGATGTATTGCTCCATACACCACTCCGATTTCAGCCCAGACTGTACTTCTAATGACACCTTCTCTGTGCATTGCGCAATTATTTGCTGTCTGTCAATATCACAGAGGCGGTTCTTAATTTTTCTCCAAATACTTCGCCTGTTCTCCTGCCCCGCCATCCAAATGTCTCCCATCCCAATGGTTTGCAACCCTTTCTTTAATTTGATGCCCACGTCGAATTACCTTCCATTCGCAACTGTTCACGGTAGCAGACTGCGCTAATTAGAGATTGGTTTCCGTGAACGATTCTCATCCAATATTTAACTGCTCTGATTTTGCACTCTATCGTTTCACTATGTGCCCCGAATTCCCTCATTATTCCGCAGTTTGCCGTACCCCTCCCTACACCCAGAATTCCTTTCAAAAATTGGGTTCTCACTTGGTCCAGATTCCCTGTTTGTTCCCACCCCCATATTTCTCCTCCGTATGTCATCTAAACCAGTGTTTCGTGTAATGTGTTGCTCGTAAAGGAACAACATACCGTGAAAGGAGTTGGTTCATGGGCAAAATTTCCCGCTATTTCGCGTCCGCAAGTAGTGACTTCGTCCTACAATGCCATCTGTGGGCGACGATCTGATCCCTCGTTACTATGGCGCATAGTGTAGAACTCACGAATTAGAAATTAAAAGCCGATCATAGAAACATCGTAACAATGTCCTTAGGAGATACAGGAAATACTGTATATACTTAATATACAGATATATACTATAAAATTTTATATACATAATCTATACAAACAAGAATTTTAGAAAATGCCTATGTCTCCAATATGGTGAATAAAAACTGATGGTGATAAAATATGTGATGGTATTGCTGTAATTACCTCAAACATCCATTTAAAATTATTCTCTTTCTCATCTTACTTATAGGGCTTAAACGGCCAAAATGGCCAAAAGCGACACTTTTTATTTTATGCTTTGCTTTATTAACTGAAGTTTGTTATTTGAAGTTTTATAACCTTTGCATATTTATTATTGAAGCTATGTTTTAAATATAGTTTAGAATGTATCTCCGGTACATTAGAGATGAATGCTTTTTTCGTAGAGTGATATTTCCGCGGAATTAGTCACACCTCAACTCAAACATTTTTTTTCTTCTGGCCCATCTAATAAAGATAGAGAATGGTTACGATAATGTGCTTTCTTTTATGGCAATCTCTCAATTTTTACCGTCAAAATAAAACCTCGAAGAGAAATAACAACAGAAAGGGGTAACTTTTTACTGAGATATTCGTTGAAATATGTATACCTTTCGTGAATAAAATTATAGCTTCTGAAATGAAACTTTTGTGTGTATTTTATAATTGAAGTGATTGACATGCCACCCAATATTCACCATTGATTTGTATTCGTATAAATTTCAGGCTATCTTAATATTTCACTTCCTTCTAAGAGAGCTATAAAGAAAGTAAAAATAATAAGAAAATATGATAAAATAGTGAGGTTTTTTTCAGAAAAGGATTGTCTTTATTGGACGATTTATTCTTTACTATTATTCAAAGAACTCGTAACAAAGGCACTATTCCTTTACTATTCGTGTACATGTGTTTGTACGTCGAGTCTATCTAAAGTATAAAGAAGTAGGTATTTGTATTATTCTAGAAATAGGTTATTGCCAGTTCTGGTCAATATAGCGAACACCGGATTTGATAATGCACAACTATACATTTTATTTGAAAGAAGTTGTTAATATTTGTGCATGAATACAAAGAGCACATGTTCCGATTTAAGCATGTTATATGTGCACCACGACCTGCTCTACGGCTAGTGGCTCTGTCCATGACATTTATGATAATTCTTCCACAGTTTTGCGCCTGAAGTTGGGCGTTGACACGTCTAAAGCTCTATATTAATTCGGAAAAGTCTAACAAAGGGTCGAATTAGTGTACAATACATTAGAAAGATGGTTAAACAAGTGTGGTTTTTGAGTCCAAATCAGTGTTACGATATCTTTTTTTTCTATAGCAACCAGGATAGATGTGGGAATGTTAACTTACGTTCAACAACAACAACAACAGCACCACGAAAAGCTAGTCGCATCGATAAAAACTATTTTAAATGAGGTTTTATAAAAAAATCTGATGTTACTCACATGACTTTCTCATGCTGTTCTACAAACTTCTTACATAAGATTATTCATCTTTCTGCACCTTGCTAATCGAGGTACTCATTAGTACAATGTTCTTATTGCTTAGGCTAAATCCATAGTCAAACGTTTTAAAAGCTGTCGTTATGTGATTGTCATTACAAATCCTTTATTTTCTTGGTCAGGAGTAGAACAAAAGAAAACCGCACACTCTCGTCTGAGTAAAGTATAATTACTTCACAACTGAAACTAATAACACTGAATACCTCGAAAACTGTAAACTCCACGAGAAAAATGTATACAACTTAACTTGTGTATTTTAACAAGACCTACATTTTTTGTACAGTAAGTTTTTGTCTATCTCTTACGGTTTACTAGTTATGCCAAATTAAGCAAAATTCATCCAGAATAAACAGGTGTTTAGAAGCTATTCCCAGAAAATTCAAGATTTACATATTATTTGTCAGCTAAATATCTTTCATATACGATATTTTAATCAAAATCGTTAGAGCCATTTTAAGAAAATCAAAATTTGCGAAAAAAGTTCCATGTAAAGGGTAATTTGGAGTGGGGGGATTTTTCTCAAAATCTGCGTGTCACATTCGTGGAAGATACAAAACTTAAATACCAAGTTTGGTAGTTTACCGACTTTTCGTTTTTGAGTTATCGTGATCACAGACACACACACACGGACCTTTTTGTGAAAATGCTTTTTACTTTCTCCATACGCAGTATGTACATAGTGTATAGAGAAAGTATTGCACTCCACCAAAAAATTCGATACCAAGATTTCACCGGAAATATATGTTTTAGGGTCCCCAATATCCAAAAAAAAAGCATTTTCACAAAAAGGTCCGTGTGTCCGTGTGTCTGTGAACACGATAACTCAAAAACGAAAAGTCGGTAAAATACCAAACTTAGTATTTAAGTTTAGTATCTTCCAGGGATGCGACACGAAGATTTTGAGAAAAATCCCCCCACCCCCAAGTACCCTTTATACGGAACTTTTTTCGAAAATTTTGATTTTCTCAAAAATAACTCACGATTTTGATTAAAATTTCGTATATTTAACATATTTACCTGACAAATAAAATGTATATCTTGATTTTTCTAGTAATAGCCTCTGAAGGGTAGTTTATTCTGGATGAATTTTACGGCATTTTGAATAACTGCTAAACCGTAAGAGATGGACAAAAACTTACTATACAAAAAATGTAGAGCACATTAAACCACACAATTTATGTTATATACATGTTTTTTGTGGAGTTCGTCGTTTTTGTGACATTACTTATTTTTGGTTTCTGCTATGAAAAACGTATACATTTCTCATACAGGAACTTGTCAACTCCTATCCATATAGACAAAGGAACTTCATTGACATAGCAACCAGCTTTTGACTATCACTTTAACGTACAGTTGTCCCTTATTTCTCTTTTACTTACAAGGAAGCGAGTAATTAGACTATTTCTGCTATTTTTTTCTGATTAGCATAAAGTAAATAGGAGTATAAGCTTTTTAAGAATAATTTGTTGCAGGGATATGGAGAAAGTCATGTGAATGGTGCACCTCAGATTTTTTTTGGATACAGGGGACCCTAAAACATATATTTCCGGTGAAATCTCGACATCGAATTTTTGGGTGGAATACAATACTTCCCTATCCCTATGTACATTGTATATACGGGGCTAGAGAAAGTAAAAATTAGTAGTCAATTATTATTGTGGATATTACGTTCCCCACGTATATGTAAGAGAATATGCTTATATTACGCAAATATTTCTGATATACAAACACGAAGTCATCCGAAGCCTTCGGGATTACAAGCCACCGATTTGCTTTTGGAAGACTTTGGTAAGAGCTTCGAATTGTTATATTGTATGTCGTTTGCCTTTGCGACTATAATGTTTGCATTTACACACTCACATCATATTCTCACCTAAATCTATTGCTAATTGTAGGTGTTACTCCTTCCCTTAAGTGTAATATGGGCATTATCAGCTCCTTTAATGTGATTCTTACTCAAGGATCCTCTAAAATGTAGCAGTGTTATTGCTTGAGCACTTTGGTTCCCTTAAACTTTCTCTGAATGTTCTTTCTTCGATAAAACAGTTTAAATCTTTAATTATCTTAAATAAGCAACGTTGAATTTAACAAGAACAAAATAAATGTGATTTGGAATAATGCTTTTAAAAGTTTATCTAAACATCAACCGACACTTAAACGAAAATGGGGACAGAGGCTTTATGTATGGAGCTTTGTGTCCCTTATGGCCTCACATTAACAAAGATAAACAAGTGTGCTTAATTGTAACCAGAATTAATGTACAATTAAAAATATATGATGTGTTTCATTCAAATGACTTTATGCTGTAACAAACTAGTTTTACAAAAGCTGATTCTTCTATGAATTTCAACATAATAAAGATCAACATTAGCAGACGTTGTCTTATTATTTAATTCCTTATAACTGCAAGGGAATGAGGGAATACAGCAGGATAAATAAATGGTAAAATCTTCTAAAATTGATTGTAATATGGTTAAAACTAGGCTCCCTTTCCAAACCCAGGAGTAAAACAAAAGAAGCAACTCTTTCGATTCAACAGTTAGACAAAAGTCATCCAGAATGAAGAGGTCTACAGATGATATTCCCAGAAAATTCAAAATATAAATTTTATTTGCCATGTAAATGTGTTTAATATACGATATTATAACCAAAATCACCAGAGATATATCTGAGAAGGTCAAAATCTTCCAAAAATTTTCACTATAAAGATAGTTTGGAGTGTGAGGATTTTCTTGAAATTGTTCCAGTCGCATCCTTGGAAACTATTAAAATAAAATACCAGGTTTCGTATTTAACCCTCAAATTTGCTGTCCACATACATGCAGGCGGGCGGGTAGGGGGGCGGGCCCCGATCTTTATCTAAAAATTCTTTTTTTTTAATAATGGACTCCCAAAAATATGGAAATTCTATACTTGGAATGCATACATGGAATACAATATTTTTTCTACCGACTATGTATGAAGATAATACTCTGTAGAGAATGTAATAAACGTAAGGCAACGTATAAAATGCACAAATGTATAAAAGTACACATATGATATAGGAACACATAAGATCTACATATTTTGATCCATGAATAACTTGTTAAGAGTTTAATGTGTAATTTTCATATTGGAGCTTAACATGTTAAGGTTATTTAGCTTCACTTTGTGTTAGAGATGTTGATGACCTTTAAAACATGTGAAGGATATTTGGTAGGAAAGTAAAACAATAATTCAGTTAACAAACAAATGCAAGAAGGTATCTTATTACATATAGTTTTTAATAAATTGAACAGTTTGTTACCGAGGTAGTATAAGATTTCGTCTGCCATTGTTGCTCTTAAGCCCATTCAATTGGTACGGTATCGCAGTTAGAAACATTATATGTAAAATGTTTATTTATGTTTCGCCTCCCTAACTATTTGGTTGCGTAATGTAGTATTATTTTCTATACGACGTACTGAGCAAGGTAGTACCGCGATGATGTGTGCGACTTGCATTCGAGGGTCTCGGATTCTACACCGGCGAGCGCCCACTCTGACCAGTGAGTTGTTTGTAATTCTCTGGGTTCACAGGTGAATGCCACATAAGCTGATTTAGTTGCCACTATTCCGTTTCTCCCTCAACTTATAGGCGTTGTCAAAGTTCGTGGTATGAGGCAGTGCAGGCAGATGGCGCGGATGCATGCTCAATGGAAAAGTTACTTCCACAAGCACTAGCTGGCTGTCTGTCAGGTTGGAGGGTCGCTTTCATGTCCCATCTATCGGCCCGACAGTGGGACGGGTCATCGTTTCGAAAATATTAGGGGTTTCGCGTGTCCCTGTGGTCTGTCTGCCTGCGGCCTGTGACCTCCTGTGGTTCCTTCACCCCGTGCCATTCAACCTGGGGGAAGGGGGTTTTAGTCACAATAGACCTGTATAGATCACAGTGCGAGAGTTGTCTCCCTCCGGTATCTACTCATTAGCCTTTATCTATTACCGTCGTAATAAATGAAGTTATTATTGTATTCCTTTCAAAAAGTCATTAGCGAGATTTACATTTTTGAGGTCCTTTAATTAATTATTTTAGAAAGACATCCAAACGATTTATATAAGTATCTATGATCAGCATAATTCAAAAATGAAATTTCCGGCATAGTTGAGATTTAGGTTCATTTTCTTGCAAAAGCAAATCTGGCAAATGAGGTGGATGTTCAAGCAATTCCAGCTTTAATTTATATGCTTTTCCCATTGCAATGACTGAACGATGGGCCGAAGCATTGTCGTGATGAAAAAAGTTTTTTTTTTTACCAAATGAGGTCTTTTTCTTTTCGTCTCATCTCTCAAACGTTGCAGTAAACTTGCGTATTAATAACCAATGATACTTTACCCTTTTCCAAGTAATTAATAAAAATAATTCCCTGTGCATCCCAGAAAACACTCGCCGTAACCTTGTTAGCTGACAAACTTGACTTTGCCTTTCTTGGAGTTGGTTCACTTGGCACAATCCACTGTTTTGAATGTGATTTACTTTATTGATGAGGGGTGAATTGGATTGGTTGATGAGGGATGAATTAAATAAAATTAAACAAAGCCCCTTCCTCCCAAAAAATAATTTTTGCCCAAAATTCAAACTTTTAAGAACAAACAAAAACATTGGAATTCTAAAAGTATTATTAATAAACCAAGTTTCATCCGGTAATAAGCCGTCTCAAAAGTTCACTGGGATTTTTACGGTAGAACTCCACATTATTATCAGAAACAGTTTTTCTTTGCTACTTTTGTTCGGGTGTCAAAAAACGCGGCACGCACCTTGCACAGACTTTGTGAAAGTCCAAAACATTATTTCAAATATTACTTGAACGTTGCTTTGATTTGTTTACAGTCTCTGCTATTTCAAACAACTTTAATCTGCGGTCTTTCAGTACTAAATGATGAATTTTTTCAATGAATGCTGGAGTTGTCACTTGTATTTGGCGTCCAGAGCAAGGCTCAAAACTAGTGCTCGTACGTCCCACTTTAAACTCTACAACCCACCTCTTATTCAATGAATATGAAGGGGCAGAGCTTTTAAATGTACTGACTATTTCCTTTTTGATCTCTTTAGGCGTCAAGCCTTTCAATTGAAAATATTTAATCACTGCTCGTTTTTCCAAATCCTCAATTTTTGGGAAAACTTTAAAGCTGTCTTGTTTAAAATGCTGTCATTATTTATTCACTTGCAACTATGGATACAAACTATAGTTAAACTATACGATGCTACCATCTAACTGGCCTAGCGGCGCCATATCTGTGTGAGGCCTGGACTAGTCAGCCGACCCTAGTACCTAAAAAAACTGATGTGTACCATTCACATGACTTTCTCTATATCCCTGCAACAAGTTATTTACTTCACGCTTATCAGAAAAATTTAGCACAAATAGTCTAATTACTTGCTTCCTTGTAAGTAGAAGCGAAATAAGGACTATCATAGGTTAAAGTGATAGTCAAAACCTGGTTGCTATGTGACTGAAGTTCCTTTGTTTGTATGGACACGAGTTCACAAATTCCTGTATGAGAAAAGTATGTTTTTTATAGCTGAAATCAAAAACAAGGAATATCTCAAAAATAATCAACTCCACGAAAAAATGTATAAACATAAGTTATGTGTTTTAAAGTGCTCTACATTTGTTGTGTGGTAAGTTTTTGTCCATGTCTTCCGGTTTAGCAGTTATGCAAATTTCCGTAAAATTGGCCCAGAATAAATAGTCTTCAGAGGCTATTTCCGGAAAATTCAAACTATACATTTTATTTGTCAGGTAAATATCTTTAATATACGATATTTTAATCAAAATCGTTAGCCATTTTTTAGAAAATAAAAATTTTCAAAAAAAGTTCCATGTAAAGGGTAGTTTGGGGTGGGGGGGTTTTCTCAAAATCTTCGTGTCGCATCCCTGGATGATACTAAACTTAAGTACCAAGTTTGGTATTTTACCGACTTTTTGTTTTTGAGTTATCGTGTTCACAGACACACGGACACGCACACGGACCTTTTTCTGAAAAAAACTATTTTTGGATACAGGAGATCCCAAAACAAACATTTCCGGTGAAATTTCGGTATCGAATTTTTTGGTGGAGTGCAATAACTTCTCTATACACTATGTACATAGTGCGTATAGAGAAAGTAAACAGGATACATAAAAACATAGTGGATAGAGAAAGTAATGTGAATTTAATACATCAGATCCTCTTTATATACTATGCTCTGGTACTCTCATCTACCAGGAGACGCAATTGGAACCAGTGCCGAGAGAACTATTGCCTGCCAAATCGTTAACTATGCCATACTAGTTAAATCTACGGACTGTGTTCAGGGATTATCCGAGGCAATCTCTGCTAGATGTGCCCAGTAAGCGTGTGCGAGACAGGTGGAACAGCAGCGCCGTGCGCTAAACATGTCATTGTGTGCAGTATCGTATCATCATGGACTAGCAACACAATCAATGTATGGCTATCAAAAGTCACTTGTTTGCGAATGTTCAATGCTTTTACCACTCTAGCTTGTATTCTACATTTTATTTTCGAGTAAATATTTTTAACAAAAATCGTTTAAAGCCATTGTTGGGGGAATCGAAATTTCGAAGAATCTTTTATGTAAAAGATAATTTGGAGAATAAATTTTCTGAAAATCCTCGTGTCGTATCATTGAAATATACTGAAATTAAATACAAAATTGTGTATCTAACCGACTTTTTGTTTGTGAGTTATACTGTTAAAACAACTCCATCCAGAGACTCGAAGCAAGAAATCAGTATACTCGTGTTTATTGTCTAGTTTACTCTGTAAATATGTGCTGTATTTATTTCTCCTCTTTAAAACAGTATAGAACCTATATGACATTTGTCTCAAGCTGGTCAGCTAATCCACTCTTCTATCCGAGGTTATGCCTGCGTTCACTGCATATCATGCCTATACAAGTGTACCAACACAGTCAAAGTGAAATCCTGTATTTCAAGCGAATAGGATCATAATCTTGCGGGTGAAAAGGGTCCCATCTTTATCTGTTGACATACTTATTTTACTCTTTCGTTTCGCTTATATTATAAATGCGGGAATACAAACAAATAATAACAAATATTTACGAACTTCTTAAACACTTATTAGACTTAAGTTTGTGATTTAACGTTTATTTTTACCTTCTATATTAAGATTCTGTCTACCTCTCACAGTTTACTATTATAAAAAGTCTTATGTGTTACACTCGCATGACTTTCTCTAGCTGTTCTACAAATTTCATACATAAGATTCTTCTTCTTTCTGCACCTTGCTAATGGAGGTACGCATTAGCACAATGTTCTTATTATTTAGTTCCGTATAAGTAGGAAGAAAATAAGGGAATACACTAGGCTAAACCAATAGTCAAATGTTTTAAAAGCTGTCGTTTGGGTGGAATACAATACTTCTCTATCCCTATGTACATTGTATATATGGGGCTAGAGAAAGTAAAAAGGCATTCAGAATGAAAAGGACTTCAAATGCTATTCCCAGAATATTTAGAGTATTATATTTTTACCTTCTCTAAATGGTACATGGTACATAGAGTGGTACTGTATTTCACCTCAAAAAATAGATACCGAGACCACCGGAAATAGGGTGTAAAATCCCACAAAAATATTATTTTTAGAAAATGGTTCATTTCTATGTTTGTGTGTGTGTGTCCGTGTGTCTGTGAATACGATAACTGAATAAGGAAAAGTTAATAGGACTCTAAACTTGGTATTTAAGTTTAGTATCTTCCAAAGATGCGACAGGAAGATTTTGAGGAAAATTTGCCCACCTCAAACTACCCTTTACATGGAAACATTTTTGAAAACTTGTATTTGCTCAACAATGGCTGTAACGATTTTGATTAAAATACCGTATATTAAAGATCTTTACATGCAAAATATGTTAATGCTTAAATTTTTGGATTAGTCTCTTCATTCTGGATGACTAGCATACTTGGTAAACCGTAAGAGAAAGACAAAACTTTCTTTATTGTACAAGGAGAAAAACACAACATACGGGCTGTTTCAAGAAGTTGCCCATTTCCAAAATATGCTCGGTTCTTGGTCTCACTTTTAAAATACTTAAAACCTTTATCATATAAGAATTTGTCAACTTCTCAACTCCTAGCCATGCAAAGAAAGGAATTTCAACCAAATTTCAACCAGCTTTTAAAAGATTTGAGTATCTTTTTAGCCTAGTCCATCACCGTATTTCCTTTCTACTTTCAAGAAAGCAAATAATATAATCATTTCTCTTTATATTTATCTCAATTAGTATGAATTAGATAGAAGAATGTGCCTTTTAACAGAAGTTTGTTACAGAAATGTAGAACAAATCATGTGAATAGAACACATCCTATTTTTATCATGAAAATAGCTTTAAAATAAGTAATTCCATTTAAATCTTTGGAAAGCTTTCGGAGAATGTCAGTATTTTCCCAAAACTTTCTTTGTAAAATGTAGCTTGGGGCGGAGGTATTTTCTTAAAAATCTTGGTTTCGTATCCTTGAAATATGCTAAATTATCCCTTTTGTGAAGTTTATTTTACTGTATATATTATTTTATTTCTCTACTGATAATAAAATTAAGTAATTTAATAATTATTAACTATATAAATTAATGATGAAGCAATTCCAAGCAATGTCAAAAAATTTTACATAAGGTAATTTTGCATTAGCTTTTTAAAATTTTCCCATAAAACATTTCAATGTGTATTTAATATAAATCGGATCAATTTCATGTTCAAAACAGTACCTCATTTCTCTAATTGCAGTATTTTGATAAAAATTTACAATGTAAATGAACATCTTAAGTTTAAATTTAACCTAATCGCTTTTATAGTCCATCCTCAGAATGCACTTGAATTTTTCACATACTTTCACTTTATAGAAACTTTCTTATTAACTTTTGCACAAAGGTGACAACTACCCCTGTTTTAAAACCAGTGGAACTTTAATTAACATAATGAATGTATGCAGGGTGTATCAATAATCAAGCCATCTGCAGTGTCATTCCTCTTCCCCAATGAGAAATTCACTGGAGTATCAGGCAAGTGCCTTCTGTGCAGACTATTTGATTTCTATTTTGTATTATACACATATATAGATTATATTTAAGAATAAGAATTCATTAGGTTACCCCATTTGTTACCTTTTTGAACATAATTGGGTTACAAAAACAGAAAAAGAGACATATAATCACACCATTTGCTTTTGAGGCCTGTTAAGTACTGCACTATACTTAATGTGCACTATAAAAGCATGTGCACTTCCTTTTCACTTTTTCTATACCTGCTATGCACATAGTGTATAGAGAAGATATTGCACTGCACCATAAACTTCGATATCGAGCTTTCACCGGAAATATATGTTTTAGGGTCCCCTGTATCCAAATAAAGCATTTTCAGAAAAAGGTCCGTGTGTGTTTGTGTGTGTCCGTGTGTCTGTGAACACGATAGCTCAAAAACGAAAAGTCGGTAAAATACCAAAATTGGCATTTAAGTTTAGTATTTTCCAGGGATGCAACACGAAGATTTTGAGAAAAAGCCCCCAACCCAAACTACCCTTTACATGGAACTTTTTTGGAAAATGTTGAATTGCTCAAAAATGGCTCTAATGATTTTGATTAACATCTCGTATATTAAAGATATTTACTCGACAAATGAAATGTATATCTTGAATTTTCTGGTAATAGCCTCTGAGGACTACTTTATTCTAAATGAATTTTACGGAATTTTGCATAACTGCTAAACCGTAAGAGATGGACAAAACAACATAAACATGTAGAGCACCTTAAAACACGCAATTTATCTTTTATACATTTTTTTCGTGTAGTTGATCGTTTTTGAAGTACTCCTTGTTTTTTGGTTCCAGCTTTAAAAAATATACTTTTCTCATACAGGAATTTAACAATTCCAGGGGTAGACCACTCGACTCTTACTTAGAGGGCCTGGAATCGATCCCAAGCGACCGCACGTGAGATTTGTGGTGGACAAAACGGCGCTGGGACGGGTTTTCTCCGGGTACTCCGGTTTCCCCCGCCATCGTATTCCACCGGCGCTCCGTCATTCATGTATCATCAGTGTCACCGCCTGCGGTGCCATTAGTGGTTAAAGTGGGGTTAAACGCTACCAAAAAAAAAAAAAAACAAAACAAAAGAAAGCAATTCCAATCCATCGAAACAAAGGAACTTAAGTCACCTAGCAACCAACTTTTGACTATCACTTTAACCAATAGTACTCGCTTATTGAGCTTCTACTTACAAGGAAGCAAGCAATAGGACTATTTCCCTTAAGATGATTTACAGAAAAGTTAAATCGTTTTAATTTGATTTATAAAAATTAAGTGCAGGTACCCTTAGTTCTTTTGGAAAGCTTTTAGTCAACCTTTTTATTTTTAATTCAACAATTTTTTTTTGTGATTAAGTTTGATTACTATTTAACGGCAGCTACTTTGTAATAGTAGCAGAATAATTAATTTTAAAGTTTTGGAACTGCAGAAAACTCGCATCAATTCATAATTTGACGTATGAAGGGTCAACCTATGGATTTCCAAACCTTCGTTTATGTGAGCAAATGTCCTCCCGCAGGATTAATTTTGCACATCAATTAACCTACTGACATAAGTAGGTCACAATTATGGAACAGACATCTGTCTGCTAGGGACCAACATGCGAACCAGAGCACTCGAGAAACGCGCTGTTGCGGCGGACGCTGCCTACAGTATGGTTAATAATAACTATACATGGTCTTAGACGATCCAAAGCTTTAATATTTTTTTACTTTCTCTATACGCACTATATACATGTGCATAGAGAATGTATTGCACTCCACCAAAAAATTCGATACCGAGATTTCAGCGGAAATAAATGTTTTAGGGTCCCCTGTATACAAAAAAAGTATTTTCAGCAAAAGGTCCGTGTGTGTGTGTGTCCGTGTGTGTCCGTGTGTCTGTGAACACGATAACTCAAAAACGAAAAGTCGGTAAAATACCTAACTTGGTATTTAAGTTTAGTATCTTCCAGGGATGCCACACAAACATTTTGAGAAAAATCCCTCCACCCCAAACTACACTTTACATGGAACTTTTTTCGAAAAGTTTGATTTTCTAAAAATGGCTCTAACGATTTTGATTAAAATATCGTAAATTGAAGGTATATTTTGAATTTTCTGGGAATAGCCTCTGAAGACTACTTTATTCTGGATGAATTTCTCATAACTACTAAACAGTAAGAGATGGACGAAAACTTAACACACAAAAAATGTAGAGCACGTTAAAACACACAATTTATGTTATATACATTTTTTTCGTGGAGTCGATCGTTTTTGAGATATTCCTTTTTCTTGGTTTCATCTTTGAAAAACTTATACTTTTCTCATACAGGAATTTGTCAACTCCTGTCCATACAAACAAAGGAACATCAGTCACATAGCAACCAACTTTTGGCTTTCACTTTAACCTATGGTACTCCCTTATAAAGCAAGAAATAAGACTATTTCTGCTAATTTTTCTCGATTAGCATGAAATAAATAAAAGACAAGCTTATTAACAATAATAATTTATAGAGATATAGAGAAAGTCATGCGAATGGAACACATCAGATTTTTCTAGTAGAATTTCCCAAATGGAGAGCCTATCCTATATTGGGCTTTCAGAGACTTTGCAAACTAAGCGGAGTGGGATAATAATCTATGAATATTTATCTTCCACAGTAAGACCTTAGAATACCCTTCTAAAAGCTTGAATTTAACAGGAATATAATTTATAAAATACCTACAACTTATTTTTCTTCAAAATATAATTACGTAGTATACATATTTCTGTTTCACAAATAAAATTAATTGGAATTAGTTTTATTTAAAATAGCAAGCATGATTTTTCCAATACATATCATTTAAACCCTTTAAATAAAGTTGGAACTGTCCATCAATATGAATGGAAATTAAGCAAATATAGTTATGGATGCTCTTTAACTAATGTGGCTCCCAACTTCCCATTTTATATTGGGCGTGAAAGATAGGCTTGAGGTCCTGTTACATGCGGAAAATCTACGATACGGGACTAACGGCTTTACTACCCTTTCAAAGGAAACCATGCTAAGGATTTTTACGACCGAAAACTATCCTTCTTCCTCCAAAGAGTTTGAAGCCGCGAGTTTGGGCTAGCATGGTAAATACTACTCCTATTATTTGCGACATCCATTAATACGAAATTGACCTTCTTAGTCATGATAATCGCAAACCGCCTTCTACATTATTAACCCCAATCGTAACACCAAAAATGTAAACATCACAGTGCTGTAGATAGTAGCGGCATGGACCTAAAGCCACTTTGTTGGCACAATTGCAGCCACAATTATCTATGGGTATACAAAGGGTGCAGCAATTGCTTCCTATTGCCACAGTCAACAGCTGAAGAAGATGCAAAAGCTTGTAACACCTATCTTAGTTCTTATGGACTAACTGCGATGACTTAGAATAACCATGTACATACATATTGCTATCGCTGTTAGAATGTTGCTGATAGATTGTTTTTATGTCAACGTATTTATTCTTTTCAGTTCCAATGAGTCCATATTTATTGAAAGATCATCTTGCGTCTGAGTATGCTTCACTTTTCCAGGAGTAAAATTAGAGACATGATGACTAATATACACAAAACCGCAATGTTACATTGCCTTGCTTTTCTATATGACATAACTAGGATATTGGCGTTGATTTTGTTTCTACCTTACCTTTATCTATATGCATTCTGTAAATATGCTGTCAATCTTTACTTTCTTTTAGGATGAGAATGAATATTAGAACGGCAATTTTTTCAAACTTTACCAAACCGCGTAACATTCCTTTGACTGCGGCTGACGTACCGTGAGGATGTCTCGGCTGTGTGTAATCGGCCCACACTAGCGAGAGTGTTTTGTTTTCTGAGCTGCTGCGCGTTCACGCCTGTTAAACTGGGTATGCTTTAATACCTGTTTCTTGAGTATTAATCGGTAATCATATCAGTTTAGAATCGAGTGAATACTGTCAGTTTTTCAGTTTGATACAACGGCGATTGAACAAACTGCATTAGAAATCCGGCAGTGGTTATCAAACTTCAGTGGATCAAGTGGACACTCTGCGGCTTCATACCAGAGAAGGATCAAACTATGTGAACGTTATATCAGTGGTACTATATGATAATCTTACATTCGTTATAAAAATGAGCGACGTTTTACACGGCTCCGGCGAAATTACAAACGGCAAAATAACAATGGGTTACCAACAATTAATTTCGAGTGTTTTACTAGCCTTCTGAGGTGCCAGTGTTATTACAGAAATTGAGTAAATACGGTAGTGTATGACATACACTAAAAATGGAGTTACCGTTCCAAAAATGACGTGCATGGGGTTGAAACGTAATATACCAACTAGTTTGATAATCGATACGTATATGGAGCCAATAGATATATCGGCCACCACAAGCTTAATTTGAATTGACTTTCATGACACTATACATTTGAAAGCATCTTGTCCGATTCCTGCAACAAACCTTCCCATAAATTCAAGGAATCACCTGCAACTTTCAGTCAGGCGGTGGGTGCCATCACATCTTCCCTTGATGGAAGCCAGGAACTATCGTCCATTACGGCAAGAACCTCCGTCATGAAACCGGTGTCTGTGAGTGCCATATGACAATCTTCAAATGTCGAAAGTACAATTCCTGCAGTGGAGGAGACACCGGGGTTGCTGCAAATTCAAAACGTACAGGTGTGGACCGACACTCTATACTTATTGTTGAGCAATATTGGAAACCGCCCCCCCCCGTAACCACCCTATTGGCCATTTCTCAGAACACAGCCATGGAGGTTTTAAGTGATGAAGAGTCATGTAGAATTCACAATGGAAGCGATACTGGCGACGCGATATAGGTTTCGTCGCGATACCGCATTGGTTATTGAAACTGGCACTCATAATAGAGCGGCATAATTTGACATTACTGAGCGGAGCCGGTGCATAACATACTTGAAGCAATGTTTGAGGATTTAAAACAAGTTCTTGCTCTGTATCTTGTAAAAAGAAGATACGACAGAAACAATCCACAAAGAAGACAGCAAAAGCTCCGTCGTTGGTGGGTTCAACCTATATTCAAGGAGCGTGGCCAATTTGGGGATTTTCATACCTTAATCCCGAATATGATAATGAGCGATTGCGAATCATATTACAATTACATGCGAATGACACCATCATTTGTACATCTTTTGTACATCATTGGTTCTCATGTGCAGAAACAGTCATTTTCGAAAGCCAATATCTTCAGCAGAGCGCTTTGTGTAACTTTGAGGTTATTATTCAGTCAACAGCATAGACGTGGTTTTAATTAGTTGACAAGATTATTCTGGAATAAAGGTATAATTTTGGTTGTCCAAGGCAGTTTCGGGCTGCAGCCTCAACATTTCAATAAGGATTTCTTCTGAAAACGAAAGAACTACCATTGATGTTGACGCCATCTTTAACAACTTTGACAAGGACCAGAATATCAAACGACAGGAATTCCTTGGATGACGCCCATGCTGCACGGTGAAAGTTAAATAAAGTTCAACTTTCTTCCCACGTCAATGCTGCATTCCTATTGATCAGTCGTTTTCCCGCGCGGGCCGCGTCGTCAATATCGTTTTAATTAGTTGACAAGATTATTCTGGAATAAAGGTATAATTTTGGTTGTCCATGACAGTTTCGGGATGCAGCCTCAACATTTCAATAAAGATTTCTTCTGAAAACGAAAGAACTACCATTGATGTTGACGCCATCTTTAACAAATTTATCAAGGACCACAGAATATCAAACGACAGGAATTCTGTGGATGACACCCATGCCGCATGGTAAAAGTTAAATCTAATTCAACTTTCTTCCCACGGGTTTCGTCGCGTCAATGCTGCATTCCTATTGGTCAGTCGTTTTTCCGCGCGTGCCGTGTCGCCAATATCGTTCCGGCATTAGAGGTATCTGCGAGTCAGATATCGCAATTGAGGCTGAAGGGATGTTCTCTCAGGTGTAGCCGAGAATCTCGGCTGCAAGGCCAACACAGACGAATGGAGGAAGAAGACATCTCGGCGCGATAGCCTCCGCAGAACGTGCCACAATTGCTAGGTAACACTCCGGCTAGTAGTAAAGTGAAAGAGACGGATTCTGGCAAGCGGCCGGCAGCGGATGACAGATGATTTAGTGGATCTCCAATGGTCATTTAAACTTATTAAAGATGACTCATACCTGAAACTGATAGTTGAGCTGGTTCGGTTCTGTAGTGCTTATTGGTAATTCTGATTGTGGCATCGTCTCGAATGCAACTTTATTTCTTTGGATGCCTCTAGGCTTTCAAATATTGACTTCACGGACGGCGGCGGTGGTTAAACAACACATTTTAAGGACTTCTTGATAAATAATGACATAGATATAGGTTTTTTACAGAGGCCGAATGTTTGTAATATGGACTTCTTGAATGGCTTAGATTACAGGATTATCCTGGCACTAAAAGCACCGGTATGGCAATTGTTTACAGACCAGGACTACAATTACACAGTTTTAAGTGGTATTCTATGCCCCAGCTGGTAAAGAATAAACGGAAACAAAGGGACGACTTTTTTCGGCAATATCTTCTGGCATATATCCCATAATTGAACCAAATTCGTCCGAAAAGTAACTGTGAGCATATTCATGGTTACGCAGTCCAATTTACTTTTGTGAGAGGGTAGTCATCTTCGGAACTGGATCGTATGTAGGTTCTGGCTGAGCCCCTACCACGCATTTATCGGAAGGAAGGTTAGTGATCACAACGCACTCATTCATACTACATAGAGCTACGAGCTATAGTAGCGACTGAGGCCACTGGATGCTTCACTGCTCTTTGCTTATGGACGAGGAAGTTTTGACTGATTTCCAGGAGTGTTGGTCACTGCTACACTATTTTGTAGAATCCATTGCCCTTGTTCTTAACTTTCTTAAAATACCTTTAGGTTTTGTCATATTTTGACACAACTACTCTTTCAGTTTGATAAAAACAGACGTTTATTTACAAACAAAACTCCAGCCATAGAATAACAAACTCAAGGAAATCGATACTTCCAAAGATAATAGAATAATTAAGACGGCAGTCAGTCATCACAAGCAGCAGAAATCACTCTAAAAGCAAGCCATTTCACAGTTTCCAAGGTGAAACAGTTCTATACTTATTAACAATTTTGTAAAAGGAACCTAATAAATGGCAGCTGTTACTATATTTTTAAAATTCATGCACCTATATTTGCAGTTAATGACTATTTACTAAAATGTGCAGAAAAGTATGGACTATTTAATTATGTAAAATAAATAAATAAATAAATGAACGAAAATTTTTCAATGTTTGTCTTATCATCTCACCTTAAAGCGAGACAACTGAGAAAGCTGATAATAGATTCTAGGGGCGAAGTAATGAAAGCTAATGCATTATATATTTTTGTAATTTTTTTTACTTACTGTCAATATTTTATTTATTTTTAGGAAATCTTGCTAACAATATGGTACAATAATTCATCGCAATTTGTTTGCTATTGTTCAGTGTGTTGTCTAAATTTAAGATGTTATGTTTCAATATATTTCTCTTTTTATTTTTGGTGTGTACGTTTTTATTTATTTTAATTCTTATTGTATTTCAACAACACGCACTTTCTGTGGACCCATGTAACTAATAGTGATGGTATTTGTATACTGTTATTTAAATAGACACATTCATTCATCCGAGATATTAAATGTACGTTATATTTTATGTCAAAATCTACCTCCATAAAGAATTAATGTTTACTTTAGTTCTCATTACTTTATATGTTTACTTTGTATACTTTTGAATGACTAGTGCGACTAAGATAAATTCCCAACTCTTGCTCATTAGTCTTAGAACCAGAGTAGGTGTACGGATATGAATTTCTAGAGTCGAGTATGGGAAGTCTAAAAAAAATTTACAGAATCGCTCTCCACAAATAAAATAGTATACGCAGCACATTAATGCAAGAATCATAAATAAATGTGGCAAACACAGTAGTTCTAAATTTGCTTATTTATACATTACAACTTTTGGAGTATCACAAGTAGTGAGACACTCATTTTCAATATTGTAACTAAATTCAATTTCGCAATTTCAGTTGTTTCAACTTTAATCACATTGAAAACTGAGGCAACTGTAGAGGTGGAATCAAGGCGAAAAACTCAGTGCTATAGCTGAGACTTGAACCATGGATCTCCTGGTTTCTGTCCAATAATTGCTCTGAGCTTTGAGCTACTATGCCAACATACCGGCACGACACTAAATTCTCCAACTGATTCTCATTTTGTCTGGTAAACCACAAGGACATCTCAAATTATTTTGAGATATCATACCTCAATTGCTACTTACAAACTCCATAAGTATTTAAGTACCGGGCTTTGTACTTAACTATTAGGTCAATTAATGTAACTTAATTTGTTTCACCGGTCGTGTGGAACCGTGGCTCAAATCCTGGCTATGGCAATGAATGTATGACTGACTCTACCTCTCCAACCTCTATTCTACACACGATCGGTGTGAAAGAAACAGTAACATTGGACATTTTTTGGAACCTCAGAATATTTTCTTCGTGTTTGGTTTAAATATGTTTTCCTCGGAACATACATAGGCTGTCATAAATCCCTTGGTACCTAGGAAAATAATGTGGACATTATTAATGCTCATATCATTATCTGTGTGTTTTATGTAAAACACGAGTGTCATCGGTTCGAAATGTTCCTATTATTCTAATTCCGAACCGAGCGGGATGACTAAAAAGGTTTCGTCTGTGGCTCGTTTTCAGGATCGCGGGTTTGCTTCCGTGGCCGGCCTACCTGACCTATTTTTTTTTTGGGGGGGGGTCTCTCCGAGTCTCCAGGCGAATCCAGAGTAAGTTTCTTTTATCCCCCAAATTTACTGTTCCTCAATGTCGTTTACATTGTCATTTCATTGATCCTTCATCTCATTGTTTTCTTTCAGGGATGGACGTGAAGGTGATGGTGCTCGATGCGGCGTGACAGAGAAAAGGTATGCTCAAAGTGTCAGTTCTCAGACTTCGGCTGATTGCCGGGATGAATAGCTCTCAACGACCAGGAACTGTCCTGTCTGCTTTTCGGGGTGCGTCAATCTATAAACCGTAGGGACCCTGTTATTGCAATGCCGTTGATACTGGTTTGAGGCGCCAGGTATAACCTCTCTCCTCATCCTTTTTTCCAGAGGCTCCCCTTCGTGGATTATTGATTCACCATTGAATAACTGGAGACTAACCTAAGCAATTATTTAAAAATGGACTTAGTGATAGATATTGTAAAGCACAAGTTTGTAAAACACGTTCTTCGACTTTAAGCGAGTATTTTACTAGCTAAGATACCTAAATGATTTAACTGCAAAGAAAAACGTTCATTATTAAGGAAGGAAATTGTGTTTTTTCTTTCTTTCTTTCGTTTTTTTTTTTTTTTTTTTGTAGACTTATAAAGTATTTGAAATTGACACATAGCCCTGGAAACTGGATCAATTACAGATTCTTTGAAAAAATAGGAGTTGATGTATATAATGAATCATTCCCATTGCTAATTTTGTGCCTAAATAATGTGTGACCATTACTTTCTACGAAAGCTTTTCAGGTCTCCTCTTGTACTATGCCGCTTTTCTTCGCGGCATTAGAGTGCCATCCAGTCTAGCTGCTTTCACAATCTGTGAATAAATGGTGGTGGAAAGTTTGATTTCTAGGTCGCAAACCCGTATCGGTATACCACTTTGCCTCGTGCCAAGCAGATGGCATTAAGATGTGCAGTCTAGCTGCTTTCACTGTCCTTGGATACTTAGGGACGAACTTTGGGTCATAGTATTAATAATTCAATCCAGTATTTACCAAGACGACTGAGGAAAACTACGGAAAAACTGCAGTCAACCCACAAGTTGGACCTCCCAAATTACCGATTGGGCTATTGGTGACTAGGTTGTGCATTATTTGATTTATATCCGTTTATTATTTTGAATTTTACTATCGACTCCTGTTTAATGCATAACTTAATGAATATAAGATATATTTATTTGTAAAATACAAGCATATTTTGGATTGTTAAGAGCATAGTATTTTGACAAAAACTGTTGTAATATGAATCACCTATTTATTTAAAACAATCTTCAAAAATATTTAATCATTCTATGACTTGAATCGGTCACATGTTAAACAAATGTGGAATCCCATTCCTCTTTGCAATGGACAGACATCAACAGACGAAGGCATGTAATGCTCGGAGTTCTGCTATTGTGCCAGGGATCCATTTAATTTCACACTTAATGCCCCGGTGCTGAAGCCCCGCGCCGCTGTCGAACAATACCCTCGTCGGTAACTAAAACTACACCCCGTCGGTCCATTGTGTCTCTCACAACCGTATTCATTGACTGGAAACGGTGAGTAACACGGGTCCGAGGCGGCAAATCGCTTAATGACGCCAACAAAACCCGATGGGGCTCCACTGCATTACACGACCGAGAGTGGTTAGGTGATTCTCCCTCCCAAACATTTTCTGCCCCTGCAAGTTTACTACTCGGTGTCTTGCACACAACTGTCCCTTGTAAAGTGGGGGATTATTGCTGCTAAATGTACACAACTTATGCAACACAAAGGAAATACCGTGACATAAGATAATTACTGCTTGTTAACGCCATTAACTGCAATAAAAGGAAAGGGAGTTAACTACACACATTAATTATTATCTCTCTGCGTTACGACAATTAAAACTGCACATTACACATTAGATAATCTAACAATTTATTTACCTTTATAAACTTCAGATACCAATATTCTTATTACTTTCTCTATGCGCACTATGCACATAGGGTACAGAAAAGTTATTGTATTGCATCCAAAAATTCAATACCAGATTTCTCTGGTATCTTCCCCTGAACAAAATAAAACATTTTTACTTTCTCTAGCCCCGTATGTACAATATTCCTTGAGACAGTAACTCTTGTATATCTGCTAAAACCATCGAAATTATGTAATTAACAATAATATGTAAAAATAAGATGTATTGCGCAACGAACCGATAGTGATAACTATTCTTAATTAAATAGATAGCCTTTGTATATAGTAATGTCTTAGTAATCATAGTAAGGGGAATAAGTTTTGCTTTAACTATTATTTTATTTGGGAATATTTGTATTTTTTTAGTATTTTACACGCTAAGACGACAAGGTTTGAAACGTGGTTTTAACTGTAAATGCACAGCTTTCCGTTAGCAAAACCTTGAAGTATGGTTAGTGGCGCTTTCAAAAGGAAACATTCTAAAAAGGTTATTGCCTTGTCCTTTGTCTTTTGTTGAGTTACTTTATGGAATAGAGGCATAAGTACATGCAACCAATAGCAAGAAGGGACGCTATGTATACAGAAGGATGTTCAAGTTTAAAATTCACAACCGTTTTGGGCAGTTCTTCGCCATATTCCAAGGGCGACACTATGTCGGTCGCTGGAGCAAAATCGCGCCACATTGCTCACCGCGGTTGAACCATAACGTGGATAGAGAAGATATTGTATTTCACCCAAAAAGTCGATACCGAGATTTCACCGGGAATACATGTTTTAGGATCTCCTGAACCTCCCCCCCCCCAAAAAAAAAAAAAGCAATTTCAGAAAGAGACCTGTGTGTGTCTGGTGTTTATTTGTTTATCTTCCAAGGAAGCAAGACGAAGATTTTCAAGAAAATCCCCCCACCCCTAACTATCCTTTACACGACTATGTTAAAGCCATTTTCATCCCAAATAAAATATAAATCTTGCATTTTCTGGAAGTAGCTTCTAAAGACGTGTTTATTCTGGATAACGTTTGCTGAATTTTGCATAACTAGTAAACCGTAACAGATGGACAATAATTTACTACACAAAAAAGTAAACATGTAAATCTCGTTAAAATACACAACTTATGTCATATAAATTTTTTCTCGCGGAATTGACGGTTTGAGATATTTCTTTTTATTGATTTCAGTTTTAATATACTTATGCATTACTCATACAGGAACTGTCAAAGCTTTTCCACTCAGAGAAACTGATTTCAATCCCATAGAAACCTCATATTTACTTTCTCTAAACGTGCTATGTATATAGTGTATAGAGAAGGTATTGCACTCCACCAACAAATTCGATACCGAAATTTCACCGAAAATATATGTTTTAGGGTTCCCTGTATCCAAAAAAGGTATTTTCATTAAAAGGTCCGTGTGTGTGTATCCATGTGTCCGTGTGTCTGTGAACACGATAATTCAAAAACGAAAAGTCTGTAAAATACCAAACTTCATGCTTAAGTTTAGTATGTTCCAGGGATTCGACACGAAGATTTTGAGAAAAATCCCCCCACCCCAAACTACCCTTCACATGGAACTTTTTTCGAAAATTTTTATTTTCTAAAAAATGGCTATAACGATTTTGATTAAAGTATGGTATATTAACGATACTTACATGACAAATATAATATATATTTTAAATTTTCGGGAATAGCCTCTGAAGACTACTTTATTCTTGGTCAATTTTACGGAATTTTGCATAACAGCTAAACCGTAAGAGATGGACAAAAACTTGCCACACAACAAATATAGAGCACCTTAAAATACACAATTTATGTAATATACATTTTTTTCGTGTAGTTGGTTGTTTTTGAGATACTCCTTGTTTTGTTTTGTTTTTCAGCTATTTTTCTCATACAGGACTTTGTGAACTCGTGTCCATACAAACAAAGGAACTTCAGTCGCAGAGCAACTATCATTTTAACCTCTGGCACCCCCTTATTTCACTTCTACTAACAAGGAAGCAAGTAATAAGACCATTTCTGCTAATTTTTGCTCCATTAGATGAAGTAAATAGAGTAATTTATTGCAGTGATTTAGAGAAAGTCATGTGAATGGAACATATCAGATTTTTAAATATTTGACTGTTGTTTTAGCCTAGTGAAATCTCTTATTTCCCTTCTAGTTATAAAGGAACTAAGTAAGTAATAAGACCATTTCTGCTAATGTTTTAACATTAAACAGATAGAAGAATAAGCTTATTAACAATAATTTGTTACAGAGATGTAGAGAAAGGCATGTGAATGGAGCACTTCAGATGTTTTATGGAGGTGTGTGCACTTTGAATCCCATTAATGAGTAACGCTGTTTTAAATGGACAAGAGGGAATTTAAGTGTTAAATTCCAGAGTATTCCTTTCTGTAGGATAGCATAGGATAGGAGAGAATGTGCAAGGCTGACTGTATACCACGCTAGAAATGATCCTTGAATTTGCGGCCCAGGAAATTGTATAACAATTAATTTGTCCAAACCTATGAATCGGATTAAAGGTGGGATAGATCAATGAAATAAGAAACGTGTATCATTTCTTATAAACACAAATTTCTCTTTTAAAGTGAAAAGAAGGAATTCAAGCCTTAAACCCGAGAATATTTATTTCTGTAGGATAGCATAAGTAGAAAACGATAAGCGAGGCAGAGTCTGTATCTAGCTAGAAATGAAACGCTGAATTTGCGGTCCAGCAAACCGTATATTAAGTGAGTTATCCAAACCTATGAGATGGCTTAAGAGGGGATAGACGTGTATCCTTTAAGTAAAACGCAAATTTCTCTTAAGTTATTGCAGATAATTTTATCAATGTTCATAAGCACGCACAAAATATGAACGGGACCACCCCCACAAACCACTAGGCAATAACAATTAGCATACAAAAGACGAACCTGTACTAGGGGCGAGAGGCAACGTAGTAACATCTGTATCCTGGAGACACTGCTTGCAAGGCGAGAATTGCGCCTCAATTAAGTGACTCGGCAACAGCGAGGGTAGATTTCCAACCGCAAGCCTCCTAACCGCAAACTTTAAAGTCAAACTTGAGAAGAGTGGGGCAGGATCATCATGTTCTAAAAAATACTGTACTCTCTATTACGTAGACAATACGAACTTTATGCACTCTAATATGATATTTCATGAATCAATTATTATAACTTTACCTTATTTTTTGCAGAAACTATGGATGATTAACTTCGAAAATTAGTATCAAACCCCTCAGCAATACTTTTTAACTTGAACTAGAATGAATCCTGTAGCTTAATTACAGCTTTCACAAATATTATGTTTCTTGAAAACATATGCTTGAAGAAAACAATACATATTTTGTTATTAATAATATTTAGTAGAATCTATATTATCATTTACATATCTCAAAATAAGCAAGCATTAGGTTTACATGTTTTTCCAAAGTTTTACTATAGTTGGCCCATTACTTTTAGAGAAAAAAGAATATAAAGAACATAAGTTTTGGAACTAAAAGTTGATCCTGGAACTGTGGAGCATTTAAATGGAAGGCTATTTTAACTAACCATATAAGAACGTATATAACATCGCAATCATGTAAACCCATATATCATTTTTTCAGCTAGAATTACATCTTTTTTAAATAAAAAGAAATGATTTGTTGAGGGTTCTGTCACCAGCTCCCCCTAAATTACATTATAGAAATACTACAAGGTAACATTTTAAAATACAAAATATGTTAGACGTATTTAATTCCATTAATAAAATACGACAAACATATACATTATGTTATGTATGGACAAACTTCCCAATACTAATTTGGATTCAAGATGCATTATTCAAGCATGCAAGCAAGCAAGCAAGTATGTATATAAGTAAGCAAGTAAACAAGAATGCAAACACGTAAGGAAACGAGCAATTAAACAAGCAATAAATAAGGTAGCAAGTTAGAATTCGCCATTAGTAGCCATTAACCAATCTTATGTATTTGCAGTTCTAAGAACAGTATATTCTAGAGAAGTTAACTAAAAATGTCAATACATACCAATTATCCTACCATATGTAAGTAAACAAGAAAGCAAGCACATAGAGAAACGAGCAACTAAGCAAGCAAATAAATAAGGAGCAAAGTGAGCAATAAGCAAGCAAGTGAGAAAGTATGTAAGTAAGCAGGAAAGCAAGGAACAAGCAAGTAAGTAAGCAAGCAACTGAGCAAGCAAGCAAGCAAGAAATCAGGCAAATATTTCTTATTAGTAGTCGACTCTCTCAGGAACTATTGTATAAGTACGTTGCTCTAAAGTCCGACAGTTTAGAGGTAGAAACGAAAATGACACCGAGAGTCAAAATCGGCATGTCAGATTTATACAGATATGTTATTAGTTAACACATCTGTAGAACATTAAACTCCCCTCATGTATAGGTTTATGTATATGTCCTCTCCCGCACACACACATTTTCTGTGCAACCTGCATGTCCATATGGTATTTTCGATATGAACAAAGGAACTGACATAATATAACCTAGTAAATGTTAAACTATAAATGAAGAAATTAATAGTGCATCAAATTGGATAGTTTTAATGTTTTATGGTTTTATATGCATATATAGTTGTATATAAATTAATTTTAATGGTTTTTACACTTTTTGGAAATAAAATCTGTTTAAACAAGAATGCGTAATATGATGTCGCAGGTAAGCCTCTTGGTTTGGTTAGCTAGAATTTATTTATTTATATCATTTTTTATCGTTAACTTCATAAAGTGTGGATTATTTTATAAATTAGATATAGTATGTGTGTATGTCATTCGGGAGGGGATTCCACACTGCCGCCATCTTGGGCTTATTGCGCGTCAGACCCCAGAAGAATAGGATGATATGAGAGTATTATCGACGGCTGAGCGAAACCGGACTGCAGGGAAAGAGCCCCGAGGAGGGTCCTTAACATAGTTCAAGAAGTTCTTTTCGACGCAGGAAACATTAGGAACCCAGGCCCCAGGTGTGACTAATCTCCTTGGGTTCTACAGACGATTCCAACGCCATCTCGCCGCCGAGAGCTGTATTTCCAAAGCGCACCTCCTTGGAAGGTAGCCGTACAGCCTCCGCCGAACTTAAAGTCCAAAAAGAAACTATTGGTATGAAATGGAGATGAAATAAAGATACAGGCATTCGGAGGATGAAGAAACCTTCCCAGCATCCACCTAGTAACCAGAAAAATACACGAAAAACCTGAGCCAGAGAGATTGATTGTGGAACTCAAACCCACGACCTCCCGAATGCCAGTCCCAGGCTAAATGCCTGAGCCTCCAGGGCTCGGTAAACTGCTTAGTACTTAACGACTGTAAATAGTAAAAACTTCTACTTTATAAAGTAAGATAACGGCAGATTGGTATAAGGGATATTTATTTGGTAAAAAATCTGTAATAAAGCAGAGAATTAAGCAGTTCTTATATTGCCTAATTCGACTATAATACCGGCCTTAGACTTTGAGCCAGATAAAATGATTCATTTGTTCTTCACTATGTTGAAAAACTAAAATGTGCTAATCCCGAGGTCTTATGTTTCTCCAACTTTAGTTCCTTTCCAGATACCGAATAACGCTACTGGGCTCCCATAATAATAATAATAATAATAATAATAATAATAATAATAATAATAATAATAGTCTAAATTTTCAGGTGACAGAATGAAGTTATAGCTTATGTTTATATGGATGTGTATTCCAATCACCTAAATTCAGGCATTTGGTGTTGTGCTTCGGGTTCAAGTCCCAGAGTTCTTACATATTTTATTCCAGACTACTAAAATCAAATGGTCTACGATTTGTTTCAGCAAGACAAGAAACATATCAAACATCACATAAAGGCAAACATAAAAATAAAAATCCAATTCCCATTTGATAATAAAAAAAATTAAGTGAAGAATATCTTGTAATTAAAAAAATAAAAGGTAACAAAATTAGTGCTAAACTTACCTCAATTATTCTTTGAGAGGAAGGGCCTCTGTTTATTTTTATTTAATTCACCGCTCACCAAAAAATCCCATTCAACTTCATCATATTTATTCTTAAATTTAGTTGCAGTTATTAAATGTATTAATATTCATAAAGGGCTGGTTTTCATTATTATATATAAATTGTTTTATAAATTTATATTTGTATATTAGGATAATTAATGAAAAGCTCAACTTTAAGTCTAATCTGTTATTCTTCCTAGGAACATATTCCGATATACCACATATCGGAGAGCATTATTACATATTTTGTGATCAGCGCCTGACTTCCAACGTTTATTTTGATATACAATCTATAAATGAACTCAATATTAATTATCACAAATTACTATAAAGTGGAGTGCTGATTCACATGACATACCTGAATACATAATTTGATGTCTAAAAAATATACAGCGTACAAAACTGGAGACTGCTTAGGCTGCAAGTCGCAGATAATAGCATTCAACTAAGCAAACCGATAATCAACTATTGTAGAGTAAAACAGCAATAAAAAGCATTGTGTTAAAGGCATTTCCATGTAATTTGATTATATTTTTGTTTTAGTCGCTAAATTCTCTTTCTCACTAATTTTTCAGTATAATGAACTATTTAAAAAGTGATTTGATAAACCATTTGCTTTTATTTTTTTACTGAGATAAAATATTCGATATAGGACTGAGAGTGTGAATAATACGGGAAGTTTGGAACTCCATTTAGAGGAACTGCTGTAGAGAATCAAGAAATGATTTGGAAAACAATATTCTTCAAGAAGGACCGCCGTTCAGAGAAAATTAATTTCATAACTTCTAAGCCCTAGGGCGAATACAGAAGTAAAAGTGCTAGGTCCCGTTTCAAGATCATTCTCTTATTTAGAGGTCTCGAATCAGTGAAATATAAGTTACAGTAGAAGTGGTAAAGCAGGTATTTTAATTTATAACCATTAAATAATCATTCATACATACCTATCATATATTATATAAGATTATTATAATATATATTATGATCATGTAGTAAGTAGTTCTCCATTACATGGTAATGGATTTTAAGGAGTACCCCGAAAATAAGATGCGAAAATCAAAAAAAGTATGTGTTTCATTCACATGGCCTTCTCTGCATCTCTGTAACAAAGTTTGCTAGAAAGCTTATTCTTCTATCTACTTATCGTATGGGAAAGGTTTGTAAATTTTAAAACTAAAGCCAATAACAAGGTGTGTTTTAACGAGATCTATATTATTTGTGTAGTAGCTCTTTGTGAATTTACTATTTTATGCTTTTAGCAGTTACGCAAAACTTAAGAAGTCTTCAAGTTATACATTCAATGTGTCATATAGATATCTTTAATATTTTAATCAAAATTTGTGGAACCAGTTTTTGAGAAAAAGAAAATTTTCGACATTTTTCAGTGTAAAGGGTAGTTTGGAGTGGAGGGATCTACCTCAAAATCTCCCTGTCGCATTCTTGGAAGATACTATATAGCAAGTTTGGTATTTTACCGACTTTTCCTTTTCTAATTATCGTGTTTAGAGGCACAGGAAAACACGGACACACACATAACTTTTTCTAAAAGTTCTTTTTTGGTTGCAGGGGACAGTAAGACTTGAATTTAAGGTGAAATATCGGTATGTATCTTTTTGGAAGGAATGGAATACCTTCTCTGCTTACTAAGTAAGAAAATAAAAACAAAGCACGCTTTTTTTGGACGATGTGATATTTTTCTGCTACCTACCAAAATTGCTGTTACTGGATGTAAGTTAACATTTCCACATCTATCTGCTTGTTACAAAAACAAAAGAAATGGAATGCTGACATGGACACAAAAAGCAACTTGCGGTAAGTAAAACAGTTGTCTAACCATTTTTTAAGGTATTATTTTTTTATTTATTGAAACAATAAAAACTCCTTAACTCAACATAAAATTTAAAGTGATACCAAATTTTGTACTCTGTTAAGATATCCTTTATGGTTGAGCAATTATAATATTCAGGGGTTCCCCCATCCTTAAAAACTCTATTTTCTTATGTACACGTTGAGAGTAATAAGCTAATTTAGAAATTCAAAACTTACATTCTTTAATCGGACTTAAACATTTGATTCTTAAGACAAAATTGAGGCAGCTGTGAAAATAAAGTAACTAATGCACATTTTTCTACGTCAAACAGAGGAATGCAGAACATAAAATCTTCCAGTTAAATGTTTGTAAAATGTTGGTTAGTTTCTAAGTTCGTCTAAAGTTCTATTTTCGTATTTGGATGTTTGCACACACACACACACACTCACACACTCACACACACTATACAATTCCACACGCATCGCATATATGAGCTGTTTTTTAAAAACAAAGTCCCTTTATTTTTGGGTTCCAAAATGTTTGTTTAGGATGCAATATCTACCTATATGAAATTTTGGAGAAAAAATATATTTCCTCCATCTCCATAGGTAGCATATGAAGGAATTAAAATACTCTATATAATATTATAAACCATTATGCCGCAAATTGGGTTCCATTAAGGGTGCCTGCTTGTTTTACTGGCCAGTCCTGTGCATACTGGTCAGTCCTGTGACTTCTAGCACATTGAATCCAGAGCGGTGATCCACACTTGAGGGTAATGTTCTAGACTGACATGAGAATGAACAACTAACATGTGTATTAAGTGTAACACAATTAGTTTAAGGCAACCTGATCATCAATAAAAATACTATTTCCAACTAAGTACCTTCATGAAAGCCGAGAGCATTGCTGACATTAGTTGCACAATCTAACAGTTAGGTCTGGCTGAAGTAATGGGAATGCCCAGGGAGCCGTAGCGAAGTGATTAGTGTTAATTGTGTGTGAAGCCACAATTAGAGGAGTGGGTTTGTGTGATCAGGAGGGTCGGAAGCACTTAGAGCGGGACTGTGGTTGTTATGTCGGAAGATGGAGAGAGGATATTACCTATTTAGTGTAGCATATGCTCAAGGTTGAGAACAAGGTCCTTGTTGTAGGTGCCTACATTTGTTTGCTGAGCTGCTTACACTGCTTACACTGCTGTCATTGCTGTTTCTGTGCTTTCTACAGCTGTTTCTGCCGTTCTGTACCACACTTCTCTTTAGTTTCCCTGTCAAAATATTTCTTATATACGTTTTTCTACAAACTACTCGAACACATCAGTATTTTAAATAATGGTTATTTTACATATAGTACAATCATTAGTTAGAAATCAGCATTTTTGTACTAACCTGCGCCCAAAAGAACAAAATGTGTATTTACTATTGTGAACTAAGAAGACTAAGACGTTTACCATGGTAAACGAACACTCATCTTTATAGAGTCATTCTGTTTGGAAGCACTACTCTCACACTATTATCTGCCCATCCTTACTTTATCGGTGATATAAACAAACTAGAGTGTATTCTCCCGCGAACGCAGGTGCTAAGCTGTGTTCGTCTGCTGTATAATTGTAAAACGCGTACCTACGTTTGGTAGGAAAATAAATGGTTTATCTACTTTCACTGTACATAGGTGTAAATTATCTCTATGAAATGTATACTAAATAAAATACAATATAATAGGTAGGCGTCATTCAGAATGAAATGCAAAATTCTCCGTAAAATTACAAAATGCAGACATGTTTTTTTTTTTAAAGTTTGCTGATGTATTGTATACCTACATCACTCCAACAATTTTTTGCGTATTTTAGCACTCGCAAATGGACAACCATACACTGAACATTTCTTTAATATACTACCATAACGCAGTGACTTACCCAGAATAACTAATCTGAAGATGGAACTGGTTCCACTCCTTCAAAATACGAGTAACCTGTAGCATTTATACTTGTTTGAATCATCACAGAGATTGATAATTAGTCGGTCAACGTCACTGTTCATCATTCCTTCTAAATCCAATTTTGTTTTCTCTTCCCGAACAATGTGCAATACACATTAACTGCATTTTCGATTGTCACTTGTTGAAAAGCTGCTTGCACAAGATGTCGCACCTCGGCTAATTTAAAAGTTTTCCACGCTGTGTGGTGTTTTTGGATACACCAGTAAATTCTACCATTAAGCTTAGAATATTGTTCAATGCAAGAATGAGGTTCTTTTCACAACACGTATTATATACATGAGGAATAATTATTTTCTCGCCAATTTTTAGAAATTTTCTCGCTTACTCTTCATTACACTCACACGCCTCTGCCAATGCTTACACACTACACTATGCTTTCTACGTGGAAACTGAAAATCCTATGAACGGCAGAACACATGTGCATTGTTGCATAAGGGAATGATGATTAAAATCCATCCAATTTCTGTTTATTAATAACTCTTACTATGTTATTTCGACAACGTTGCGTAGTCTTGTATAATATTTGTGTGTTTCTTTTATCAAATTAAGAGGAACTATTTTTGTAGAGAAAAGCGGTAAAACGTTCAGCAAGCAATCAGAACCGTTGTAAACTGTTGCTTTTGTTTATATTGCCGGTGAACTAAAACTGGACAGACAATAAGTAAAATAAAACATCATACTCCATGTCATCTTGCAATAGATTAAAAAATCATTGCATGTCAGGGCATCAGGATGTTACTGGAAATGGCTGGTTAAAAGGGGTGCTGAGATGAACTCGGATTTGGAATCTACACACGTACTCCCAAAAACACAATTAAAATAAGGTTTATGAAAAACAACAATACAGATAGCAAATTTATGCTGAAGGCAATCTAGTAAACTGGTCTAGGCTAACATTATACTTTCTCCTCATATGTCTAATATTCGAATTAATGGGAATAAGAATTGTTGCTGCATTTATTTCATGAAACACCAACGCAAAGTACTCTAATTAACTAGTTTTAGAGTGTTAAAAGTATCAAAGGAACATGCCTAGAATGTACTATTTACTGCCTTCAACTGGAAATGAGACTAGCTCTTTCTATAAATGGGAAAGAACTAGGATAGGATGCAAAAAACTGCAATTTTTTAGGGAAAATATGAAGACATTGTTCCAATGGAATTGCATACGTTTCATGTTGATGTGCAGGGAGTCAAAGAAACATCAATACAATCATCCATCCGCCCATCCGTCTGTCCCTCCGTCTATCCGCCCCTTGGTCCGATTTGTCCATCCGATTCATCCGATGAACCCATCCATCCATCCTATCCAACCTTCATTTGATCTATCCCTCCGTCCTCCGTCCATCCATCCATAATATGTGCAAAATATGGGCTTCTGTGAATCTATATTCACCTCACTATTTATCTACACTTAGAAGCCTTATCCAGCAACTTTCACTTTTAAAAACTTTCCTATTCTATGAGCTGGGACTTGTTATATACGGTATTACCAGTTTTAATTGAAACGCATCAGTATAGCTGAAAACAGGTCCAAAAAGAATATGCTTACTAATACTGGAACTAAATAAATATATATTTCGTTTTAATGCGGCCAATTTAAAGCTCATCTTAAATTTGTTTATTAAAAGTAAAAAACTGTCATATTTATTTGCGAATCTATTACATTATGCAGCACAAATAATAGTTGACGCTTTAGAAAACCAGACATTATTAAAGGACACTGTATCAATGAAAACCAATGTATGATAACTATTAACTAAGAGATTGTTGTACTAGAAAACAAAACGGGGCATTCGCAAACAAGATTGTTGATGCTGTAATATTCTTCGTACAACAATGGCACTAACTTCCTCTCTGGCGCAAAACAAGGGAATGGAGAAGTACTACAAGCCATATTTGTATTCGAGTACTATGCCTGTCTTCGCAATATTACAATGAAAACTGATATTACGGTATGTAAATATATCGTCGCTGTTTATATGATAAAAACGAATTTTTCAAAAGAAAGAAAAAAACCGTTCTTTGTCAACATTATGCTGTTTTGGGATGTTTTGGTCAATTTATTGACATATAGCAAAATCACTCAATCTCAATTTGAACTTTATTCTACGTAAGCTCTTTAAATAAATAAATATGATTTCAAACAATAATTATAACTTAGGAGATATATAGCTGCTGATTTGGAATATATATAATATGAGTTTTTTGTTTGATTTTGTTTTATTTTTATTTTTATTTTTTTTTAGCTTAACGTCATATAATCAGGTTGGTCATATCGGACGATGAATAACATTGATGAAATAATGCTTAAATGATCTCGGGGTCCATAGAGTTTAAAGATACTCGATATTCGTCTTCTCAGGATAAGGGAAAACCCCGAAAAAAAACCTTATCCGGGTAACTCACCCTAAGCGAGATTCGAACACATGAGTTTTGTGTGTGCTAAAAAGTAGATTTTCAGTAAAACTAGAATTCACGTGTTACTATTTAGCTATTACAATATTATTACTTACTAAAATGTTTGTTTATAGATTATAAATTATATCATCCATTTTCACACATCTTAAATTATGAGTAAAATCACAGAAGCTCTTCAGACAATAAAATCCCAAACTGAAATTCCTACCTCAGGCCAAAAACATAGTAATAGTATGAATATCCAAACACAAGATTTAAGGGAAGTATAGTAATTATACTTGTACTTTTAAACTGCATAATATAATTATTACATGAACTGTAATCATCATAAACTGTCTAGTGTATACATTGTTTTGTCAGTGTCAAAAGGAAGGCTATCGTAAATTTTTGTATTTCACAAGTAAAGGCACTGTTACCTGTATAAGGCTTGTGTATCCGAGATTAGAGTGGTTATAGACCTAGTCTCTTTTGCTGTAGGATTTCATAGTCGGCAGTGTGACCAAATTTGAAAAGAATTTCACCGTTTTGGAGACTTTAGAGGGATCTTATCACAAACAATAGGATCCCTTCTCTCCATCATAAATAGACGATACATTTTTAATTTCTCTACACGTACTATGTAGATAGTGTATAGAGAAGGTGTTGCACTCCAACCAAAAATTCGATACCGAGATTTCACCGGCAGTATATGTTTTAGGACCCCCTGTATCCAATAAAAGCATGTTCACACAAAGGCGCGCGTGTGTGTGTGTGTGTCCGTCCGTGTGTAAACACGATAAGTTTAGTATCTTCCAGGGACGCGACACGAAGATTTTGAGAGAAATCCCCCCACCCCAAACTACCCTTTACGCGGAACGTTTTTCGAAAGCTTTGATCTCAAAGATGGCTCTAACGATTTTGATTAAAAAATCGTATATTAAAGCAATTTACCTGACAAATAAAATATAAATATTTAATTTTCTGGGAATAGCCTCTAAAGACTACTTTACTCTGGATGAATTTTATGAAATTTTCCATTTCTACTAAACCGTAAGTGATGGACAAAACTTACCACACAAAAAATGTGTGTGATTTTTTCAATTCCTGTCTATACAAAGAAGCTTCTATCACATAGCAACCAGCGTTTGACTATCACTTTAACCTATGGTACTCCCTTATTTCGCTTCTACTTACAAGGAAGCAAGTAATAAAACTATTTCTGCTAATTATTTCTCGATTAGTATGAAATAAATAGAAGCATAAGCTTTTTAACAATCATTTGTTGCAGAGATGTAGAGAGAGCCATGTGAATGGAGCATATCAGATTTTTCATATACAGAACATATCATTTTCAATTCAGTTTATAACCCAAGATTTACCACATTGTAGGGCTTGAAAAGCAGAATTCAGTATTACCGAAATTTCAAATTAGCCAGTTCCGTCACAAAGGAGGTTTAATAACATCAATGACGATACACAAATATGAAGTAGTTCTGTTTAATTTCATACGCAGAAGCCGATTATCATTACGTAAGGAGACACTGACGGGTAAAAATATTGTTTATCACTACTATAGATACTTTGCTCAAGTTAGTGTCCAGAATCATATCTTAATACCAAACGAATGCACAACATTTAGAACGATCTATCCATATTCTTTCTTTAAATATGTTTTCTTTTTAAAAGAACAGCAATATTAAATTTACAAGTTCATTTGCTGACGATCCATATTAGGCGTATAATAGCAGAGTACATAAATAATAGATGTGTTGTAGGTGCTTGCGAGGAGCGGACTGCAGAAGGCCATAAATAACACGGAATACAGTTTCTTGAACATAAGCCCTGGGCTTTACTCAAAGAAAGCGCCACAGGTGTTTGTAGAAACTTTAGTGTTTATGCTCGCAGATCCCCACAGCTATCTCCAAATAGAAATTTTCATTACCACCTGAACTTCCGCTACCTACATCTCCGTAGTACAGACAGTCTAACTCTGTTAGTCAAAGCTGCTTGTTCTGTCAACAGTAAATGATAGAAAATTGTTTCTCTCAGCATCACTTAACTAAGACTGATGAAATGTTTCAGTAGATGAATATTTAATTTTTTACTTTCTCTATACGGGCTATGTACATAAGAAGGTATTGCACTCCACCAAAAAATTCGATACCGAGACTTCACCGGAAATATATGTTTTAGGGTCCCCTGTATCCAAAAAAAGTATTTTCAGAAAAAGGTCCGTGTGTCTGTGAACACGATAACTCAAAAACGAAAAGTCGGTAAAATACCAAACTTGGTATTTAAGTTTATTATCTTCCAGGGATGCGACACGAAGATTTTGAGAAAATTCTCCCCACCCCCAACTACCCTTTACATGACATTTTTTGAACGATTTTGATTAAAATATCGTATATTAAATATAGTTAGTTACCTGACAAATAAAATTTATATTTTGAATTTTCTGGGAATAGCTTCTGAAGACTACTTTATTCTGGGTCAATTTTACGGAATTTTGCATAACTGCTAAACTGTAAGAAATGGACAAAAACTTACCACACAACAAATGTAGAGCACCTGAAAACACACAATATATGTTATATACATTTTTTTCTTGGATTTATTAGTTTTTAAATATTTCTTGTTTTTGGTTTCAGCTATAAAAACTTTTATTTTTCTCATACAGGACTTTCTGAACTCGTGTCCATACAATCAAAGGAACTTCAGTCACATAGCAAACAGCTTTTGACTATCACTTTAACCTATGGTACCCCCTTATTTCGCTTCTACTAACAAGGAAGCAAGTAATAAGACTATTTCTGCCAGTTTTTGCTCCATTAGTTGAATTAAATAGAATAACTTGTTGCAGTGATATAGAGAAAGTTATGTGAATGGAACACATCAGATTTTTTGTTTCTCTGAAACTCATTGAAATAAAAAGGAAAGAATTGATGTTGCAATGAAAATATATGCTCCTCTCTGTTTACATGAATAGCAACGTGAGTCGTTGAATAAGTGTACATATGTATTAAAGAAGGAAATGCAAATTTTATCATGTAACTTTCCTGAATGAAAACATTTCATTTTATAAAATATGACGGAAAAATCTGATGTGTTACACTCATATGAGTTTTTCTAGCTTTTCTACAAGCTTATTCTTCGTTCTGCACCTTGTTAATCCAGATAATCATTAGCAGAATGCTCTTATTACTTAGTTACTTATAAGTAGGAAGAAAATAAGGGAATACACTAGGGTAAATCAATAGTCAAATGTTTCAAAAGCTGTCGTTATGTGATTTTCATTGCAAATCGCTTCTTTGTTTGGCCAGGAGTATAACAAAAGAAAAACGGACACTTCACAACTGAAACCAATAACAAGGAATATCTTGGAAACGGTTACCTCCACAACAAAAATGTAAAGGGCATAAATAGTGTGTTTTGGTGATGTCTACATTTTCTGTATTTTAAGTTTTTGTCTATCTCTTATGGTTTGGCAGTTAAGCAAAGTTCGCCAAAATTCAGCCAGAATAAAGAGGTCTTCAGAGGCTATTCCCGGATAATTCAAGATTTACATATTACTTGGTATGTAAATATCTTTAATATAAGGGATTTTAATCAAAATTGTTAGAGCCATGTTTTACAAAATCAAAATTTTCGAAAAATTTTCCATGTAAAGGGTAGTTGTGGGTGGGGGGATTTTCTTGAAGATACCAAGCCTAAATACCAAGTTTGGTATTTAACGGACTATTCGTTTTTAGCTATGCTGTCCACAGACACACACAAGCCTATACACGGGCCTTTTTCTGAAAATGCTTTCTTTTTTTGGATTCAGGGGGTCCTAAAACATGTATTTCCGGTGAAATTTCGGTATCGAATTTTAGGGCGGAATACAATACTTCCTCTATACACTATGCAGAGTACGTATAGAGAAAGTAAAAATTACTATTAAAATACCATACATTCGAAAAAATGGATGAACGCTTACCTTAAAGTTTCTATGGATAGACCATAACATTTTTATTTTATTTCCTTACCATATTTTGCACATATAATGAATGTGAAGATACAAACGTTTTCAATTAATTTACATTTTCTCAAATAAATTATTTATTTATCTTAACCCATAGTGAAGCATATTGATATTGACATAGACTGAATGTGCTCTGATGTATCGACTTGCCGCATTAAAAGTTACAATTTTTATCAAATGTGAACATTTAAAGATAAATAGATATTGATTGATGACGGATAGATGGAACAAAAATACGTGCCACACATATTTTGTAAATATTTTTGATAACTAAAAGGTTTATAGGTAAATAAATGAAGTTATAAGTGCCATTTGGAAAATAAATTAACTTCCATAACATAAATCATACATAGAAATGTGTTCTGGATTTCTCCTTGTAAGCATTAAAGCAGACTACATTTTATTTATCGTTATTATACTGCATTTCATATTTTGATGCTAGCGGAGATATCAATATGAAGTATTAACATATAGAATCATTTTGATATTGTCTTGTTACATTTATATGCTTCCTGAGTTTAACATATTGGTTTAATTGATTTTATAAACAAGCAATCAAAGAAATCGGTTCACTTGAAATTGCGTCCACTGGCTAATTTATTACATTTTGTTATTAGAACATATTTAAATACATACACGTTTAATTTGTGAAAAATACTTCCAGAAGAATACTCTAATACCATTTACTGGATTAGGGAATAATGGAATGTAAATTACTCAGGATGCATCTTAATTTATACATTATGACTCTAATATTATTAGATTATTACTACTCTAAGACAGACACACCCTATAACTTCCACAGAAATTATGGGAATACAGCTTTATAGAGATATTCCGTTCATCAGTAAGCGCATTACATTGCGTATAGAGTAATTGCATTATAAAACTATCTCAAAGAAAAGAAACAAGAATGTAATATCAAGGTACTAAGGTAAAGTTAAATATGGACATTATATTATTTTCATATGCATATGTCTAATGAATACTTTTGAAGGTATAATGTGATTTTTCTCATAGAGTTTAACTTTATTTTAAGTTTAAAGTATTATTTTACTAACAAGCGTAATTATGACGAAAAATATACTTTATCCTTTAATCCTTCAGTATATGACTTAAAGTTCAAAGTGAACCGCTTTTTTTTTCCCCTCATATCAAGAACTGGGTTATATGTGCTCCAATGGTTGTATCACAGCTTGCGATATACTATCATTTGGGCTATGATTTATATTTTGCATTTAACTCTTGACTAATACTTCACTTATACGCTGTCTCGTAATGTCAACGCCACCTAAATAGAAAGCCTTAGGTCAAACATTAGCACATAGCGAGACGCCACAATGTTTGGGCGTTGTGATACATTAGGTACGCATTTGTATGGGGAAAAATGTGGAAATACTTTCACATTAGTGGTTTTAAACTATCTATATATTGTGGTTTAAAGGCCCAATGTCCCAGAAGGTAGTACACCAAATATAAATGGTAATTACACGAACGATGCAAAAATGAGTGTTTGTTTTCCTTTCCTAAAGATGAAGATCTGAAATTCAAATGAATTAAGACCATTTATTTACATTTTTTTTCTACGTTTAACTCCAAGGTATCTAACATATTATATATTGTTTTAATCTTAGTATCTTGGAGCTGTTTATAAATTCCTAAGTACTAAACCATTAGAAAAACTACTGGAAAGTGCTGCAACACAAACTCTTCCGTGGTCATGCACTTCATTGAATAACTTTTAGGTTTGTGAGCTCCACTTAAAGATAACATACAATCGATATTAATAATGTTTATTTGCATTTCATCAATCTTGAAATAGAATATAGTAGCCGTTCTTGGCCACAAATACGTGCTGTTTCTCGGTCAGTTTCATACTTTCCAGTAAATGCATATTATTGTTTTAAGTTTGAAGTTTCATTGTAGCAAAGCGGACCTCTGTTTTAGCACACATTGAAATGTATTCTTCCAGATAGCAATAAAAATATTAACATTCAGGAAAGGAAAAATGAAATTTCATACAGAGGTATTAAGCATGAGATTATTTATATTTCCGCAAAGTCCTGCACAGTATAGAAGTACAAGGAATATTAGAGCAGAAAGTGCACTTCATTAACTTAGGAATTATTAAATACTATTGTAAAATAATCACGCTTAGTAAAATATTTCCGTATTTACTGAGGTATTCTGCTCTCTTAGTACGTTGTCAGTATCTATCATTAACGATTATACTACTCTGGGTTTCTAAACTTCTTCGCACACCACTTTTAGTGCTAGCAATAAAACCTGAAACAAATACTTTAAAAAGCCCGTTAATACTATAACAACAGTACTGTATGAAGACCCGCTAAATTCTAAAGGTGCAAGGGCTTATATCTAGGTGGCGAAATCTGAAGGCTGTAAAAGAACTGGCTGAGATATAAGATTATGTAAAACATAGCTTACTTTTTGTTTCTGTTGTTTTGTTTTCTCTTACGGGGACAGATTCCGGTTTGACACAACTACTTCTAAGAATCATGGTTTCCTTCTCTAGACTCAAAAACTTATCTGCCTTCCAGTATATCTTTGAAGAGGCCCTAACTGCACTGTCAGAATGAGACAGCTTGAGATACATTAGTTCATACAAAGGGTTAAAATAATTTCATTAATATTTATTTACTCAAAATGCGTTTGGAAGTCTTATTATGAGTAAAAAATAAGTTTCTACAATACAAAATCCGATTCTTTGTTTTCCGTAAATACTATCGCACTACAATTAGGTTCACGTTCACTTATAGTCACTCTTTTATGCAATATACGAGGGTTGAATGAAAAGTAATGCCTCCACCATGGGCAGCATTGGTATGCGGCAGGTACTTGCTTGTTCCGTATCCTCTCTACAGCCCCAGTTGGTGGGAAGCCTTACACTGAACGGTTGTGTTGCTACAGTGTAAAGTATGGAACCCTGCGCAGACGGTCGGTCAATGCGATTTAAATAAACATTCTCGTAACGCGAGAGGAGTTCCCGGAGAATTTCAAATCTGTGCACTTTAATTTCAGGAGTCAGCATCCGGGGTACCCATCATGCACAGATCTTTCGATAGCCAAGCAAAGCAATAATGTGACCCACCCGTTCTTGAGAAATTCCGGTTGTGCTTGCAATCTCTCTCTGAGAAATTCGACGTTCGTCCTGAATCAATCCGTCAACATTTTGGTTATGAAACTCGATGGTTGCTATCACAGGACGTCCAACTCTTAGTTTGTCACGCAAGTCAGATCTTCCCACCTCAATGTCTTTAAACTTACTCGCCCAACGACTCACAGTACTCACATCAACACAATTAACATAAACTGCTTTCATTTTCTGATGAGTCTCCCTTGGGGTAGTTCCTTCTGCTGTCAAGAATTCAATGACAGCACGTTGCTTAAATCGCATTGACCGTCTGTGCAGGGTTCCATATTTTACACTGTAATAACACAACGTTCAATGCTAAGGCTTCCCACTAACTGGAGATGTAGAGAATAGGCTACGTAACAAGCCAGTACCTGCCGCATACCAATGCTGCCGTCTATTGAAGAGTTACGAAGGTGGAGGCATTACTTTTCATTCAACACTCATACATATAACGTTTTAGCTCCTCATTTAAATAAGTGCGTAACAGTATATATGGGAAGACGTTTCTTGCGCTCTGCTGGAGAGGGAAAATGAAACCTGTCCCAAACCTAGCTGAGTAGAGGGACATCTTTCTAATTGTTTCTACATAGTTTTGTTGATGTAGCGTACATACGTGTAAGTGCGGGCTTATTTTCAGTGTTGCGAATGTATTTTCAATTCAACTATTTTTAAGAGCTTGTAAGATCACCTCACCCACACGATCATGTGACGTTTTTGATGTAATGTTATGTCTTTACTACCTACTACTACTATTACTACTACTCCTACATATTCTTTTGACACATGTAAATTTTGATAGATTTCGCAGTCATAAACTTGATATTATTTTCAATGTACAGTAGCTTACAGAATTTATCTGAGAAAACCACTGGGTGGACAAAGTGGCGCCTGGGTGGGTTTGTTTCAGATTCTCCGGATTTATTTTAACAATCTCTGAACATTCATTTTGCCTTCATTTCATGTAATCTACTTCACTCGCTCTCATGCCAGGTTACGGGGCAATCTCTCGTTCTTCATTCTGTGATTAAATATCATTCTTCGTCTAAATAAACCTTTATTTATACAAGGTATAATCACAGATAAACAGATAAGGGTCAGAATAATAAATACATAAAATGTGCATTCCAATTTTTATTGTTAATTCTATATATTAAGCACTTATTATATACTTGCAGAATAGTGTATACTCACAGATTCCATTTATCAGCCGGCTCCTCGAACAGGCTCTGACCCTGGGCATCACGTATAAGGCCTATGAGGTGTAAGTGTTTTCGTACGAGACGCGTAAGTAAACTAAGTTAAGTTTAAGTAAAGTTAGATTTTTATGTTCCAAAGTTTAATACCCACTTGCTTTGTTATATATTATGTTTGCAATGCCTTTCGCTCTCTATATTTCTCCCTCCTATATTGTGGTCTTAAGGATCCATCTTACCTTGCCTGGTTGCTTGTAAACAATTAGTATTTGATACAAGAAAAAGAGTAGTTTAGAAGGGTCCACCATTTATTATTTGTTCTCCAAATCACCAAGGGTTACAGCTGATTCTACTGTCCGAGCCTCTTGAAACACTTTTTGGAGCACGTTTCTGAAAAAAAGCCTATTTATAGTTGCTCATTTTTTCATTTTATCTCAAAGTGCACACAAAAACTACAGCGGAATAAGTACGAGTTTTGTTTTAAAATTGTGTAAGATAAGAACTCAGGGTTGTCATGTGTAAGTGTATCGAAGACCGTACCTCGAGATAAGTTGATTTCAACAAAGTGATATAGTCGCCAAACTTGAATTGCAATTTCAAGCTATAAAGAGGTATACCAGTTTTGTCTAGAGCAGGAAAATTGAATATGTATATCTTCTACTATAGTGCACTAAAAGTATAAAACTGTCTTATTTCTTAAACCTTGGTTTAATTGCTTTTTCACACAAGCCATGTGTAGGACAGGAGTTGGATAGGTAGAGCCAGACTGAAAAAATTCAATGCCATAGCCGGGATTTGAACTAGGATTACTCGGTCTCTAGCCGGTTGCTCTTCCACTGAGCGTGCTGTAATGGTTACCATGCTAACTTCATATACCCAAGATCGCGGGTTCAAATCCGGCGGTGAACGATGGATTTTATCGGGTGTCATAATCCTTAGCATGGGGCTTCCTTCGGAAGAGAAGTAAAGCTGTTGGTCCCATGTCGTAGATTTACGGCACGTAAAAGAACCTCAAACCTGATAGAGAGGCCTCTGAGCAAAATTAAGCGGTTTTTCACGCCCAATTTAGAATGGGACGCTGAGAACCACAATAGATAAAGAGCGTCCATAAATAGCACGCCATTTTTTTTTTTTTCACTGAGATAACATGGCAATATGCCGGCATAGCATTAAATTTCTCAATTGACTCGCATATTTCCAGATAAACCACTAGGTATTCTCAAATTATTTTGAGATGACAACCCCAATGGCGCAATACAATGTTGCAAGTACTTAAGACCCAGGATTCATAGTATTGCCAACTATTGTGGTCTTAACCCTTATTTCTTCACCGCTTTAGCCAGGAGAGGCAATTAGATGCTTTTTTCAACACTGAATCTTAAGCAGACTACAGACGATCTGCATTGCCATTGCGAACCCCTTGCGAATTTTATTTTAATTAAATTATTTCTATTGCTATTTCTAAGTCACCGTCATTACTATAGATTGTAATGTAATCACGTAATAAAACAAGAGAACGAAGAAGTACGAATGTTGCATTTTGCATACTTTTTGTTCCTCATTACGAATCTATTGAGCATTCAATATTTTTCAAATAGAGAGATAAGGAAATATCCTTTTTATTGCTCTCTCCCTCTCTGTCTCCCTCCTCTTTTTTATTTCTCCGCTTTTATGCACACTGTTGAGACGTTAGCTTTTACTTAATGCTTATTCAAATTAAGTTCCCAGCTCTTCTTATACTATCTCTATTATCTTCCTCCGTGTTCAATATACCCGCAATACGAGAAAAAATCCTGTGTTAGATTCCATTTAGAAATGTGCTGAAGTCTAACTCGAGGCATAAAATTCAAACGTTTCCTGCGCACAGCGAGATGCTTAATGCAGTGCAATTCACGTTTGTGACTCTCTCTCTCTCTCTGTGTCTGAAACAAACAAGCCATGCTTTTTTACTTTCTCTATACCTACCATAAATATAGAAGAAAGGAAGTACCTAGACGGCACCGCTAGCCTCTCACTTTTGCGCCCCGGGTTCGAACCCAAGAGCCATCGTGTGGATTCATGGTGGACGGAGCGGCGTCTAGACGGATATTCTAAGGGTCATCTGGTTTTCCCCGCCACTCACTCTACCAATTCCTCCCATCATCTTTCTTAAATTCCATTTCACTTGCATTTCATACGATACACTTCCTCACGTTCAGGCCTGGCTACGGGCCGAACATTCGTTACAGGTTCTCCATCCTATGGTTTCGTGTTGTTGGCTACCCGACAGGCTTCTGACCTCTAGGCATCCCAAGGGGTGTCAGTCCTAAAAATAGGGACAGGGAAAGCTGACTACGAGAAGTTACCTATTGTATTCCACGCAATAATTCGATGTCGAGATTTCACCAGAAATATATGTTTTGAGGGCTCTTGAATCCAAAGAGTCATTTTTTGAAAAGTATCCATATGTGTGCGAGTGTGTGACTGTGGACGAAAATACTGTTGAATACCAAAGTTGATATCTTAGTATTATATTTCAAGGATGCGACACATACGTTTTAAAGAAAATCCTCCAACCCGAAACTACATGGAAAGTTTTAGGAAAAAATTGTTTTTCTCAAAAATGACACTAACAATTTTCATCAACATAATTTACATGACAAATAAAATGTATAGCTTGGAGCCTCTAAGGGTCTTTTCATTCTGGATGAATTTTGCATAACTGGTAAATATAAGAGACAGATAAATATTACTACACAAAAAATGTAAGTCTCTATAAACATAAAAGCTATGTTATATTCATTTTTTGTAGAGTTAACCGTTTCTGAAGTATTCGTTGTTAAGCATTAAAAAAAGCAGTTTTTCATTAATTATCACTGCCTAACATACCTGACACGAGCAATAACACTTTGTACTTTTTGCAGTGTTTACTCACACCATTCAAAAACGTGCAGTAAATATACTATCTTAAATTCACTGAGATATAAGTAAATACTGAGGAGTACTCAACTGGAGTCGGTCAAAAGATGGGGCGGAGTCGTGTGAGACAGCATGATCTGACATCGGCAGTTAAGGATGGTTCTTCGGTAGTGTTATTATTTCCCTTCTGCTGGATGCAGATGTATAACGAACACCCTCCGAAATGCCTGTTCTGGGAATTATATCAGGGCCAAAGGCAGACGCGTTACCTCTGCGTTGACAGGACGGGTTAGGAAATGTTTCTTCCAGAGTCCAAGAACAGGTTGTCCAGGTTTACCTGGACGGAATGTAATTTCACCATAGTACCTAACCGTTGAAAGCGGTTTTACCTGTGCGATGTTGTAGGGAAAAAGATTTTTGTACACAAGCTTTAGTGTCTGTGTCCGCCGGGCGGTGTTAAAATTCATCCGCATCCTTAGGCCTGAGCGCGGCCGTTCACTTGGGCGGTCACCCACCCAAGTGGTCACCACGCTAAGATTTAGTTGTAACTGCTCCTCTGTCACCAATGAAAAGTAGCAATATTTTCGTATTTGTTGATTGACATTTGCATATGTCTGAATAGAATGAATGATTGCATTATTCATTTAAAATTGGAACGTCCTTAATAACAGTATTGCCCACAGTTACACCAGCATCAAGTAATGTCAGTTTAAATGTATGCAATGATACAAATTCTGAGATGTATACGGAGTCTTGTTATGGAAGGAATTTCTGGAATGCGTATGTGGGATGTGCGCGGTACTCAAGGCATGCTCAAAATGCCGATTTCACACCTCACAATCCTTAATTGGATTGCTTTATGCCTCAAAGCAACATACCTCTCAGAGATGTTTCTGCACATAATAATATCTAAGTTTGTTGTAATAGCTTACTGCAATAATGCAAATAACTTCTATCGTATAGTTTCTTTTAATAACTTGGTGCATATACTGCAAATAACTCCAATCGTATAGATTATTGTAATAGCTTAGTGTACATAATGCAAACAGCTTACATCGTATAGATTATTTTAATAGCTTGGTGCATATGGCGTCCATGGAAGAATTTTATTTTCTCTTATACCTAATGAGAACTGGAGGAAATTTAGTGCTGAGATGTTACTGTCACTATATTTTTAAGCCTCCTGATTCAAAATATGTTATTGACATGTCTATCTGTGAACTGAAAAAGTCAAAATAAAAACTATATTTAAGTTAAGCATTTTCCAAGATGCGACATTAACATTTTCAAGAAAATCCATCATCCTATGCTTTAGGTGGTACATTTATAAATATTCAAACTCTTCTCGGGCTTCTAGCCAGGTAAAAACTTGGCTTGACACCAACGTTTCGAAGAAGTGCATCTTCCTCGTCTTCATCTTCCCGAGAAGAGTTTGAATTAACACGTCGCCAGGAAAGCTTCAGTTCTTATTTTATTTATAAATATGTTTTAATTCTCCGAAAAATGGCTAAGTCGACTTTTCTTAAATAACTACTAAATATTTAATATGTTTGTATTACAATTGAAATGTTTTTTTTTGTATTTTCTCGGAATATCATGCACATTATTTTTATTTTTAATACGCTTTGTATGATTTACTATAACTATAAACCTTAAGAGACAGGCTAAACCTACAATGCAAAGGTGTATGCTTCTTCAAGATAGGCAGCTTTTTTTTTTAAATTATTAATTTTGAGATCAGCTTTTACGGTATCTGAAATATACCAGACAACTGGTCTCAGAAAACCTAAGTATTGCTTGCGGTGGTAATGGGACTAGAAAAAGTGATGTTCATTCCACAACTATCCGCAGCAATAAATGTATAAATACGTTTAAAGTTTATAACTTTACAGAATAATACACTAGATGTATATCATGGTTTTTCCTACTTTACTACGTGTATCTATTTACTTTCTCTGCACATACAATGTACATAGTATATAAAATATTCGACACAGAATTTGGATATCGATATTTCACGATATCCACGAAATTTGCGACCCACTGAATCCTGAATCCAAAAAGCACTTTTAGGAAAAGGTCAGCGTGTGTGTGTGTGTGTGTGTGTGTGTGTGTGCTTGTGATCAGCTTACCTCAAAAACAAAAAGTCCGTTAAATACAAAATTTGGTATTTTTAAGTTTAGTATCTCCCAAGGATGGAACGCGAAGATTTTCAAGAAAATCCCACCACGCCAAACTCCACTTTACATGCAAAAAGTTTTGAAAATATTAATTTTCTCAAAAATTGCTCTTACGAATCTGATTAAAATATCGTATATTAAATATATTTACATAACAAATAGTATATATATTTTGAGTTTTCTGGGAATAGCCTCTAACGATCTATTTACGAGGATAAATTTTGCATAACAAGTAAACAGTAAGAGATATACAGAAAGTTAGTACCAAAAAATGAGGATCTTAAAGCACACAATTTATGACATGTATATTTTTATACAGTTAACCTTTTCCAAGATATTTCTTGTTATTGATTTCTATTTTAAGCTATTTAAACCTTTTTAATGCGAGAGGCCAGTTTCGCTTCATGTCTTTTATTTACACCTGGCCGGACAAACCTAACCAAACTAAACTTTCTCTAACTCTTCCACAATCAAACTTTATTTATAAAACATTATTCTTCTATCCACGCCATGCTAATCTAGTTAAATCATTAATAGAAGTGATCTTATTAATGTTTTCCTTGTGACTAAAAGAAAAATAACAGAATACACTTGACTAAAACAATGGTCACATATTTTAAAAGCTATCGCTTTGTGAAACAGTTAAAATTCGGTCCATTTTTGTATTCGTGGCGGTAAAATAAAAGTATTTTAAAATTTAAACCAATAAGAAGGAATATTATGAAGACGGTTAACTCTACAGCAATAATTTGTATGACATAAATTGTGTGTTTTAATGAGATCTACTTTCTTGTGAGGTAAGTATTTATTGATCTGTCATGGTTTACGAGTTAGACAAACGTTATCCAATGAAGAGTCTTCAGAGGCTATTCCAAAAAAAATAAAGATATAAATTTCGTTAGTCATAAAATATATAAAACATATTATAGCATTTTAATGAAGATCGTTAGAACCATTGTTAAAAAAATCAGTATTTGTGGATGATGGATGTTCTTGAAAATCTCCTGTCGCAAACTTGGAAAATACTGAACAAAGTTTGGCATTTAACCGAATTTTCATTTTTGAGCTATGCTGACCACACACACATACTAATACAGAGGCATGTTTCTAACTTTTTTATTTAGGAGGCCTCAAAACATGTATTTCTGGTGAAGTCTACATATGGATTTTTAGGTGGAGTACAATACCGTCTCTATATACTTGTACATTGTACATACGTATAAAGAAAGTAAAAGTACACTACTAATATCCGGGGTTTAATTATTAATTATGGTGAAATCTCTCCTCTGAACACTGCTGGTTGTTGCATAGCTGAAGGTTTAAGGAATGCATTTCTCCCATCACAAGACATGCACTCAGCTGATGATGGGAGAGATGCATTCCTGAACTATATTCTCACCATTTACATTCTCCAGTGTAACGATAAAATTTTTCATACATAACGTACAGTTGTAATTATCAAGTTTACCTACATGAGTTAGGCACTTCGGCTACCCTGAGTGATATCGAATTTTTGTAAATGACAAAATTCTGTTCGGTTGAAAATGGGATACTAAAAATGCAAATACCACATCAGAGCTTAATAAGATATAGGAAATGCGTAATATTATATCGTCTAAACCATTACACCTAAGAGCAATTGCTTTGAATACGCATTAAGAATATTGTGGTTACTGCCTTGACCTTCATTAAGTCTGTGTTTCTTTTAATTCCATTATATGCTACATAAATATAGAAAAACTTCGTATTTGTTTCCTTTAGTCAATTACATAAATATTTATTTGAATCTGACAAGTCTTAAATCTAGTATGGGTCTGAAAATAAACAATGAATATCACTCGAGGAATTGACTATTCAGAGCAGTATCTGTACTTAAAAAAAGAAAACAAATAGAAAGCAGAAATAAAATCACAAATGAATTTGTAATAATGCACTACACTGTAATTCTTTTAGGAAATATTCGCGTTTTCATATTATGGTCCCTAGGTTAAAGCTACCTTACATATCCTTCTGTCGTTAAAGAAAATGTTTGGTCATCCCTTATGGCCAATCAGGTTAAAGGACGATAATCTAAAAAAAAAAAAAAAGAAAAAAAAAAGAAACGTTTAGTTGTAGAAATTACTTTCTGGAAAATATATTTTTTTGTTATTTGCCCTTTTCATTTATTTTCAGACCTAATTTAATTAATTATTGAAATTAAACTTATATTGATGCGCAGCTTTTTATATGCACTACAGGAGGCGAAATTCATTTTCGTTTGGGCACTATTTTTATAGCATGTTCCCGACTTGCTCTACAATATACTCTGCCACCTTTTGGGGGTGTGGTTAGCTTTCTACTGCACATCTTGGACTGAAAAATTAACGTGGAAGTATTTATTCCTAACAAAGTTCACTCCGAACAGTTTAATGCTAAAACTTATTAACCAATTCTTTCCTAAAAAAATAGAAATATTTGTAGAAAGACATTAATGCTTGGATTCAAATTAAGTTATCAAGATCAATACTCCAAAATTAGTAATCATCTCTAGGAAAACACATGTTTAATATTTTAAAGATTCAAAATTGAAAATGATGGTGTTGAGATTTCTGGCTATATTAAGTAGCTAAGAATAGCGTTGGTTAGAGGTAATTCTAATATAAACAAATTATCAGAGGGCGCTGTAAACTGCAAACGCTTCGTAGTAACCTCTTGAGGCTTAGGGCGACGAACCTTTCTATTGGCTGAATGTGTCAAGTACCAGACCACAGATGACGTATTGTTCCCTGGTCTGGTGGGGGAACACACTGCGATCAAGAGGAAGTTAATTGTCAAGCATTCAAAGACTCATCTGTTTAACTATAGGAAGTGCCTTTGAAAGTACCTAACAGCTGCAATGGAAACTTTACTGGGACTTTCACCGCTGGACAGTTAGCTAAAGACTAAATTAGCTACCTATAGATTAATTAAGGCAAACAACTGGAGAAAAGGTTATCATTGTTATGCACATACTCGGATCCTGAACCTTATAGCATGAAATCATTTTGTTCTACAGATTCCAAAACATAATGTTGGTTTGGTTGCCATGTTAAGATATACACAGAAGCTCGACAGGAAAGGTCTTGCAAGTTAGTTTCATAAATATCTGGTGAAGAAATGCCTCTAGCGATGATATATTCTCCGATATCTTAATCAACTTTCATTGTGTTCCAGGAGATATTTATTTAATCCTTGTTCGGCCACAAGTGGAAACGAGCTGAATTTAAATCCAAATTACTATGGAGATATGTTTAGAACCCCACAGGCGCAGTCAAGCAAAATTGTTGAACTGGGATGGGTGCTGATGTATCAGGGAGTGGAGGGAAATAAAACCAGATAAACAAAAGCTTTTACTACGGATCTGAGCCTTTCTTCAGTGTAAAAAAAATCATATATAAAATGGAGTGGAGTAAGTGGACAAGACGCGGTAGCAAGATGACCCAGAGAAAAACTCCAGAGGTGTATCAAAGCTGTTGGTGAAATATTACAAATACATAGTCGAAGGATCTACCGAAGCATTCACTGCATGTCTTCTTAACCTTTGTAAAAGAAACATCAGAAAGGAATTAGACCAACCTTCTTATTGGGTATGACAGCTTTTATTGGCCATATGTATCCTCCAAGGGATACCTGTTGCAGATTCTGTGATACTAGAAAGCATCCTAGCAAAAGCATTTAAATTTACCGCTACTGCATACAAGAAGATTTCATCTGTCTGGAGCCTCAGTTCTGTGCAGGAAAGGGAAGTTTGGCGCTTGAGCATTAAGTAACCAGAGTTCTATGATGTGAAAAAGGATAACACAAAAGACTTCTATGATCGAGGTGCGGGTGTGTTTGAACTGCCGCCGCCGCCGCCGCCGCCGCCGCCGTTGCTGCTGCTACTACCATCATTACTACCTCCACTACTACCATTACTACTACCCTACTATCATTACTACCACCACTACTACCACTACTACTACCCTACCATCATTACTACCTCCACTACTACCACTACTACTACCCTACCATCATTACTACCTCCACTACTACCACTACTACTACCCTACCATCATTACTACCTCCACTACTACCACTACTACTACCCTACCATCATTACTACCTCCACTACTACTACCCTACCATCATTACTACCACCACTACTACCACTACTATTACCCTACCATCATTACTACCACCACCACCACCACTACTACTACTACTACTACTACTACTACTACTACTACTACTACTACTACTACTACTACTACTACTACTACTACTACTATTACCCTACATCATTACTACCACCACTACTACTACTACTACTACTACTACTACTATTACTATTACCCTACATCATTACTACCACCACCACCACTACTACTACTACTACTACTACTACTACTACTACTACTACTATTACCCTACATCATTACCACCACCACCACCACCACTACTACTACTACTACTACTACTACTACTACTACTATTACCCTACATCATTACTACCACCACCACCACTACTACTACTACTACTACTATTACCCTACATCATTACCACCACCACCACCACCACTACTACTACTACTACTACTACTACTACTACTACTACTACTACTACTACTACTACTACTACTACTACTACTATTACCCTACATCATTACTACCACCACTACTACTACTACCACCACAACTACTACTACCACTACCACAACTACTACCACTACCACAACTACTACCACTACCACAACTACTACCGCTACTACTACTACCACTACCACAACTACTACTAATACCACCACAACTACTACTACCACTACCACAACTACTACCACTACCACAACTACTACCACTACCACAACTACTACCACTACCACTACTACTACTACTACTACCACCACAACTACTACTACCACTACCACAACTACTACCACTACCACAACTACTACCACTACCACAACTACTACCACTACTACTACTACTACCACCACAACTACTACTACCACTACCACAACTACTACTAATACCACCACAACTACTACTACCACTACCACAACTACTACTAATACCACCACAACTACTACTACCACTACCACAACTACTACTAATACCACTACCACAACTACTTATACCACTACCACAACTACTACCACTACCACAAATACTACTAATACCACCACTACTACTACTACCACTACCACAACTACTACCACTACCACAACTACTACTACTACTACCACTACCACAACTACTACCACTACCACAACTACTACTAATACCACCACTATTACTACTACCACTACCACTACTACTACTACCACTACCACAACTACTACCACTACCACAACTACTACCACTACCACAACTACTACCACTACCACAACTACTACCACTACCACTACTACTACTACTACCACTACCACAACTACTACCACTACCACAACTACTACCACTACCACAACTACTACCACTACCACAACTACTACCACTACCACAACTACTACCACTACCACAACTACTACCACTACCACAACTACTACCACTACCACTACTACTACTACTACCACTACCACAACTACTACCACTACCACAACTACTACCACTACCACAACTACTACCACTACCACAACTACTACCACTACCACAACTACTACCACTACCACAACTACTACCACTACCACAACTACTACCACTACCACTACTACTACTACTACTACTACCACTACCACAACTACTACCACTACCACAACTACTACCACTACCACTACTACTACTACTACTACTACTACTACTACCACTACCACTACTACCACTACCACAACTACTACCACTACCACTACTACCACTACCACTACTACTACCACTACCACTACTACCACTACCACAACTACTACCACTACCACTACTACCACTACCACTACTACCACTACCACTACTACCACTACCACTACTACTACTACTACTACTACCACTACCACTACTACCACTACCACAACTACTACCACTACCACTACTACCACTACCACTACTACTACCACTACCACTACTACCACTACCACAACTACTACCACTACCACTACTACCACTACCACTACTACCACTACCACTACTACCACTACCACTACTACTACTACTACTACCACTACCATAACTACTACCACTACCACAACTACTACCACTACCACAACTACTACCACTACCACAACTACTACCACTACCACAACTACTACCACTACCACTACTACTACTACTACTACTACTACCACTACCACAACTACTACCACTACCACAACTACTACCACTACCACTACTACTACTACTACCACTACTACTACCACTACCACAACTACTACCACTACCACAACTACTACCACTACCACAACTACTACCACTACCACAACTACTACCACTACCACAACTACTACCACTACCACAACTACTACCACTACCACAACTACTACCACTACCACTACTACTACTACTACCACTACCACAACTACTACCACTAACACAACTACTACCACTACCACTACTACTACTACTACCACTACCACAACTACTACCACTACCACAACTACTACCACTACTACTACTACTACTACCACCACAACTACTACTACCACTACCACAACTACTACCACTACCACAACTACTACTAATACCACCACTACTACTACTACCACTACCACAACTACTACCACTACTACTACTACTACCACCACAACTACTACTACCACTACCACAACTACTACCACTACCACAACTACTACCACTACCACAACTACTACCACTATTACTACTACCACTACCACAACTACTACTAATACCACCACAACTACTACTACCACTACCACAACTACTACCACTACCACAACTATTACCGCTACTACTACTACTACCACCACAACTACTACTACCACTGCCACAACTACTACCACTACCACAACTACTACCACTACTACTACTACTACTACCACCACAACTACTACTACCACCACAACTACTACTACCACTACCACAACTACTACTAATACCACCACAACTACTACTACCACTACCACAACTACTACCACTACTACTACCACCACCACAACTACTACTACCACTACCACAACTACTACTAATACCACCACAACTACTACTACCACTACCACAACTACTACTAATACCACCACAACTACTACTACCACTACCACAACTACTACCACTACCACAACTACTACCACTACCACTACTACTACCACCACTACTACTACTACTACTACTACTACTACTACTACCACTACCACAACTACTACTAATACCACCACAACTACTACTACCACTACCACAACTACTACCACTACCACAACTACTACCACTACCACAACTACTACCACTACTACTACTACCAACAACTACTACTACTACTACTACTACTACCACTACCACAACCACTACTACTACCACCACAACTACTACTACCACTACCACAACTACTACCACTACCACAACTACTACCACTACTACTACTACTACTACTACCACCACAACTACTACTACTACTACTACCACTACCACAACTACTACTAATACCACTACTACTGCCACTACCACTAATACCATTACTACTATTACTACCACTACTACTACCACTTCCACAACTACTACCACTATCACTACTACTACTACCACTTCAACTACCACTACTACCGCTACCATCATTACTACCACTACTACTATTACTACTACCACTTCAACTACCACTACTACCGCTACCATCATTACTACCACCACTACCACTACTACTACTACCACCACCATCGCTACTACCGTCGCTACTACCACCACTACTGCCACCACTATTACCACTATTACCACTACTACCACTATCACCACTACTACCACTAATCACTACCACTACTACTACCACTATCACTACTACCACTATCACCACTACCACTACTACTACTACCACCGCTACCATCATTACTACCACCACTACCACTACTACCACTACTACTACCATCATTACTACCACCACTACCACTACTACTACTACTATCACTACTACCACCACTATCACTACTACCACTACCACTACTACTACCACTACCGCTACTACTACCACTACCGCTACTACTACCGCTACTACTACCACTACCGCTACTACTACCACTACCACTACCGCTACCGCTACTACTACCGCTACCACTACCGCTACCGCTACTACTACCACTACCACTACTACTGCTACTACTACCACTACCATTACTACTACCACTACCACTACTACTACCATACCACCACTACTACCACTACTGCCACCACTATTACCACTACTACCACTACTACCACTATTACCACTGCTACCACTACTACTACTACTACTACTGCTACTACCACTACCACCACTACTACCACTCCCACTACCACTACTACTACTACCATTACCACTATACCACCACTACTACCACTATAACTGCTATGATTATTATTATTATCATTGTTATTGTTATTATCATTGTTATTGTTATTGTTATTATTATTATTATTATTATTTTTATTTTAGTTTACATTCTCACTGAGTGTTACAGTTACTTTAAGACAAATAAAGTGTTACACTATAATTGGATTTACTGAACTGTGAAGCTTAAAACAATAATTGTAAAACCATTCCAATAATTGAAGCATAATCTCACAATGTTTTTCTTCGGCTGTAAATGAACAAAACTGAGTTGCTATTATACTAGTAATTACTAACCATCTCAATTTACGTAGGTGGTTATTCCGTTCTCACAAACACATGCACAACATTAACGATGTTCTGCTCAAATTGTAATGCCCGATTTAAAATGGTTTATATATTAGTTGTTAATAGACCCACAAACAGAAGAAACAGTTAAAACGGATCAGTGTGACTTGCGCTTGTGGATTTCTTTGGTTTATGGTTTACTTATCAGCTGCTTATGGAATCAAAGGCGGCATGAAATTTCAGCAGGATTCATTAAGCACACAAACGGAAGAGTCAGTTAAAACGCATCAGTGTGAAATGCGCTTGTGGATTTCTTTGGTTTATGGTTTACTTATCAGCTGCTTATGGAATTAAAGGCGGCATGAATTTCAGCAGGATTCATTAAGCACACAAACGGAAGAAACAGTTAAAACGCATCAGTGTGAACTGCGCTTGTGGATTGCTCTCCCGAGGTTCATCAGTGACACTATGAACTGCCAGCATTATCCATCATCTCTTGTAGACTTAAAAGGAGCAGCAATCAGAGGGAAAGATGGATAGGGGAGAGTTATGCAGACAGCGAGAAAAATTACGTTAATGGATTTGTGACAAATAGCCATAGTAGAAGAGATGTACGTGTGTATAAATGTACTTGCGAAAGTGGTAGACAGGGGTGCGAAGATAAAGCTTAGAGCGGAAGTATAAAGACCGAGAAAAATAGGGGAATACTCACAAACTGATGGGGGATACAGGATGCCAGTATCTGTGCCGTGAAATGTACAGCTCACATTTTTGCAGAAATAGAAATACTGCACAAGTTGCCGACGATTCTATGCCGATATATTATGCATGAACCGTCAAATATAACCAAATTGGATGTAATCTTTGAAGAGCTTCTAAAAATGAATGCATTACATTTCTTATCTAGTTTTCTTTAATTTAATATAGTATCTGGAAAGTGTTGTTGCAAAAGCTTGCTTTATCTCAAGTTAACAAAACTTAATTTTAAGTGTAAATAATGAATTTACAAATTCCATTACAAGTACAAAATAAATAGCTATACAAGCATGAGTAAGTATTAAGTAAAGCAAAAATGTCAAATACCGGAATCTTTCAACCGATAGTAATGGATATCTCGAAATGGCTATGACGAAAACTATTTGAAATACGGTGTTTTAAAAATATTTGCATTTTTGTGTGTATTAAGCTATTGTCTCTTTTTCTCATGCTAACTTAGACAAAGTTGATTCTGAATGAAGAGGCTTTCACTGAATTTTCTCAGAAAACTCAGAATATGCACTTTTCTTGCTATGGACTAGTATTACACCGAATTCAAATTGTCTTTCGTTATCTTCTAGTTGCCCCATGACGTTGCTTTCTTTCTTTTTATCATTCTTCTTCCAATTCCATTATTTCTATCAACTATTCAATGTCATCCTCCAGGTAACTCTGGGACGAATACTACTACTTCTTTCTGGTGGTGCAGAAATTATACCTTCCTACGTTATTTTAAAATGTTCATGACACTTCAATTATTTATTATGCATATTTTTTTAAATATTTTTCATGTATAGTCATGTTTTCCCTAATTCCTTCCTTTATTACACTATATAAGAGAGAGAACTCTTTACAGAGCGTCTTAGGCAATCTATTTTAATACCGATAAGCGCCTTTCTCATAGATCTATAATTCTGTATAGGTAAAAATACTATCAATTAAGATATATATTTGAATATACCTCTTTTAAATGTTCATAACCGAAAATTGAATATAGTTTGGACATTAATCTTTCCATTGATCATTTTTTATTTTATCTTATTAATTTGTTTACCTTTTGAACGTCGCATTAGCCTAAGTATACATTTCGAACAGTTTGTACCACTTGTTACTTTCTCTACTATGTACATAGTTTATAGAGAAGGTATTGTATTCCACTCAAAAATTCGAAATACACGTTTTGGGTCCCCCTGAATCCAAAAAAAGCATTTTTGGAAAAAGGTCCATGTGTATGCGTGTGTGTGTCTGTGTGTCTGTGGACAGCATAGCTCAAAAACGAATAGATGGGTATTAGCATATATTCATCTTCGTAAAGGACCTAATAAAGTAGGATTTATAGGAATTTTACAACCTTTCAGTGATGCTATTAAATTGTTTTGTAAATAACACATAAATCCTTTAGCAAATCCCATAGATAAAATTCTTATTATTAAACCTAACTGTCTTAAAGTAGATAAAGCAATAATCTTCTTTAGATCAACTAGGTGGTTATGGACTATTACGGGTGTTTGAATATTTAATAGAAATTGGTATATTAATAAATGTATTTTTAAATACCAAACTTGGTGTTTAAGTTTTCTATTTTCCAAGGATGCGACACGAATATTTGCAAGAAAATCCCCCCCTCCAACTACCCTTTACAAGGAAATTTTTTCGAAAATTTTGATTTTCTCAAAAATGGCTCTAACAAATTTGTTTAAAACATTCTATATCAAATATATTTACCTGACAAATAATATGTATATCTTGAATTTTCTGGGTATAGCCGCTGAAGACTACTTTATTCTGGAGGACTTTTGCACAACTGCTAAACCGTAACAAATGGACAAAAACTTACCACACAAAAAATGTAGAGCACATTAAAGCACATAATTTATGTTATATATTTTTTTTTCGAGGAGTTTATCGTTTTTTAGATATTCCTTGTTTTTTGGTTTCAGCTTTGGAAAACTTATACTTTTCTCAAACAGGAATTTGTCAATTCGTGTCCATACAAACAAAGGAACTTCAGTCATCTAGCAACCAGCATTTGACTTCACTTTAACCTATGATACTTATTTCGCTTCTACTTACAAGGAAGCAAGTAATAAGACTATTTCTGCTAATTTTTTCTCGATTAGCTTGAAATAAATAGAATAATAAACTTATTAACAATAATTTGTTACACAGAAGTGAAGAAAGTCGTGTGAATGGAACACATCAGCTTTTTTTTTAATAACTCAGTATTTTTTTGCCCTAAATGATCTTCTTCATTGCTGATATTAACCGTTTGTACACAATTGTAATATTTTTCTAGTTTACGTGTCATATATTCTAACACTTTTTAAGGTATAATTTCAGTCGTCTAACTGCATGGCCTTTATAGCGACATGTTACAGACTTTGACAGAATCCATACATATAACATTGTGTTTGAAGATGCTGAAACTTAAATCAAATTTTTTAACTATTTTCACTCTTAAAAAAGTGTATTCTTCTCTCTAGACATTTCTAGTTATTGCATATATACTTTTATTGCACACTGTTAACGCATTTCTTTGTAGGTATAAGAGGGATACAATTTTAAAACTTATTTGTCATAAAGTGATGCCGTTCAAATCATATTTTATTTATGATCACGGTTATATTAAAACAATTAAAAATTAAAATCCTGCGTAACAGCCCACAAGGGTCTACCGTCCCCCATCTCGGCCAGAACTGGCGACATGGATGGGGTGCAGTCTTGTAAGGTGAGACGTGGTCGCCGCCGGCCGGTTAAAGCTGTCCTCTCGACCTGAAGCCGCTACTTTTCATCAAGTAGCTTCTCAATTGGCCCCCCAGGGATCTCACGAGGCTGAGTGCATCCCGGACCAGGTCTCTCAGCGGGGGAAAAATCCCCAAGCCGGTACCGGGAATAGAACCCAGGTCTCCGGCTTGACAAGTATGAAAAAGCTTTAAGTATTTGAAAATCCAAATGAATATCAAATATCACTGTGAGGTTTGCTTTGATATTTATGATTTTCTAGGCAAGGCACAGAACTTAGGCACGTTTGTAATAAATGAATAAGCTGATCTCACTTTGAAACAGAAACTTATTGAGCTTACTTTCAGCTAATGACCAAAAGTCTGCTAGTAGAAAGCATATTTGATTCACTTTTTTTTTTATAATGTTGTCAATTTAGCCAGACTGCTACCATATTTCACATCGGTTGATCCCCGACGGGAGCTAAGGTTTATTTAGGGGTAAAATGCTTTCAGCCATTAAACAATGGATCTTGGAAAGTGCAACTTCTTGAATTAAGTTGTAATACCACTGGTAAATATTTATCAATTATTAAATCTTGTTTATCCAGATTAAGTATCCATATCACATAGAACTCTCTTCATCTTTGTATTATGCTGCAAATAGAGTGTTATCTCTCGTAAGTGTTTATTGCATGTGAGAATTACCCTTCAACGTTCCGTTTCCATCTTATAGGGCGACGTATGGTTAACCTTGAGACTATCTAGGATATGGATAATATAAGGATAACTGTGTTATTAAAAATAAGTAGTGGACTTTAACAATATCTAAATTTACCGTACAATGACATTTTGAGTATATCATATGGTTTTACATTTATTTATACTTAAGAGCCCCTCACATAAAATTTCTGTAATACACATTTTATTTATGACAGTATTAAAAATATTTTAAAAAACGCTTTGGTAAAAGAACAAAGAAAGAAAACATTTCATGTAAGATTGTTTTGAGGAGGAGTTTTAAAAGTCTTTGTGTCACACCCTAGAAGATCTTGTACTTAACGTACACACACACACACACACAGACACACACACACACACACACACACACACAAGTTTACAGAACATGCAGGTGCCTCCAATGTCTTTATAAAGTCCGAGGTAGAAACAGCTTGCTTAAGAACTTGGCACAAGAAGATGTAATGTGAAATTCCGTACTTGCATATTGATGTTTATAAACATACTAATAAAAGAATTTATCGCTAATTAAAAAAAATCACACATCAGAAGGCGAATAAGAGAGATGGAACGAATAATGTGGGAGATTATCTTAAGAAAGATAGAGTGACATAAGATACTGCAACTGCTATTATGATTTTGTCCTAAAGCGTATCTTAAATAGTAAATGACAAAGTTGCGTTGGCGTTGATCCGCTTAGGGTGGAACCTAGTGACATTTCCCTACCTTTTGATGTCTTTGCTGCTCCGGTTTTAGCTCAGGTGGTTCCTCTTCATCAGAGAACATGAATTACTCGGTACAGGGCGCGGTACAGAAGGTAATACAAAAAAGGTAGTGAAGAAAAATAACACTAATCAGTGGTTCTTAAGTATTATTGGAGAAATTATACATTGTATAACACGGTAAAAACCCTAACCGTTGACAACCAAGTGACTCCTGCAAACATGTGAGTAATGGTTACAATACTGGGGAAAGCAAAACCATGAGTTTTTGTTTCAACCACGGTGAGGAATTTGGCGCGACTTTGCTTCAGCGACCGACTTAGTGTCGCCCACGGAATCTGGTGTAGAACTCTCCAAAACGGTGATTTTGAACTTAAACTTCCTCCTGTATACATAGCGTCTCTTCTTGCTATTGGTTGCCTGTACTTATGCCTCTATTCCATAAAGTCGCTCAACGTTATACGAAAGACAGGGCATAACATTTTAGAATGTTTCCTTTTGAAAGCTCAACTCACAATACATCAAGGTCTCTTGCTAATGGAAAACTGAGCATTTACAGTTAAAACCGCGTTTCAAACCTTGTCGCCTTAGGGTGTAAAAATACTAACAGAATACAAATATTCACAAGTAAAATAATGTTAAAGCAAAACTTATTACACCTTACTATGACCAATAATACATTACTATATCCAAAGGCTATCTATTTACGTAAGTATAATGATCAATATCGGTAATACAGATCGTTGAGCAATAGAGCTTATTTATATATATTATTGTTAGTTACATAATTATGCGGATATAGAAGAGTTACTGTCTCAAGATGCAGAATACTGGTGAAGAGAGAGAGAATTACATAAGAAGCGTATATAAAAAGCAAAGAGGAGGCGAAGATAAAGCATCAGAACGCGAGAGGGTGAGAAACAGGTAGGAGAGAGAGATTGATGAGAGAGGAAAACAGAAAGAGGTGAATCTCTGAATTTAAACAATTCCATCACCTATCCAACAGAGAATTTGAACAATTATAAACGCTCTTGTTGAGTGAACTTTTTGTTTCCTCCTAGTTCGTCTTGCTCATTGTTTGGGAGAAAGAAAAATTCACCAACTCCTCCGAAACTACTTTAGGACAAAAAGGAACTTACTAGGCTGTAGTGCTAGTCAAACCTTTTAAAATCTAACTGCCATGTGGTTAAAAACCATTAAATTGCATTGCCAAGAGTTGCCAAATTCCCGTATGGGAAAAGCACTTTGAAACTGAAACCAATAGTAAGGAATATCCAAAAAATGCTCGACTCAAAAACTGTGTATGTCATAAATTGTGTGTTTTAACAAAAGCTCTATTTTCTGTGCAGTAAGTTTTTGTCTCTTTCTTATGATTTGCCAGTTATACAAAATGCAGAAAATTTTATCCAGAAGGTCTTTATAGTCTAATCCCATAAATTTCAAAATATACATTTTATTTTTCATGTAAATATTTTTAATATATGCCATTTTAATATAATCGTAAGAGCTATTTTTGAAAAAAATCATTTTTTTTTAAGTTTTTCCAAATAAAGGGTAGTTTGGTGTGGGGGAATTTCCCTTAAAAATCTTTGTGTCACATCCTCCGAAAGTGCTAAACTTAAATACCAAGTTTGGACTCACATCTTGACAAGAAGTAGGGGTACGGAGGAATGGCGGGAAAAATATTTACCGCGACTCTTTACCACCGCGAATGTAGGGCTAGAAGATTGTTGGACGCTACTGGCAGGCACGGAAAACATGGACGGGCTAGGTAAATTTATACTTAAGGCAAGACAGCCGAAATCTGAGGAGGCTGCCAATAGAAAAGGGAGGAATAAGATCAACTAAACAAAAGTGACAACAATGTCTTACATACCTATATATTCCATACTTAGGTCACTGATGTGCTATGGTTTTATGTATTGTATGTATATTATTGCATATATGTCTTTTAAGTGTAATTATCTATTATAAGAGGGTGCATTTATGAAGGTGTGCTCTGTGCTGTAAATTTAAATTGCTATATTTGAATATCTTTGTCTCTTATTTTCGTGTTTACTCTTTTAATTCTGTGTTGCTGTTTTAATAATGCTTTAAGTGTGTATTATAAAATCACGTACGGACTGTGGACCCGTGCGATTGTTGAAATTCTATGTATGATATTGTTATGTAAATACACTTATTCATTCATTCATTCATTCATATAGATTTTGAAAGCCAGCTAAATCACAGTTATTCTTTAACGCCAATAGGTGGCAGCATTTCACTATGCCTGATTGCCAGTGGCGTGTCATAAGACAAAGGAATGTAAACCACACTATTTTGCCCGAGATGGCCTTTATTTATAGCGAGGTATAATTAGTTTACTTTGCTGTGCATAGCAATGAACGTCCATCAGTGTCTATAGTGTTTTATAGTGTGAGAGATGTCATTTGTAATAGACGATTCTAAAAGTGATGCGAGTGTTATCAAGAGTCAGGTATTGTAACAATTTAGTGTAACCAGTTCAAACGGTGATGCGGTTTAGAAAGTCCACTAAACGAATAGTGGAGCTAGTGTTAGGCAGGAACCTTTCGGAACATTCTTTAAACAAATGCATAGAAGCCGACGTTCTCTACTCTTGTACAAACGCATCGTATAAATGCTTGTTCTTGTAATTACATCTTGTTAATCATGATGAAGATTACAACAAAAACAAAGTTTATACGCTAAAAGTTATTAAGGAATACGGTTGGCTATAAGGGATAGATAAATATTTTAAGAGTGGGTGGCTATGTAATGTTCCATTTTGCATCCCCAAAAGAAAAAATCTGATGTGTTCTATTCACATAACTTTCTGTATATCTCTGCCACAAATTATTGTTAGAAAGCTTATGCTTCTATTTACTTAAATGATAATCGACAAAAAATTAACAGAAATCGTCTTATTACTTGCTTCCTTGTAAGTAGAAGCGAAATAAGAGAGTATCATAGGTTAAAGTGTTTGCGAAAAGTTGGTTTCTGTGTGACTGAAGTTCCTTTGTTTGTATTGACACGAGTTGACAAATTCCTGTATGAGAAAAGTATGTTTTATAAAGCTGAAACCAAAAACAAGGAATATCTCAAACTCCACAAAAAAAATATATATAACATAAATTGTGTGTTTTAAGGTGCTCTACATTTTTTGTGTGATACGTTTTTGTCCATCTCTTACGGTTTAGCAGTTTTGCAAAATTCCGTAAAATATATCCAGAATAAAGTAGTCTTCAGAGACTATTCCCTGAAAATTCAAGATGTACATTTTATTTGTCAAGTAAATTCTTAAATTTACGATATTTTAATCAAAATTGTTAGCCATTTTTAAGAGAATCAAAATTTTCGAAATATTTTCCATGTAAAGGGTAGTTTGGGATGGGGGGGGTTTCTTGGAAATCTTCGTGTCGCATCCTTGGAAGATAACAAACTTAAATACCAAGTTTGGTTTTTAGTGATATTTTCATTTTTGGGCTATGCTGCACATACACACAGACAAACAGACATTTTTCTAAAAATGCTTTTTTTGCAATCAGGGGGTCTGAAAACATATATTTCCGTTGAAATCTTGGTATCGAATTTTCTTTATACACTATGTACATAATACGTATAGAGAAAGTAAAAAGAGACAGACTTCTCTGTATTCTATCGTTTATTTGGTGCCTTAAGATGAGTTCTAAAATGATTTATAGGGACAGATACTATTTGTTTCAAATAACGTTTGGAAAATTGTATCTTTTATTTCATAGTTTTTCTTTTAACTCTCCGCTAGGCACGTGGAATCTTTTGGGACCCCTTACGCCTTATACATGATCTGCTTCATTACTTAGTGATCCTACAATTCTCATGGTCTCTGACATCTCTTTTCTGCTTTTGATCTAAAGGACTATTATGAAAAAATCCCATTAAGTAATTATTTAATTTCTGATAACCTAGTTTAAAAATGAACAAAAGTGGGCACTTGGCGTCTGCAAACACTCCAGCCGCTATAACCAATTCAATGTTACTAGCAAATATTATTAGTTATTGGCAAAACTTATTAACATTAAAGCTACTCATCTGTTGAGCATCAGACAGCATTGTTGATGTGAAGAAGCAGATGATGGGTGATTTTATTAGGTAAGTTCAGTTTTTTGTATTCATATTTTGCAGTTTTTCATATACTTACATAATGCACAAGGAAAATATATCAGTTCCTTATACTATAATACATAAATTATGAAAATTATGGGAATGATGGGAAAAACTATTGTCTAATAATTTGGGTTGACATTTAAATATGGAATTAATTGTTTTCTCTAGCGTTGATGGAAAATCTGTTTGGATAAGATTATCACAGTGTCTGGTTGTAATTGGAAAAACTATGGCAACCACGTCCGATTTATAAACGTTCTCGGTCAATATTTCGAAAGCTGGATCATATATTTATTTAATTTGGATAGTAGTACTCGTAGGTATTGTTGATAGGGCTCTAAGATTAGTATATTTCGTAGATAATGCAGTGAGCTTTTTAATCGTCTAGCGTCGTTAGTCTTTTCTATCTTTATCTTTTCGTTATGTCGACATCTTTCCCTCTCTCTCTCTCTGTTTCTCTCCCTCTGTAAAGTACCTCCTCACACACCAACTCCCACTATTCCAGCTCCCCAGGCGGTTTCGCAATCTATCTACTTCTACGGTAGTCTATCGTTATATAATTTCTCTGCTCCCAATTTGTCAGCTCATTTATCACGTAGGTATCTCGTAAAGTGCAGGCCATAATGGCCGATAACCGTATGGACCTTCTCACCTCGTACGTCAGATAAATTCCCTACCGGGGCTCCGCTTCAGATGTCATTTCAAGACATCGACCACGTATTGACGTTTTGGAGAGCCCAACAAAAACATTACAGCTCTCTGGCGGTCAAGTTCTTTAACACAGCTTCAAAATAGCTATGAGAATAGAGCTATCAACACATTCCACTTTTTTACTTTCTCTAGCATATGGATATAAAGTGTACATACTAGGTAGAAACGGAATTATATTCCATTCAAAAATTCGGTACCGAGATTTCACGGAAATATATGTTTTCAAGACCCCTGAATACAAAAAGCATTTTAAGAGAAAGAAACATGTGCATGTATGCGTCTGTGGACAGCAGAACCTAAAAACTAAAATTTGGTTCACTACCATTTGGGATTTAAATACATTCTTCCAAGGATACGTAAAGTAGCTTTAAAGGATAAGCTCCCACCCCCACTAACCTTACATGTAACTTCTTTCGTAAATGTTGATATATTAAAAATCTGATGTGTTCTATTCAAATGAATTTCTCTACATCTATGAAAAAGTATTGTTAAAAAGCTTATGCTTCTATTTACTTCATGGTAATCTAGAGAAAAAAAAAAAAAAGAAACTAGCAGAAATAGTCTTATTACTTCCTTCCTTGGAAGTAGAAGCGAATAGGTTAAAATAATAGTCAAAAGCTGGTTGATATGTGGCTGAAGTTCCTTTATTTGTATGGACAGGAGTTGACAAATTCCTTTATGAGAAAAGTAGAAGTTTTTCATAGCTGAAACCATAAATAAGGAATATCTCAAAAACAATCAACTCCACGAAAAAAATGTATATAACATAAATTGTGTGTTTTAAAGTGCTCTACATTTGTTGTAGGGTAAGTCTTCGTCCATCTCTTACGGTTTAGCAGTTATGCAAAATTCCGTAGCATTGACCCAGAATAAAGTAGTTTTCAAAGACTATCCCCAGAAAATTCAAAATATACGGTCTTAAGACTTTTACTGGCGATCCATACTTGAAAGAGTTGAAAACATTAAATTGTTCAGATGTGAACGTTCCAGATTGCCAGCATTTTGATTTTTTCTCTGGGGTAATTGGGGTTTTAGCTTCACAGATCTGTCGGTTAAGCTTTGCGGCTGAGAGCCCTCCACGTTGGCCTACGCTTTGCAGCTTAGCACCCCTAAATGTTTACAACAGACCAATGCGGCTCTAATGACGAAATAATGAAATTAGTATAGAAGTAATGCTAAGTGGTGGATCCATCGTATACTAATAATAATGATTTTATGAATGTTGATTAAAATGTGGTTACATGGCTTACGAAAGGTATATTTTGAATTTTCGGAGAATAGCCTCTGAAAACCTCTTCATTCTGGTTGACTTTTGTATATTTGAAAACCACAAGATAAATACAGATATAAAGGCCAAACAAAAATGTAGATCTCGTTGAAACACAGAATTAATGAAAAAGATGTTTGTAGAGTTAACCGCTTCCGAGATATTCCTTATTATTGGTATTAATTTTATATACGGATTAGATTTTACTCAAACAGGAGGTTATCTTTCTTTTTACATATATTTACTTTCTCTATACGCACTATGTTCATAGTGTATAGGGAAAGTATTGCACTCCACCCAAAAATTCGAAACCGAGATTTCACCGGAAATATATGTTTTAGGGTCCCTTTATCTAAAACAAGCATTTTCGGAAAAAGATCCGTGTGTGTGTCCGTGTGTCTGTGAACACGATAACTCAAAAACAAAAAGTCGGTAAAATACCAAACTTGGTATATAAGATTAGTATCTTCCAGGGATGAGACACGAAGATTTTGAGAAAAATCCCCCCACCCCCAACTACCCTTTATATGGAAAATTTTTCGAAAATTTTGATTTTCTTAAAAATGGCTCTAACGATTTTAATAAAAATTTCGTATATTAAAGATATTTACCTGGCAAATAAAATGTATATCTTGAATTTTCTGGGAATAGCCTCTGAACAGTATTTTATTCTGGATGAATTTTACGGAATTTTGAATAATTCTAAACCGTAAGAGCTGGACAAAAAGTTAAATCACAAAAATGTATAGCACGTTAAAATACACAATTTATGTTATGTACATTTTTTTCGTGGAGTTCATCGTTTTTGAGACATTCCTTGTTTTTGCTTTCTGCTTTGAAAAACTTGCACTATTCTCATACAAGAATTTGTCAACTGCTGTCCATTTAGTGACATAGCAACCAGCTTTTGTCTATCACGTTAACCTATGTTATTCCTTTATTTCGTTCTACTTACAAGGAAGCAAGTAATAAAGACTATTTCTGCTAATGTTTACTTTCTCTAAACGCACTATGTACATAGTGTATAGAGAAGGTATTGCACTTCACCAAAAAATTCGATACCGAGATTTCACCGGAAATTTATGTTTTAGGGTCTCCTGTATCCAAAAAAGTATTTTCAGAAAAAGGTCCGTGTGTGTCCGTGTGTCAGTGTGTCAGTGTGTCCGTGTGTCCGTGTGTCTGTGAACACAATAACTCAAAAACGAAAAGTCGGTAAATACCAAACTTGGTATTTAAGTTTAGTATCTTCCGGGGATGCGACACGAAGATTTTGAGAAAAATCACCCCACTCCAAACTACCCTTTACATTTAACTTTTTTTCGAAAATTCTGATTATCTAAAAATGGCTCTAACGATTTTGATTAAAATATCGTATATTAAAGATATTTACCTGACAAATAAAATGTACATTTTGAATTTTCTGTAAATAGCCTTTGAAGACTACTTTATTCTGAGTGAATTTTACGGAATTTTGCATAAGTGCTAAACCATAAGAGAAAGACAAAAACTTACGAGACAAAAGGTGTAGAACAATTAAAACACACAATTTATGTTGTATACATTTTTTCGTGGAGTTGATTGTTTTTGGTTTAAGCTATAAAAACTTCCATTTTTCTCATACAGGACTTTGTGAACTCGTGTCCATAAAAACAAAGGAACTTCAGTCACATGGCAACCAGCTTTTGACTATCACTTTAACCTATGTTACTCACTTATTTCGCTTCTACTTACAAGGAAGCAAGAAATAAGACTACTTCTGCTAATGTTTTCTTGATTATCAGGAAGTAAGTAAAAGCATAATCTTTTTCAAAATAATTTATTGCAGAGATATAGAGAAAGTCATGTGAATGGAACACATCAGATTTTTTATTTACTTCTTGACATGCAAAGGAGTAAATTTAATTGTTTCACATAGCGATCACTTTTAAATTATTTCATCATACATTAGCCTAGTAATTACTTTTTCTATACGTGCTATGTGCATAGTGTATGGATACCGGAAATAGAAGTTTTGAGACCTCCTGAATCCAAAAAAAGCCTTTTTAAATAAATGTCCGGATGTGTTTCTGTCTGTCTGTCTGAGTGTGTGTCTGTCTGTGGGCAGCATAGCTCAAAAACGAAAAGTCCGTTAAAAACCAAACTTGGTATTTAGGTATGGTATCTTCCAAGGATGCGACACGAAGAATTCCTTGAAAATCCCTCCCACTCCCAACTACCCTTTACATGGATTTTTTTTCGAAAATTTTGATTTTCTAAAAAGTGGTTCTAATGATTTTCATTAAAATATCATATATTAAATAAAGTGTATATCTTGAATTTTCTGGGAATAGCCTCTGAAGACTACTTTAATCTGGATTGATTTTGCATAACTACTAAACCGTAAGAGATGGACAAAAACTTAACACACGAAAAATGTAGAGCACGTTAAAACTCACAATTTATGTTACATACATTTTTTTCGTGGAGTTGATCATTTTTGAGATATTCCTTGTTTTTGGTTTCAGTTTTGAAAAACTTCTACTTTTCTCACACAGGAATTTGCCAACTCGTGTCCATATAAACAAGTGAACTTCAGTCACATGGCAACCAGCATTTGGCTTTCACTTTAACCTACTCCCCTATTTCGGTTCTACTTACAATAAAGCAAGAAATAAGATTAATTCTGCTAATTTTTCTTGATTAGTATGAAATAAATAAAAGAATAAGCTTATTAACAATAATTTGTTACAGAGATATAGAGAAAGTCATGTGAATGAAACACATCAGTTTTCTTTATTTGACTTTCACCTAAAAATAAGCAAGTAGGCAATAACACAATTCTGTTAACATTTATCTCGATGAGCATGATGCGGATAAAAGAATAAGCTTTGCAAGGATTGTTTGTTTGAAGACAGGTAGAGAAAGTTATGTAAATGGAACACATCAGATTTTTATATTAACAATTTAACTTGTAGCATCCAGATTAAAAGTAGGTATTTTAGGTGCGGAATAAAAACCAGTGTGCTGATAAATATGGACCAGAAAGGTACTAAAGCAGGTATTTTGAGGATGTTTTCAAAAGGATCGCAAAACCTGCACTTCATCCTTGGACACTCAATTCATCATAAAAAATTCGATTGTGAAACCTGCCTATTGCACGACGGACGTAAATAAAACACCATTAATGTCTGTTGCGTATAAATTATTCTTGTATCTCCTAAGTGTCACTTGTCCGCTTTCTCTGGTTGCTGTCTTGGATTTGGTTGTTGTGCGATGCAAAGTAGTTCATTATTTGTAATGATCATTTATCTAAATATATTAGAAAAGTAGTGCAAATTAAATTATCATATTTAATTTAATTATTTTTTCACACAAGTCATGCTATGCCGGCATGTTGCCATGATAGCTCAAAGGTAGAGCAACTGGCTAGAGACCTGCGATCCGTGGTTAAAATCTCGGCTATGGCGTTGCATTTTTTAGTCTACTTATCCAACTCCTATCCTACACCACGGCCTGTGTGAAAAAAAAAAATTAAAATAACAATTATTGACCACCCGCCTGGGTAGTGTGGTGGTAGCGTGTCAGCTTCACATTCAAAAGGTCGCGAGTTTGAATCTCGCTTAGGGTGAGTTGCCCAGATAAGATTTGCTTCGGGGTTTTCCGTTATCCTGAGAAGACGAATGTCGAGTAGCTTTAAGCTCCATGGACTCCAATATCATTTGAGCATCATTTCACCAATGTCATATATCGTCCGATATGTACAACCAGGTTAAAAGACGTTAAGCTACCAAGAGAGAAAAAAAAAAAAAAAAAAAAAAAAAAAAACATGACCATAATAGTTTGCTATAATATCAAGCCCGGGACTTAAAGTACTAATGACATTGTAAGTCGCCATTGGTGTATGTCATCTCAACTTAATTTGAGGTTATTTTGTAGTTTACCGCGAAACATGCCAGCCTATTGAAACGTTTAATGCTATGCCTCAACTTACGTGTGTGAGCAGGGTTTCTCTGCAGCAATCGAAACGAAACAAAGAAACCGCTTGAGTCCAGAATCCCCAATGATACTCGCATTAACGAAGATTCAGCCATCATCATAGCTCAGTGGTACAGCAACCGATAAGAGACCGGGAGATCCGTGCTTCAAATCGCGGCTATATCACTGAATTTTTCAGTCGGACTCTACTTATCCTAAATTATCATAACCGTATAAATTAAATATATTATGTAGAGTATTACTGCGTCTGGAATCCATGTAAATTGTTATCAATAAATAGATGGGAGGACCCTCGTTATTACTTGCCCTTCAGGATAACGAAAGAAGTGAATCTATCATTTCAGAGTGCTTATGTCACTTTTATTGCCTATCCTTGCATTTGACACAGTTTGTTTATTGCTACTGAAAGGTTGGCCAATCAAAGAAAGAGAAAGGAAACGTAACGCGGAAGAATACATGTCAGCGGGACAAGTTTGTAAGAAACGAGGAAACGTTACTAGGTGTGTCGTTTTTGCAAGCGTACAGATGGTATGGCAATACCGAACGCACGTCTTATTCATCATAAAGAGTACAGTACGTACGCACATGTTTCTCATTATATACCAGCGTTCAGTAGTTTAAGCAGTATGTATTCATTCTACGTGTCAGTTACATTTCATTTTGACTATCAAATTAATATGCATCTCCAAGCGAGATGACTAATTCATATCCACACTCTCCGATACTATGGAGAGTCAAGAATAATCCTAGTTTAAAAATATTGCCACCTGACGGCCGGGAATCGAACCCGGTATCACCAGGTGAAAAAATCATCTCGCTGGTCACTCTAGCACGGAGGCATTCACAGTACTCCGTTATTCAAAATAGCTTTTGATTCAAAATTTGTAAAGGCATTCATAATAAATTTGACATAAAACGAAATTAAGAAAAATATACTCTCATTAGTATTAATAAAACATACAATTAGGTCGCCAAATTGTCAGTAATTATTATAAATATATTCAACAATGTTCATCTTCTTCTTTTCTACACTTGAGGGATTATGCATGTCCTGTCTTCACAACCATGCTTAAATTGCCATCTCTTTCTTGGACATCCTATGTCTCTCTTCCCTCTAGCTGATAGGTATTTTCTTCCTTTCTCCAAGCGCTATAGATGGCTTCTCCAGTTCTCTTTATATTCTTCTACTTTAACATTTATATTGTAAATTTCCAGTTCTCTCCCTATTTCCTCACTTCTCAAATGATCTCTTCTTGAACACTCTTTAACTCTACGGAGGAAAGCATATCGGTTGATTGTATTTTTCTTCTATCTCCGTCCATTGATTCACTACCAACCATCAGCACTGGAGGCGCCATTATGTTTTGAAACATAATTCTTGTTTCTTTTGTTGTTTTATTTTGCAGCGTTCTGTTTATTGTTCCACATATTGACTAAAATTTTAACCTTTTTCTCTATATTTTATCAATATCCCAGCTCACATTTCACCCTAAATATTCAAAGTCCGTGGCTTATTCTAATGTATGATTTTCTATTGCTATTTTAGAACGTATTGGACAGTTACCACGATGAGCCATTACTTTTGTTTTCTTCTTTGATATTTTTAAATTATAAATTTTTCCCAGTTGGTATAGTTTATAAGCTGATTTCTGTAAGTCTTCATTATTTTGTATAATTGCTAAGTCGTCGGCATTCAAACACTCAGACATTCATTTTTGTTGAGTGACTTCTTTCTTCCATTTTTTAATACTATCACCTACTTTTTTTTAAGGTTGGTGATAGATTGCGCCCTTGCCGGACTCCTTGGTTTGTTATAAATTCTTCAGAATTTGACATACCTGAGTGTGTTAAAATTTTTGTGCTTTTGTAGAGGCATTTAATTGTATCAATAATATGAGTAAAATATCTATTTACTTCATTACTCCCCATAGATGATTCCTATTGACATTGTCAAATGCTTTTTCGAAGTCAATAAACACAATATGTGTTTCAAAATTAACTTCTCATCTTTTCTCTAAAATTCTTGTAATACTAAACATATTTTCACTGCAGGAATATATACATCCTTGAAATATATACATCTGCATGTGGTATTTAAACTGGCATGGTAAAATGCCTCCTTGACAAATGATGGAAGAGAGGAAAAGAAATGTACACCTTTATAAATGTGACAAGACCTAGTTTAAGAATGATATAATGAAGGACTTATATCTGTAATGCAATAGAACTGTTTTGCAAAGGTCTCTATTGCCTGCGACATCCGCGCAGTTAATGTTTCTCGTGTAAATAAAGTCGAGATAAGCAGCATGATACCGGAGAGTTATTTCCAAGGAAATGAACACTAAGGTAATGAAGTTGAAAGCTTAGAGGAGAGAATATCCGCCGCTACGATGTTTTTGTTTCCTAAAACAGAACGAAAACATTTCAGTGGTCTTATGGAAAGAGCACTCTTTCTTCATTATACAACGGGAAAACGAGAGCGTCGACAAGCAACACAAAAAAGGTCGGGAGTCAAGTAAAAAAGGCAAGGAACGAGGTGAGAATGAGTCTTTTTTGTAAAGGGTTGGTGTTAGGTTGAAGGGGGTGTAGGATGGAGGGGTCTTATTATGTTTTGCGCTCGCCACGCACAAGAATTGAACTAGGAACAAGGTAGCAGCGAGGTAGAGAGAGGGAGAAGAGAATGTGCAGAATTCAATTAAGGGGACACAAAGACTCCTCTCTCCGCCCCTCACGTAAGGAACGCTGCTACTTACACCCTGGGAGCCTAAGATGCGCACCTGACAGTCTTCCGCTTTTTTGCCCCTTTTCTTCTGTGTAACAAGCTGGGTTCACAACACTACGCTATCTTAATCCCTCTAATAACTGCACATCTCGTGGTTTACGACTATTTGCACCGCGTAATTACATCCACAGCCGTTACGTTACTTACCTCTGCAGACAGGAAAGGAAAATACATTTAAAATGCATTTCCAATATAGAACAATTTATGTTATGGAAATAAATGTCATACATTTTGGAAACTTTGAATAAGACTTCAAAAACGTTTTGCATATAGTAAAAATCTGATGTGTAACATTCACATGACTTTCTCTATATCCCTGCAACAAATTATTCTTAAAAAGCTTATACTTCTATTTACTTCATGCTAATCAGTAAAACATTAGCAGAAACAGCCATATTACTTGCTTCATTGTAAGTAGAAGCGAAATAAGGGAGTACCATAGGTTAAAGTGATAATCAAAAGCTGGTTGCTATGTCAATGAAGTTCCTTTGTTTGTATGGACACCAGTTGACAAATTCCTGTATGAAAAATGTTAAGTTTTTCATAGCAGAAACCAAAAATAAGGAATGTCACAAAAACGACGAACTCCACGAAAAAAATGTATATAACATAAATTGTGTGTTTTAACGTGATCTACATTTTTTGTGCAGTAAGTTTTTGTCCGTGTCTTACGGTTTAGCAGTTATTCAAAATGCAGTAAAATTCATCCAGAATAAACTACCCTTCAGAGGCTATTCCCAGAAAATTCAAGATATACATTCTATTTGTCAGGTAAATATCTTTAATATACGACATTTTAATCAAAATCGTTAGAGCCATTTTTTTTTATAAAATCAAAATTTTCGAAAAAAGTACCATGTAAAGGGTAGTTGGGGATTTTTCCCAAAAATTTCGTGTCGCATCCCTGGAAGATACTAAACTTAAACACCAAGTTTGGTATTTTACCCACTTTTCGTTTTTGAGTTATCGTGTTCACAGACACACGGACACACACACACGGACCTTTTACTAAAAATGTTTTTGGTTACTGGGGACCTTAAAACTTGTGATTCTGGTGAATTCTCGGCATCGAATTTTTGGGTGGAATGCAATTCCTTGTCAATACATAGTACATATAGAGAAAGTAAAAATCAACGTCCATTACTGAAAATCAGCCTACTGAAGCAAAACTAACAGTGACAAAATTCGTAAAATCAGCACTGATTTAGCCAACAATTTTCCGGTTTTTTAAAATTCTTTAAAAGGAGAACCTTGATATTTAATGTATATTTTGTAACACAATAAACCCTGTATTCCATATTAAACTATTGACAAATTAATATATTTGTAATATTGAATAAAATGAATGCTTTTCTGTGAAAAATAAACACATTTTAAAGTAAATCTAAGCACAGAATTGGCTTTAAAAGACTTGAAATTAAGAGATTAACTTATTGTTATTTGCATTTAAAGGGCAGTGTTGAATGAGCACTCCTGCTCGAGTTGCAACGCTATTATATTACTGAAGTTCATGGCTTTAAAAATATAACCACAAAGGCATTAAGTATGTACAAAAATGCTTATCCTTGCACCAGATTCAAACTTTTGGGTTCATTATTAATCTCAGTTAGAACGGCCACCGGTAGAAATGCATGCGGAAAAATGTACGACATACGAGCCCATAATTTTATTCCATACTACGAGGAAAAGTACTATCTGAACTCCAACAAAGTTATTAGACTCAGAGTTGGAGTTATAGGCACCATACCTCGTCTGCTGGTCAACTTTTACAAACAATTCGACATTAAATGGGAGGACACAGCGGTAGCTGCAGTTAAAGGGCCACTTTCAATCTTAAAATATCTGATGTGTTCCATTCATATGACTTTACCTACATCTCTGTAATAAAACATTGTTAATAAGCATATTCTTCTATTTAATGCTAAAACATTAACAAAAACGGTCTGATTATTAGTTCCTTTATAAGTTGAAGGGTAATTAGAGAATAGAAAAAACACCACATGTTTTAAAATGTGGTTGCTATTGGATTGAAATCCGTTTCTTTGCATGGCCAAGCGTTGACAAGCTCCTGTATGAGAAAAGTTTAAGTACTTTAAAACTGAAATGAATAATAAAGAACATCTCGTAAACGGCCAACTCCAAGAAAAATATTTAAATTGTTTGATCGTGATCTAAACTTTTTGTGTAGCAGTAAGTTTTTGTCTATCTGTTACGGTATACAAGTTATGCAACATTCAATAAAATCACAGAATAGAGGCTACTCCCAGAATATTGAAGATATACATTTTATTTGATATGTAAATATCTTAAATATAAAAGATTTTGATGAAAATCGTCGAGGCCAATTTAGAGAGAATCAAAATTTTCGGAATTTTTTCCATGTAAAGGGTAGTTTGAGGTGGGAGATTTTCTTGAACGTCTTTGTGTCCTTGAAATATACCAAACTTAAATACCAAGTCTCTTCGTTTTTGAGGTATACTGTCCACAGACACACACACACACACAAACACACACACCCAAAACATGTATTTCCGGTGAAATCTCGGTATCACATTTTTGGGTGCAATAAAATATCTTCGCTATTTGTTCTGCATTTTGCACAATTTTAACTGTATATTGTTTTAAAATTTCATAATTTTGGTTACAGTTTACTTTCATGTTTATGATTAAGTAACCCAACACTTCGTGAAACGTCAGTGAATGCAGAACATTCTCTTCGTTACATTTATGACAGTAAAAATATTTACTTTAAAATGCGACGTTATTTTTATATCTCTACCACTCCCAATAACAATTTGTATAGGTTTATTGTTTGTAATTATTAATTATGAGTATTTAATATATTTAATTTAGATTTGTTTCGCTGAAGGTTAATTAATTCATATTCAGCCAGAGAAAGTCACTCGTAGAACATTACGTAGTTAGGAGGAGAAACTTGAAAAACATGGTTTTCCTTGCGTTATGTCGTGTTTACGCAACCTACGTAAATAACAGAGGAGAGCGCTAAAGAGAGATATTTCAGGTACGCTCAGGGAACAACATAAATCCGTGGAAGTGTGGAATTTTTCTTTGATTCCTTGTCAGATGACTTAACGGGGAATGAACTAAGTGAGGTGACGCTGAGGACAAAGGCTCTGCATTTCAATCGTCCCGAATCGAACTAACCAATAAGAAAATTGGGAATAACAGTTTGGCGGCAAGCTTTCAAGTATAAAAGATAGCCTCAGCACCCAAATCATAGAATCTTTTCTCGAAGCTTCAGACGTCGTCTCTATAACAGGTTTTTCTACATTTTCGTGCGCTAAGAATAAAGTCATAAATTATTCTAAGTTCATTAATATTAGTGAGTAACTGGTTCTGAGGTAAAAGAATTTCTAAGACTGGTATAATCATGTGTTATCAGTGTAAAAAGTGCTCATGTGTTTCATTTATTGTGTTATCACTTTAAAATTGAGAGTTGTGATGAATTGAGTGTATAAACTCTTTCTATGGTGCATCCTTACATTACCACGGTGCAAATAAACTGCGTCTTTAAGATCTCACATGCACGTCAATAGTGTTGTCTTAATTTGACCTGAATCGTAGATCTCCAACTTGTCTCATATTGCATTAAAGTATCCTTAACTAGCCATCACATAAAACCCTTATTTCTGTATCCCAGTTCCTGAGTTCGAGCCACGGTGAGGAACTGAAGAGCGTCAATCATGGGAGAAACTAAACGGTAAAAAAACAAAAAAAACAAAAAAAAAAACAAAGAAAAGCCGTTAAAGTGGCAATGGAGGATTTAATTCATTTAATTAATATATATGTTGGAGTTATTCCTGGAACAATTAATTTTGAAATATTAGTTAAAACAGTATTAAAGTGAGTTGTGGTAAGTAATAATTATTATAATAGGGCAGCAGATTTTCTATTTTCAACTGCATCTCGTACCAAGGGTGGCTTGTGTCCTTCTGCAACAAATTCCAGAGGCGGGCAGATACGTTCTATAGTGAATATTGATGACAAGATGAATAGGTATAGCAAGAATGAGACTTTTGTAAACGATTATATAATAGACTCAATATTTAGAAATTTCATCAAAAGTTTTACCATCCATAGTTCTAATTTCTATTGTGTTACCTTCTATTCGAATTTTTTATTTAATTGATAAAAGTTCTAACCCCATATTCACATTAAAATCCATTGGACATCAATGATTTTAGAAGAAAGATTTGCACATTTATATGATTTGGAATTCAGGAATAGAGTTGAAGCAGGGGTGTTAAAGAATGAATTGTTTTTTCTTTCTTTAGGTTAGATCCAATGTATTAATTCGAATGTTGGTGTACCATAATGAAACAAAATATAAGCTTGTATATTAAATGAATGTTAGTTAATTAAGTATTATTAGAAATATGTGTTAAGGGTATGTAAATAAGTTGAGAAGATTTTGTGTAGGCTTGTAAGTTATTAAGTCTTTAAGTTAAGAATTGGCTGGAATGACTCTGTAAAAGTAGCAAGATCTGTCAGAAACACGCAGGTTGTTGACACTTAGGCGCCTGGGCTTTTGTATTTCAGTGAGGATAAAATCGGAAGCAGCTTTGTTTAAATTAAGTCCCGTTACTGCAGAATGAACTAAAGTCACGCAGACCGATGAACTGGTGCAAAGTAACGGAAAATGGTCACCTGAGTAACTAAACAGAGGAATCCTGTGATGGGAATAAGGTGACGCCAAAAAGAGCGCGAAAAATCCACCATTCTTTCAAAAGTAAAGGCTTGAAGGCGCGAACGTTCACGAATCTCGGATTCTTATAAAAGGAGAGGTAGAATCAGGGCATCAGACACTTCTGGAAGACATCGGCGGTAAAGCTATGTCTAGACGGGACAGGGACGCGTGTGCAAAGAGTGCGGCTTAAGTTTAAATTCTTGTAAGTTCCGAAATCATAAGTGCGGTGGACAGGTAATTAGCGAGCAACGCGCGATTCTATATTGGTCATGATAATCCTTAAATTACCACCGGAATAAGTTTAAATAAATACTTAGGCAAAGTTAGAAAAGTGGCACAAACCGCGGGACGTTTTGAGACCCCGAAGTAACGAAGCTCAGTTGTTAGAAAAATCAAACCAGCCAGTTGGTCGCTGCAACTTATGAGAAACTCTGTGATATGAAGTGTAATTTATTGGTTCGCCCGTAAAGCAGATAGACGAAACTAAAGCTTGTGCTTCCCATTCCACCAATGAGATCTCCGCTAACATCCTTACTGGGATACGAGCTCATGCTCTACTGATCCCACATTCCCAGGAACTATTCTAGACTTCTGCAGAAAGCGAGATTCGAACCTGAGGCCAGCCGAGGACGAGGAAGAGCAACGCTGCATACCGGGAACCAGGCACAAATCTGTTGGGCATTGTGGCAGCAGCTTCAATGACAAGATTCAATTTCTCTGGCCACTGAAGACTCAGATTGGAAATTTCAGTCAAATTAGGAAAAGAAGAGTCGCAATAATCGAAATGGGTCATCAAAAGCGTTTGTATTGATGTTTTTATAATTGAAGTTGGCAGAAAATCATTATTTTCCTTTCAGAGTTACACTATTAAGAATCCGTTTCTTTTTTGTGCATATCTGATTCAGTTTAAATTTTGTTTCACATATATTCCAAGACTTCTTTTTGTATTACGAAGTGGGATTTCAAAATAATTGAATTAAAATGCTCTATGCTATCAAAATTCAATGCTTGCCAATAACCGCTCCAGAATGACTGATTGAGACTTTCCCGAGTTCAGCTTTAGTCCATATTTTAATGAACAGCGAACTTAGTTTTCATTTACGGCCCTTAATTGGGTCTGCGTGCAAAATATGTTGTAAATCATTAGCAATAACATTAGTGTATGTCTTATACTATGCGGTGTTCCAAGCATAACTCTTACACTTATATGGATCAAATCCTCTTTTGTTATGATATTAATATAGTTGCTTCTTCACTTGGTTTTTCTTCTTTTGGTTCTTCTCGTGACTGACGTTCTTCAGCTTCTTCACGAACTCAGAAACTGGGATTCAGAAATAAATGTTTTATGTGATAGCTAGCTCAGAATACTTTAATGAGAGATGAGACAGGTTGGAAATCTACGATTCATTGTAAATTAAAATAACACTATTGACGTACACGAGAAATCTTGGACACGTTGATTATTTGCACTGTAGTAAGAAGAGTTAAAGGTGAGTTTATACACTTAATTCAACACAAACTCTCAATTTCAAAGTAAACGCAATAAATGAGATACACATCCATACATGAGCACTTTTGTGTAGTGAAAACGCTATTATAACTTCCGTAACTTCACCAGTCGTTGAAATTCTTACACATCAGAACCAGTTACTCTGTGTTTAATAAATCTCACCAAAAGTAATGGACATAGAATGTGTTGGATCTTGTTCTTAGAACACGAGAATGTGGAAAGAATCTGTTACAGAGACGTCTGAATCTTCGAGAAAAGACTGTCTGATTTGGCTACCTTTTATACTTGAGGGTTTCGAGCCAACAAAATGGTATCATAATTTTCTCATTGGTGACAATTGAAATATAAAGTTTTTTCTTAGCGTCGCCTCACTTGATTCGTTGTCCTTTAAGCCACGTGTCAAGGATTAAAAAAACAAGTCCCTACTTCCAAGGTTTTAAATGGCTTCCTGGGGGTGATTTAAATATTTCTTTTGCACTCTTCACTACTATTTAGATAGCGTAAACAAGATAAAATGGAAGAAAACCATGTTTTTTACTCTCTCCCCTTACTACGTGATTTTCTACCAGCAACTGCTCACGTGGGCCATAACTAACAATATAGTATTTTACTGTGCTGTACATGAATTATTTAATTACCATGAGATAAATAAAAATTGAATATTATTAAACAAATATAATTAAAAAATAAATACAAACCCTAAAAGTATGCACATTGTTTCAGAAAAACTAGAGATATACAAATAACGCCTCAATTGTAATGTCCTTTTTTAAAAAGGAAATTACAAACACTGATTCCTTCTTTTCAACGATATCGGTGACACAAACACACATACATACATACATAAGGCTGATGGACAGATAAATAACATTTGAACTAATCTGAAGCTTTTTTGTACAAATATAAAATTTGAAGTTCACACATTAACAAGTTAATATTTACTGTATCAAAATGTTTGGAAAACTCGAATGATAGTAAAATGAGTTCTCTACGGCTTCATGTAAACCTGATAACTATTAACAGTATAGCATTTGTACTGTTTCCCTGTCTAGCCGGACTGTTATTTACTCAGGTGTTTTTGATGAGATATAGATGATGTGTTACAAGTAATATCAGTTTCATAAATGTTGATATAGTAAACGATTTTAGTCTTCCAAGTAATATGTACTGTATAAACCCAAATTTACAAACTTATATTATTTATGAGACTACTATTACCATGTAGTTTATATGTGAATTATCTTTTAAACTGCTTTGGATATTACAGAAACGATAATAATTGGCCCGTGGTCATTATGCGAATGCTAATTTTTATTTTAGGGAGAAAAAAAAACATAGTTTGTTTCTATAAGTAAGAAATAAGTAGTATTAATGCACACAATATGCTCGTATATGGGTCACAGAAAGTAGCATGTATAATGTCGAAAATTTTTCATATTATAGTGATGTTAAAAATATCAAATTCTTCGACTTTGGTGGTAATTACTTACGGCTGTCTTTGGATTTCCATATTGTAATGGAAATGGAACTTTACATCACTAGAAGGTGCGGTTGTTTGTTAGTCATAGTGTAATAGTGTTCATTAACAGTGCAATCTTTTTTATAGAATGATGGTAACGTTTTTCAAATACTCACAGAACTCTCTAAAGTATATATCTCTCTGAGATTTTGTTTTTCCTATTCTCATTTGTTTGAAGTATTACAAAGTCACAAAACGCTTGAAGATATCTACAGTGTCCTACACAAAACTCACTTAGCATTTCTGAATGTACATTTATTTTGCGAGATAATAAGACAGTTGATTCTCCATATTTCAAGTGAAAAGTGCAGTATTGTAACTCAGGTATCTTAAGTTTACATCTTTTCGTTGTATAACATATTTTGCAAAAACATCTCTAGTTTAGTTATAGCCAATTAGACGTTAACTAAGAAACTTTATCTTCTTTCAGTTTCTGAATGAGTTTTATAATAAATATTTTATTACTTCATACAAGGTTTGTTTGAAGTATAATCTGCAGTCCATAAAAATAATTAAACTCACTGCAAAGAATAGTATAATTAATAATAGTATAATTTAAAATTTGAAAACACTAAATATTCATGTATTAGAAGTGGTAGCACTAATATAAATAGTGCTATAGTAGTAAAGCATCTGTAGATTACTATAATCTTATGGATACGAAGGAATTTTAACATCAAAGACTCAAATCTCAAAGTATATCAACCATCAGTTTGCGTTTGATGTATATAACATTTACCTATTTATTTGCACATACATCCCAAGTTGCTCTTTAAAATCGATTTGTTTCTTTGTATATATGTACACTTAGTAGCCGAGAAGTTGAGTCACTGACTCTTGAGTGAGTGTTCAAATTGTGTCCTTATTTGTTGAGATGTTCTGCAGATTTCTCTCATTCTTCATACCATTATTCTCGTATTTAGAAAATGCTGGCTAGGAATCCTAGCCAAGCTTAGGCCTAGATTAGTTTAATGCATTTATTCCTTAGTATAAGGGTTTCTCTTCAAACATAACAATTTGTACCATTTCGCCACCCACTCATCTTCTGCTTCCTTTTATGAGAACTCAAAGTGATACTTGGAATCTACAATTCTACGCTGCCATGTGGCCATTGGTCCTTCAAGTCTTCCTTCCACTTTCCATGGAAATATCAATTTGGAATCCTTTTCTTCCCAATTCTCTGCAAGTGTCCATATCATCGCAATCTGCTTTTTTCTACCGTTGAGGTTATGTCTTTTATTTCTATTATATATTCCTTATATTTTCTCTTCTTGATATTTCAGCCGAACTTCTTAAAAACTCCATTTCCACTGCCTTCAGTTTCTTCAAATGCTGGCCATTCATTGCTGCCGAATCGCACAGCATTACGCCATGCAAAACTAAATGCGACGTCTCTTTGATTCTATTGTTGATATTCCTACTTCATAGAACAGAATACATAATACCAATCATTTTTCTTTCATCTTCAGTTCTATTTACAATTTCAGTATATACTTATTGTTCCTTAATTTTTCCAAATTTAACACAAAATAAAATACATTGTTTAGCTTCATTATTTCCCCGTGAAAATATAATTCATCAAAACGAAAAAAATAAACATATACATAAAATAAAATAAAAATGTTTCCATCTTCTCTAAATTACTTACAGGCTCCTGCTACTTATATTTCTGGGATTTGGATCTTCTCTGTCCATGGCTATGCCAACCAGATCATCTGGAAAAATAAAATGATCAACATGTTAGTTTATATTCTGTTAATTTACATGAAGCTTTGCCTAACTTACTGTTACACATATTTTAAAATCTGGTAATGACTTCCTTTACTATTCTGTGAACATTTTCTTACAAAATAGTTTAATATTAAACAATGGGGCTATCATTTCTCACGGCCAGGAGAAAACCAAAAGAGTTGTGAAACTGACGAGGACTTAATTTTTGAGAAAATTGTAAGTATGTATTTTAAAATTTAAACCAACAAAAAAGAACATCTCTAACAAAGTTTTCTCTACAAAATAATTGTATATGACATAAAGTGTGTATTTTAAAGAGATCTAAATATTTCTGTGCAGTTAAGTTTTTGTCTATCTCTTACGGTTTACCAGTTATGCTTAATTTATTCACAATGAAGAGAATTTCAGGAAATTCAGGATATCAATTTATTATATGCATTGCAATCAAAATCGTTAGAGCCATGTTTGTAAAATCGAATATTTAAAAATGTTCCATTTAAAGGGTAGTTGGGATGAGGGGATTTTTATGATAAATTCTCCTGTCGCATCCTTGGTAGATACTGAACTTAAATGCACATATACACACACACAATTATGCAAACCCGCACATATAGGAACTTTTTGGTTGCAGGGATGTTCAAAGCATGTATTTCCGTAGAAATCTCGGTAGGGAAGTTTAGAACGGAATACAATACCTATTATGTATATTGTTCATTCGCGATACAGAAAGTAATAACTGACGATAGTGGGCAACCTGAATAATCCCTTTGTAGGTTTAAAAGACAAAAGAAAGAAAGAACAAAATACAACTTAATGCACCAAAAATGTTGATCGTTAAAACACATATCTTGTCATATAAATCTTTTTTCGCCAAGTTAGCCATTTCCGAGGTATTCCTTGTTATTTGTTTCAGTGTTAAAGTACTTAACCGTTCTCATACGTGAATTTGTCAGCTGCTGGCCATGCAAAGAAACCAAATTCAATCTCGTGGATACTAGATTTTAAAGGCTTTGACCATCACATTATTCTAGTGTATTCTCTGCAAATAATAAGCCATTTTGCAAATGCTTATCCGATTAGCATGAGGTAGAAAGAAAAATGTTTTTCAGCAATAATTTGTTATAAAGACATAGAAAGAATCATGTGAATGGAACACATGAGATTTTTCTTAAATGCAAAGTCATTATTCGTTTCAGAGAACCGCATATCGACAGCTTTTAAAACATTGGAATATCGCTTTAGCCGTTATTTCCCATCTACTTAAAAGGAAATAAATAATAAAATAATTCTGCTAACGTTTATCTGATTTATCATGAAGCATATGGAAGAATACATTTTTGTAGAAATAATTTTTTGCCCAATTGGTAAAGAAAGTCTTGTGAATAGAACACATCAGAGTTTTACCAATTTTAATCCACGCGCAATGGAGTTTACATTTAGACTCGAACCCAACAGTAGAAACTATGCAGCGCAGGACTTATCCTTTGTGTAGCACAGTGTTGAATGCGTCAAGGATGTCCAAATCCTGATTTACCCCTTTCAAATCTATAAAAAAACCTTCAAGCATCCTCGCTCGGAATCATAATTATATCTTTGAGATAATGAAATACTAGTGCAATGTTAAAATAATCGTATCTTTCTATAAGTAAGGGAGTTTGTAATTTTATCGCTGACTGGGGAGCTTTTTAGTTTCTGCTTACCCGTACCAACTTATGAAACTGAAAACTCACTAACTTAAACGGTGTATAACTTTCCGTCAATGTCTTCGCAACCCCATAATTGAGCGCTTGATTTATGCAACTTTTCCAGCAGAAGCCTTAAAAGTATCAGCAATCTCATTTATTTGTGAAACATATTTCAAATTTGTTTCGACTTTCTCCACTGTTATTTTATCTGCCATTGCCTAGGACAGGTAGAGGAAGCATCTGAATGGGCCTTATTTTAACTAGTCAAATTTTGTTCGTGTTTCGCATTAGCAATTTCTATTATTAGTTTGCCCTCAGTGTTTCATCGACTGACATTTTTGATAGGGTAGGGACATGGCTATAGCTTTTAAAATGTCGCATTATATGAAGAATTTTAAATTAAGATATGTTTAAGTAGCTAAATGGTTTCCTTGATTAATACTTGTAATAATAAGCGCGCAGGATCACATAAATTTATTTTGGATGAACAAATCCTGAATTTTAAAAACCTATTCACTGGCCATCTCTCTCTATGTGTGCGGAGGAGATGATCATATTGTAATGGGATAGATGGCCACACATTTCGTACTTAAAGAGCATGCTTATGTCCACCTAGCACGATCACCACATTTCCTTCTGGTTTTCGAGGAACAAAAATGGTTTCTCAGCCAGTCAAAGAATATGTTTGTGTTTATATATACTGCTCTTTCAGACATGTCGACAGCTAATTCTGGAGGTATCCCGTTTTAGAATTCCTGCTTTTTATTTCTAACTTTCGTTATGGAAACGTGAAGAAGGGATATCCCTTTGGAATTACAGCAAGTTATAACTGGAATAGTTTCACCTTTTTCTGAAGATGTCGCAATTGGAATCACTTTTGACTCCTTTTCAGCCATTACATGGACAATTATTTAACTGTAAATCTGTTTCATCCATGTTAAAAATAGCTGATGGTTTATTGAACAAACATTTCTTTTCTAGTATTTATTCTAGTAGATGAAAGTAATCTCTGACTTCCTTGCGATTCATTCCTCGAACTCAGGCTAAAGAAACGCCTTCGGGTTTACACAAACAAACAACTAAGAAACAGCTTCATCCAATCATATCCTGTTCTTTCTGTTTCTTTATTTAACTGAAATTCTTTGTTAAACTTGTGTTTCAGGCCAAATTCTTCAGTGAAATAGTTTGCTAGTATACGAATACCATCTCTTGTTACAGGAAAACCTTGCATATATCTTTAAAAATGCAAAATATGCATTCGGAAAGGCTGACCTTCTCTCCTGGAATATTGTGGGCCAATTCTCCCATTTATAGAGGTGAGAAAGTCACAGTCCACAACAAAAATAGGAATACTCAATGTCTACTTATTCTGTCCACAAAGTTTCCAGTTTTCACTTAGTCATTTACTAGTGGAAAAATAATTCGACTGTATGAAAAGTAACAACAGAAACACATACTTAGATGGAAATAGTACAATAAACATTGCACGATCGATAACAAGGACTGAAGGTTTGCCGGTTGTCAAATTTCAAAAGCATCACTCCACAGCTGTAACAATAAGAGCCACTGGTCATCTCCCCCCTGAATTACCCTACAGAAACTAAACAAAAACTGGTATTGGCTTAAATGCTCGTAACCCCCAAGCTAAATATTTTAGTTCACCTTTTAAACAGCATTTATACGTTTTAGTCTGTATTGTAATGCGAATACTCTAGTAAAAGCAAATTAATTAAATCATTATAGATGCTACGTTACACCACAAGTGGGCAGAAATGTGTGTTTCACTCACAGGCCCTCCACGTTCTATGGTTAAATAGTGGCTATTTAGACTACTCTTACGAAGTTTATTTTTTCATGCACTTCATTTTAATCGAGATTAATCTTTATAGAAATAGATGCTCCACGAATTTCGTTATAGAGACAAAGGGAATAATAATACTAATGCTCATGTAGTAAATGCTATAAGTTGGATTTAAAATCCTAAGAAACAATTAAAACTGTGAAGACTCTGAAGAATTAAAAGTGTTTTTGGACGTGATAGTTTTTACTTACCGATATTGTTGTTACTGGGCGTAAGTCAACATTCGCACATTTTATCTTGTTGCTATAGAAACAAAATAAATTACATTATTGACATGGACTCAAGAAGCACTTGTGCTGTAAGTAATACATTTGCAATATTTACTTTGATATATTGAGTGTGAAAGCACAGTTATTACAATTATTGAATGTAATGGAAGAACACTATCAATTTTCTTGAAGTTGCAGACGGCAATACTGCATTCTCGTTTCCGGATTGTAAAATCTTATGTGCAACAACAGCATTATTTTGAAGAGAGTTTTCCACATAACCTTCTGCCACTTCTGAAGATTTCCACCTACTGTGTCGTTTTGTAGAAACAATAACCGCACTGTATCTGCATAAAAAGTATCTATAGATATTCTCCTGAACGCACGGTTAGTTGTGGATAATGTGAAATATTTGTAGGAACTCCACCTATAGTATTCATTTCTACAGGCTATCCGTCCCTATTCAGAGCAAAATCATTTCGTACCGTTTCACCCTCCCCCTAGTTAGGACTATCATTGCTGGAAATGTGAACTTTAAATCCATGAGAAATGATTGCCATCTAGTGCAAATTTAGCTCAGGAAAGAAAAAGTAGAAACGCAACTCAAGTATGTCAACCAAAATGTATTGAATTTAAATGCTGATTTGTATTTTGAACAGTAATGTTTTTGGTTTTATGCTAGGAGAATGGATTGGTGAATTTTAAATAGATATCTGGTAAATCGTGGTATAACAAGTATCTTTGAGGACTGAATTGAGCTGCTTACTAATTATTGACAGTGTCAACCTTGAAGAAGTTGACTTCAATAATCATTATTTAAAGCGATATTTAATCATTTTAAATGTTAATTTGAGTTAAATAAAAAGAACAATAGCAAACACACCTATCTAGTTTCCACTCAACAACCCACATCCTCCGTCCAGTTCATGCCAGCCACCATATTACCAATGGTTAACGCATTATTACAAGTAACCAGATAATATAAAAGACTAGCAATATTAGTGATACAAATAGTTTTCTTCCTAACGATCTTACTCAATGTCATATTTAGAAGTGGTGTTTCATTTAAGCTGGAAATGTGTCATGTTTTGTTTCTCTGAAAAGTGTTGTCAGCACTTGACTTCAAATATGTAGGATATTTTGGTATACTGGCTCAAAGAGTAAAAGGACAGAGAGAGCTCAAAAGATGCATAGCTTATGATTCAAAGCTGAAATTACTCAAACGATTTGGAAATATCGGCTATCTATGAAAAAGATAGACGGCAATTTAAAATATTTAAATGGAGGCCTCAATGAAAGTATGAAATGTGTGGCGGGTTTAAAGTGATATTTGTGAAAATTTGCGAAAATGGTGGAATATGTTACTCTTAGGTTTTAACTTTAAAGCTTTGAATTGCCTTAATTTTTGGAACGCTGTCCCTTGCAATGCAGTTGACCAGAGACGATGATACAGCAAGATGGTAGATCCTGCGGAACACCATAAATTACTGCACAGTCTCAATATAGATGTAGCTCTTAGAGTTAATTAAGCGGTCGAGGTCCAGGATGAAGTGTGGTGCTGACTGGACGGAGCTGCTGCGGCGTGGCTGGCCAGGGTGAGCAGTGAACCCACCAATAAACGCCGGAGGTCAGTGCCGTGCTGTGCTGCCCTCCACCAATGGTCGCCAGAGAACTGGTCGCTGAGCCTTCCTTGCTATCCGGCGTTTCTTTCGTGCATCGTTTACAAGGACTGTATGGCCGAAAGCTTGAAATTCCTAACTAATATTACTAATTTATACTATAGGTATAATATAATACAAATAAGCTACAGTAGTAATTTCATCCAGTTCGCTCTAATAGTTTGTAAATAGTCAAATATATATTATTGTCAAGTTACTAAAATTAAAACTTTGGTTTAATATTTTAACCCTAGGTTCACAATACATCTACTTCTTGAAATTATCCTGGATTTCTCGGTCTCCTTTGATTTAGGCTCCAAAAAATTTTAAGTTATGAATATGCTTCTTTTGTCATTAGGAATAAAATTCTTGTGTTCGAAAATTGAAAACACATCTGACAGTAAAATCTAGTTTAACTCTTATTCATTGTACTTCTGTGAACAGTAAAGCAAATTTTATTGGTGTAGTAAACATGAAACATTTTACAGGAAGAAAAATTCATGGCTCAAAATAAAGTCCACCAGGTTGGTAGTTGGTCCCTCAACTTTTCTTTTCCTCTCCTCTGCTGCTGTCTTCTCTGTCCTTTGCTTCTTGCATTGCTACTATTCTTCTGCACAACTTCATTTTTACTTTCTCTATATGCACTATGTACATAGCGTATAGAGAAAGTATTGCACTCCACCCACAAATTCGATACCGATATTTCAACAGAAATATATACTTAAGGGTCCCTGATATCCAAAAAAAGCATTTTCACAAAAAGGTCCGTGTGTCTGTGTGTGTGTCCGTGTGTCTGTGAACACGATAACTCAAAAACGAAAAGTCTGTAAAATACCAAACTTGGTATTTAAGTTTAGTATCTTCCAGAGATGCGACACGAAGATATTGAGAAAAACCCTCCCACCCCCAACTACCCTTTACATGGAACTTTTTTCGAAAATTTTTATTTTCTCAAAAATGGCTGTAACGATTTTGATTAAAATATCGTATATTACATATATTTACCTAACAAATAAAATGTATATCTTGAATTTTTTGGGAATAGCTTCTGAAGACCTGATTACTCTGGATGAATTTTGCTTAATTTGGCATAACTAGTAAACCGTAAGAGATAAACAAAAACTTACTATACACAAAAGTTAGGTCTTGCTAAAATACACAAGTTATGTCATATACATTTTTCTCGTGGAGCTTACCGTTTGTAATGAAAATCGCAAAACGACAGCTTTTAAAACATTTGACTATTGGATTAGCCTCGTGTATTCCCTTATTTTCTTCCTACTTTTACGGAACTAAATAATAAGAACATTGTGCTAATGAGTACCACGTTTAGCAAGGTGCAGAAAGAAGAAGAATCTTATGTATGAAGTTTGTAGAACAGCGAGAAAGTCATGTGAGTATAACACATCAGATTTTTACTTTGCGTTATGCGATTGAGATCTCGTCGAACTAAAGTTTTTCATGCGGAGTCCAGTACAGTTTCACTCCTGATGCTATGCTGTAGCTCCAGATATTTAAAAATGGTGCCTGGTGGCCAACTATATCTTTTTACTTTCTCTATATGCACTATGTACATAGTGTATAGAGAAAGTATTGCACTTCACCAAAAATTCGATACCGAGATTTCACCGGAAATATATGTTTTAGGGTCCCCAATATCCAAAAAAAGCATTTTCACAAAAAGGTCCGTGTGTGTGTGTGTGTGTGTGTGTGTGTGTGTGTGTGTGTGTGTGTGTCCGTGTGTCTGTGAACACGATAACTCAAAAACAAAAGGACGTTAAAAACCAAACTTGGTAGTTAAGTTTGGTATCTTTTAAGGATGCGCCACAAAGATGTTTAAGAAAAGCCCCCCACACCCAAATACCCTTTACATGGAAATGTTTTCGAAAATTTTGAGTTTCTCAAAAATGGCTCTAAAGATTTTGATTAAAGTATCCTATATTCAAGATAATTACTTGACAAATAAAATGTATATCCTGAATTTTCTGATATAGCTCTAAAGACTACTTTATTCTGGATGAATTTTACGGAATGTTGCATAACTACTAAACCGTAAGAAGTGGACACAAACTTACCACACAAAAAATGTAGAGCACATTAAACACACACAATTTATGCTATATAATGTTTTTGGTGGAGTTGATCCTTTTTAAGATATTCCTTGTTTGTGGTTTCAGCTTTGAAAAACTTAACTTTTCTCATACAGGAATTTGTCAACCCCTGTGCATACAAATAAAGGAACTTCAGTCACATAGCAACCAGTTTTTGACTATCACTTTAACCTATGGTACTCCCTTATTTCCCTCCTACTTACAAGGAAGCAAGTAATAAAACTAGGTATTTCTGCTATTTTTTTTTCTCGTTTAGCATGAATTAAACACAAGTATAAGAGTTTTAACAATAATTTGTTACAGAGATACAGAGAAAGTCATGTGAATGGAACCTATACAATTTTTTAACAAACCACATGATACAAAAATAGAGCTGTTTATTCACTTGCTAACTTTTTAACTAATTCGATACCCAGATGTCACCGGAAATGAATTTTTAAGGTTTCCTGAATGCAAAACAAAAAATAAAGACAGCATTTTTGGAAAAAGATCGTTGTTTTTTTTTTTTGTACAATCTTTTATTAGCATATGTTCCTTTACAGATACAGTAATACTGCATGCTTGAGTTTATCCGATACTTAATTGACTATATTCCTTTAAGTTAGTATTAACATTTTTTAAAATATGAGATATATACGATTTATATACATATGATTTACAGTAATTAAAAGTTAATATAATTCACAAATTTGTAGAAGTCCTTTGGAAAGTTTTTAAAGATTTTCTTCTTTTGTTTTGGTCTTTAAGAGTTACTTTTTTTTTGGAAAATGTTTCTCTTTCACATTTCAACTTGACACACTCATTTATAATATGGTACATTATTACAGGGGTACATTGGGCTGTTTGCTATTTTAAATCTGTGGTAATATGTTCGCAGTATTGTGTGTATTTTTGTCTAAACATCATAGCTCAAAATCGAAAAGTTGGTTAACTACATAACTTGACATTTAAATTCAGCATCCTCCAAGGATGTTACAAGACAATTTTCAATAAAACCCCCTTACCGTAAACTTACATGGAAATACTTTTGAAAATGTTGATTTTCTGAAACGTGTCTGTAACGATTTTGATTAAAATACTGTGTAGGTACTAAATATATTTACATAACATGTATAATGTATATTTTTAATTTTCTCGGAATTTTGATAATGGCAAGCCGTAAGATATAGACAAAGCTTGCTAAGCAAACACTGTAGAGCTCATCAAAACGCACAATTTATGTCCTGTATATGCTTATTGCTTAGCTAACCAATTCAGAAATTTTGTCCTTTTTATTGGTTTTAATTTTAGAAACTTCTACTTTTCGTATAATGAATATACTTTTCCTTTCTTTTACTTCTGGGCATGTGTAAAGAACCGACTAATAATATCAATTGTATAGCGAGCAGATTTTAAAGATTTGATCTTCTCATTAGTCTAGATTAGCTTAGAGTATTTTCTTATTTCCCTTCTAACAATAAAACAATTTCTGTTAACACTTATTTCAATTAGCCTGAACTAGGTAGAAAAATAAGCATTTGTAAGAACAAGGTAGAGAAAATCATGTGAATGGAACTCATTAAAATTTTATATAAGGTTTTGCGTGCTAAGTTTCGCTATGTATTGAGAATAAATAATTATGTAAGCATGTACATACCGTCACCTTAAAATGGTACTTGGACTAAAATTAATATTTTTTATATTTATAGTTCATACTCGACGCATTAAAACGTCAGCATCATTGAGGCCTGTATCAAAAAGTTGACAATTTGATGGCAAAAATGTGTGTCAAATTCAGGAGCCACTGTAGAAAATTGAGGTGATTGTTTCATTTTTGTTGGATTTAATAAAATTATAGAAAATAATTCGTTTATATTCCATTCAAACTAATGTAATATATCTGGTGCCTAAGCTAGTTTCTCATGAAATATTCAAACATTCTGGAGTCCAATGAGCATCAATTGTTTTAAAATACGTAAACCACCAAAAATAAAAACAGACATACTAACTGTAGAGCTCACTGTTCAAATTGATATTTTTTCTAGGATTTGATTCATCTGGGTTATTTTGCTTTATACAATATTTTTCCAGAAATGATCTAGAGTTGGATCGTTTAATTTATTGCATGGAATGTGTCGCTCCTTACCATTCGCCCCTCACCTAGACGGCCTGGTTTCGATCCCAAGATACTTCTTGTGAGTTTTGTGGTGGACAAAGTGGTGCAGGGACGGGTTTTCTCTGGATTCTCTTGTTTCCCCGCTATCGCATTTTACCAGTGCACAATTGAAATTGCAATAGAAAGAATGGAAAAGGTAGCAATTTACAATGGGTGACACACCGAGAATACTGCGTTGATTGTGCCGCTGATGTCAGTGCTGGCTCGTGACCAAATATCTGGTAGATCACAATTTTAAGATTGGCTAAAATTAAAACCAGATTGAATGTCGTTTATAGACAATCTTTAACTGCTGCGGTTCTAAGCGTCCCATTCTATTTCGGGCTCGAAGGACAACTTAATATTGCTCTGAGGCCTCTTTATCGGGCCGTAAATCTCTATGTTTCTAAGAGAAGCAGTTTATTAGAAATCTTATTTTTGCTCGGGTGTAGTGACCACGTAACTAGACGCTTGTGAATTCGTGCACTGCAGTTTTATGACTAGGTAGTTGAATTTGTGTGATGTGTTTTAGGTGTCATTTTTCAACGCACTGAAGCTCAGTAATAGTCTCTGTGTTATTCATCAAAAGAATTTTACATCTGTGATCAATAAGCCAGCAAGTTGCGTTTTTGAATCTTCTAAAATCTGATTCTTTTGTAGGATGTTATGTTCCCAACAAGGATAAATATCCAAAAATGCATATAAAATGGGTTAACAGCTCAAAATAATTTGAGATCACCTTGTGTTATACCGGGAAACATGCGAGTCAGTCGAGAAATTAAATGCTATGCCGGCATGTTGCCATGGTAGCTCAGTGGCAAAGCAACCGGCTAGAGACCGGTAGTTCCGTGGCTCAAATCCCGGCTATGGCATTGAATTTGTCAGTCTGACTCTACCTATCCAACTTCTGACCTACACACGGGTTGTGTGAAAAAAGAATTATTCCATTGCTAATGTTTATTTCGATTAGAATGAAATAGATACTTTGTTACTGAGGTGTAGAAAAAGTATTGGAATGTCTGTGAATGGAATGTATCAGATTTTTTTATCCATATCTTCCCTCTATTGCCTAATACATATCTAAACACATATTAAAATAAAATAAGGACTCAGGGTTGCTCTATAAATATACGTTTAGTTACGAACGTTATAGAATACGAACTCTGAAGCCTTCTAAACTCACTCTTAGCTACATTGTAACTACGGAAAGGAAAACGATGTACTTCTGTTTATTTTTGAACACAAAGTGCATCATACTCTTTAAAATGCAACTCTTCTTTAAAGAAGTGTTTTTACATGAAAACTTAAAATAAAAATCTTGCGCTGAGTAATTACTTCGTGCAACCTTCTGATTGAGGGAAGAAAATGAGATCCTTACTTGAAGGCAATATGTTTAAAAGCTTTCTTGAGAAGTTGTTCAGTGTTTCAAGATTAAATTTAAAACAAAAAGGATATAAATAGTGATGTCACATAGCCATAATATTTTATTGCATTCCGTAGTCTTTTATTATATATTATATTTTGACCCAGTTTTGTAGTTCATCTAACCTTCTATTTTCTAAAGCGATGATAATCTTTAATTTTGAACACTCGTTTATACTGGATACGAGTAAAAATTTTCCTGAGGAGAGAGAAATATTGAATCATGTGTCTGGAGTATTTCATCAAGAGAATAGTACCATAATTGTAAAAGTCTGTATAAATGCCAATGCAATCAAATTAAGTGTCACTTCTGAGTTAAAAAACTTAAATTAAGTAAACCTCCGATGGTTATCAAACCTGATTTAACCTCTAATCCTTAACCTACCACATGCATTATGACAGAAAGGTTGTTTTCCTTTTTTTGAAATATGCAATTTGCCTGTTCTTTCTTCAAGGGTCTCCAGTATCGACAATCTAAAGCAGGCGGTTCTAACTCGACTCGTCTGTGTCAAAATACTCACGTGTACTCATCCACAAACCCGCAGCTGGCTAAAGGGAGAAAATACGACCCAATGCATTACTGGGCGAAGATCATAGCACAATGTTTTCTCTTTCTGCCAGTTCAATCTCGCAATTGATTCAGGCATGACGTTAGCTTCCCCTCAATTTCCAGCTTTATTGCAAATTGTAAGTACACTCTTGTGAGTTATGAATAACTTGTTGCTCCTTTGGTGCAGCCCCTTCCTGGAACAGCATGATATAAAGTGTTCTCGGTATTTCTAAATTTGTTCTCTCATTTCTTAAGTATTGCAATAATGTTGTTGGGGATTTAGCGAACATATTCTATTTGGAATTCTTCACGCAAAAGGATAGTAATATACGGTGCACTCCAAAGTTGAACATATTGTCACAACTAAAGTTGGACACAGGGGGGAATAGCTATTAGAGGGTAGTGAAAGGAAGGTAGATGGTAGAGCAATGATAACAATGGGACTTAAGTTAAGCTAATATATTAAGAAAGATTAAATAATCTGTTGGTTACGCATGTTTGGTTTACAAAGGTGGAGGATGGCAAACTATTCTATTAATCCTGGCCAATATCATTCTCATTATGGAGTTACTAACATAAATCCTTACCTTAAGAAATATGTCATGATGTGTCTAGGGGAGGTGAGAAGTGGTCAAAGTGGTGGCCGGTTGAGCCCGGAGCGACGCCTCAAGACGCACACAAGCAAATAGAGGTTCCCCGACGGTCAAAGATAATAGCCCCGGAGGACGGGTTTGCCGTCCCTTAAATAGATTTAGTGGCGTCCCCGGAAGGGCATTCCAACATGGTGGCCGTTCTCCTAATATGAAGAACCAACGCCCTGATAGTGGGTAGACTTAGCCAATCAGCACCGAATGCTTAAATGTTCTAGAATATCCTGTGTGACGTCAAAGTGCGAATGTGCACGTAAACCGAACGGAAGTTGGTGGCATCAAAAGTCCACTGGGAGTGCCATCGGAAGAGGCTAGTCGCTTCCATCCTGTTATTTCATCAGCTTATAACAAAGCTTGTATTTTCCTAAGAATCTGTAAGCTCAAATCCCAATTAATTCAGATTAATTAATTCGTAATTACTAAAATATAATAAATTAAACTCTCGCCAATGACACATGCGACAATATTGCACCGATGATGAAAATGAGCAATATGAATGCCAGTTTCTATTTAAATAAATGTTAGGATGAGGTCTCAGGACATTAAATAACTATCACATACAGCCATCTATAAATATCTGCGCCTACTCAAATCGCAGCATAGAAGCCATAGGCATCTTGTACGGCAATACATATAAATTGTTAAAACAGATTAAAATAATACAAAAAGCCTACGCATAAGTGATCGGCTATTATTCATTCTTCTTTTCATTTCTAATTCTGTTAAAGTTGTGAATATTTCTCGTTAAGGCTGAAGTGCTTAATCTTTTCATTATATTTTCATTTTTCTTCTGTTTTTATTTGCCAAATGATGAGTAATTGGCAACCTTTTTTAATTTAACATTTCGATGCTCTGGAAGTTTGATTCTTTTGCACTGCATAGATAATTTATTTTACATCCACAGATACAATACATATCACAATTAAGTTTTAATTTTGCTTATTTAAGATACTTAAGATCATGATTAATTAAACTCAGCAACATGAATCTGTGTTAACGGGTGAGGCTTGCATTTGATAGGCCCATATCCCACCGCTTGGTTGACCATTCTACCGTCGCATTCTTTCTGCTTTTATCAGGACGGAGGATAAATTCTTGAGCGATACCTCTTCGACCGTGCATTTCTTGTCCATTACTTCTTCTCCCCTTTTTAATCTGTTAATTCTTCAGAGGTTTCATGACTAGAACCTGATGACGGTTGCTATTGTGTTGTGACGGTGGGGTTTATCCTTTGTAAATTTATTTCCAAGTTTGGATGGAAGGCTGGCTCTCCTTCCTAGGAAGCTTGATCTCAGTCAGACCCCTGAGTTTATAGTGGCGGCAACATAACACCATTGTCATTCTGTATTCGTTAGGGCCACATCCTTGTCCGGATCTGGTCATCCTTCGATTCCTCTTTGTATCCTTTCCTCTTAGAAGTTAGGTTCAAATGAAATATTATCTTCATGCTTTTTTTGACAATAACGAGCATAGTATTCCGGAAGATTAAGCTATTACATCTCTCCTCTTATTTTGTTGTTGCTTATTACTCATTTTCGATGATGTTCACATGTATTAATCTTACCTTTAATTTATTCCTTGATATTTTTAACGCAAATTCCCTCCACTTTATTAATTATGTTGTTCTTGTTCTGGCGGCAGCTATCGCTGGCTGGCGGCGATCCGCCGAACCCCAAGAGATAAACAAAGATAAGCAGCGCTCTCGCCCAACGCAATCTTCTAGCCCCACCACTAGGCTCCGGAACGTTGATAAGGTTCTTTGGAGGCACTAGCAGCTATATATATATATATATAAGAGCATTCTCGGGTTATCCGTCAGTTAGTGGAGAGTGACTCAGTGGTGAGTTCGGTGGCCAGCGAGTTAGCGATTGCGTTTCTAGTCCGACATATGTTGCGTTCTTAGAACGATTTAGGGACGACTGCTGTGACGTACAACTATATTAATCTATCGTGTTAGATAGCAAATCACGAGGTCATTTCAGAACAGTTGGCAGTTGGAGGGGAGGGCATAGCAGTCGCATGTCAGTTGCCAGCAAGTAAAAAAAAGAGTACAGAACTACTGACTCAGGTTGTGCATTTCTCTCGAAGTCTTGAGAGATGCATCGTGGCGATAGAGACGTTATTCCCATAACATTTGCTACTCGCATCTACCGCGTATATTTTTATCAAGATAAATGGTTACACTTGTATAGGACTGCTTCTTTTACCATGAATTGGGAGAGGCCTTGTCTTCGACTGCCCAGCAAGTGAAGGTTCCAGAGGAAGAGGTATATCACGCGGCGATGTCGCGAAATAAAGTGAAATGAAAGAGGAAATTTACTAGTTCATTGCGAGTGAAAAGTTTCAGTAATACTACGAAATTATAAAAAGCATGAATATATGTATTCTGTGGGTACGTTTTACATCATTTAAATCCCTAATTTTAAAAATAAATTATCTATTTGATATCAGAGGCAAATTGAAGTATTTTAGAGTTTGAAATGACATACTCTGAACTAAGTAAAATTAATCCTAGATGAATAAATGAGTGTGATTTGTATGGTTGTGAAACCAAGTGCAGCAATACTTTCCTATATAATTAAATAATCTGTTTAATTCACAGGCTTTTGTTTTTAAGTGCATATTACGAATTCGATTACTTTAGTTAATAAAAGTGAAAAGGGGAATTTGCTTGTTTGTACTTCATTTACATTTAAATTTATTTGTTAATCATCATCGATCACCTTTTCTTTAACTACCATGCTTTATAAATTGTGCAGAATATTAACAGAAAGTCAAATTTAAAAAAAAAAACGCACAAAAAGTCCTTTACTCTGAATCCAATCCTGTGTATAGGTGCCTTCGCGGTTCAGCTGTTTACTTTGTTTCATTATTGTTGAAACTGCCTAGTAGTTGCCACACAGACTATGACAAAGCTTCCACCCTTTATGCTTTAGGAATTATTTTCAGTTATTTGCTATTAAAGTGGGAATCTTATCTGTAATTCTTATTGTATTGCAATTGTAATTTTTCCGGTTTCTATTTCGATATGAAAGAGTAGAAAATGGCTGATATGTTTCACAAATGAGGGTTAGGGCATAAGTCACTGCAACTTCCCCCCCCTCTCTCTCTCTTGTGAGAATACTTCAGCGTGTGGAAATTTTAAATATTCACATGATAGAAAAGGCCAGCGAAAAACCGCTTAAAATAATTGTGCTTCACATAGTATTTACTACGATAGTTGAATGATATTACTGGCTTTAACTTTCACACTTTACATATCCGTTCTAAAAATCTTCACAGCGCACTACTCAACAATGTCATAGGCGTCGAATACAACCTGCATCAATTTTTCCTCCCAGTGAAAATCTGGTTATCTGTAGCTAAATAGCATTTCCAATATCCTCGAGTGTTGCAAACTGCCTACCAAGTAATGGTTCTTTTACCTTGTTATGTGGGTCCCAACGTCCCCTGGAGACAGATCAGGATGGTTGGTGCTCCAATCCTTCCCATCCCTAGCAATACAGTAGCCGTCCGTTACACTCTATGTTACCTACCCGCCTCGCGACTGTCCGGTTTGGCAAGGCATTATTCTCAGCTTCTACCAATACCCTGCGATATTGGCAATCATCTCACGGAAGATGTTGTTTTGATGTACGAGTACTGTCCAACATTTCTAGCACGGCGTTCGCCGGACAATGATTTGCATTGCTCAGTACGCTCCTATGGACTATTCAAACACCACCTGAACTTATGAACAAGTGTTAATGTTGATTTTCCTCTCCAATATATGCCATTTTGTGCTGCACAAAATAAAATAGTTGCCATGACCTATCCCCCAATTTCGTTCTTACTATACCAGAATGTTTATCTTATAGGAGCAAAATATATTCATTACTTTTCCAATTTCTATTAAATATTCATACTCATAACAATCCATGCCCTAATTATGTTTCAACTTATGCTTCGTTGTTTGTTCCCAGAATACAGCACGACAAAGTTGTGTTTTAAAAGCTTATATAAGTTGCGTTATAAAAGTATTAAGAGATTAGAAATTTTATAAAGCATACAGTGGAATAAATTCTTACATTGTACGGCGAAAATATTTTTCTGCTAAACTATAAAACTTTCAGACAAAAAATGCAGTGGAAGTAGGCTTTAGGCCGTGTCTCTCATTAAGATAATCTTCCTCTGTTGTGAACAAAACGATTTCGTTTCTCACGCAGCAATCTTGGGAAGAGCATGGGACCGTATTAAAGTACTCAACTTGATGGTCTGTTCTATGAATACAATGAAGATAATTCGCAAAACTGTGGATGTGACACAATGATGATCATTTATTTCCCTCTCCGGAGGGAGGAGAAGAGCCGTGGTCTCTCCATTAGACAAGAGTGCATGTTTATATGAAGGGGGCTCTTGACTATATTTTTTTTTCCTGGGGAGTGTGAATAGGATCTAAAGATGACACAGTACAATCTTTTTTGTTGACGAATGCATCGTCCATTTTCTTATATTTGTTATTCTCTATAGGCGCATGCGCACGTGTTGTATGCTTTGCAATAGAAGGCGTGAGAGATTCTTTATGACGGCAATGTGCAGAGGGGAGACCTAGGGTAAGCGAATGAAAGAAGGTAGGAGATTATAGAGGCGGAATTCCAGAAGAGGGGTAAAAGAGGGTGGATGAGTGTCGCGCAATTACGGTAAGAGCACTTTTGTTACTTCCGCCTTCATTCATTCATCCACCCATCCTTCCTTTCTTGCTTCCTTTCTTATTTCCTTCCTTCCGTTCTTGATGGGTTTCTCCTTCTTCTGATCCGCGCATTACGAAGTTTCTAGTGGCATCCCAAGTTCTGGGCAAAACAAGAGTTGCCCTTCTAAACTTCCACATAATCAGCTAGCCAAAGAAACCAGTAAACGGGACTTTGCATATCATTAGACTTATCGCTTGACAATATAACAAGAGACGGAGTCAGGCGTCCGTTCCAGACCACTTGGTAAACAGAGTAGATCACTTTAAGAAACTTCAAAGAGAATGGGACAACTATTATATGACCAATTTCATTTTCAGTGTTTTAGCCTATGCAAAGAATAAAAATCTTATAACAGAAGAAATTAGAGAAATCATAATACGGGAAACATCTGAAATGAATGTTTAAGCCAGCTTTAAATTATATAACGTATTTTGATGCTGCTGATAAGATACCCCAAGGCTGAATTTGTAAAAGTATTAAAATCCGCTATGTATTGGTCCCTTTATACTTTTACTTTCTCTAAGACTTAAGTGTAATAGGGAAGGTACTGCATCCCCCAAAAATTAGATGAAATATACGTTCTGCGATCCATACACAATATATTTCCAGGAAACATATCCGTGTGCCATATTGAAATCGGTAACAGAACATACCATCTTAAAGAACTGAAAGAAAATACCGCCACACTTAACTATACCATGATAAGTAGAACCGTTGGTTTGGTGTCACGTTTATCTGCAATAAAAGCACCCCATAACTTGGAAAAAAAAGATCCCTGTCCTAAATGATGTCATCTGCCCGTCAGTAAGTCTTGCATTTTCATAAAAGTGGCAAAATACGCAAGACAGCGTGATAGAAATTGAATTGAAAGTATCCGTATTTTAATGTATTAGTTTATATCAGGTTTTTTGTAACGTCAGTTGTTTTTTAAATATCCGCTACTGAGAGAGTAATTTTTGAAACATAAGTTCGTCATGGGTAATGCTTATAAGGTTTCGATCTTTTTTTCTTCTTCTTTTCTATTCAGACACTCGTTGTTTACAAATTGTGCCATCGCAAGGTAACAGAGAGGGGCATCTAGTTCACTTCCACACATGGCGGAATTTTCGTGGCCACTATCCTCAGGAGGAACGGTTGAAGGGAAAGAACAAGGAAACTATTGGCCATAGACAGACAAGTCACAGAGACATGCCGATGTCCTTAAGGATTTTAAGCTAAAGATGCAATCATACTGCGGTGGTGCTCTGAGAAGGCTTCTCTCTTGCGGAGTCGGGCATAAGTCGATCCATCTCAAGCTCCTCAAAGGAAGCTGCCGAGAAAAGCTTTCCAATGAGAAATTCCATTCTCTCTCCGACACCAACTGCATAGCCTCGAGCACACGTGAAACACCAAAGGGAAAACGGAAAAAGATTGAATAAAGGGAAAGTAATTTCGTGGTATATGAGAAACTAACTCGAGCATTCACCAACCAATTGAGACAAGATCCGTCCCCATAGCGGGAAGGTAAGGGAGATAGAACATTTTTCGTCATGTTGATTTATTTCGGAGATATTCCTTGTTATTAGTTTGGATATTCCAATGCTCCTACTTTGCTCAAATAGGAAGTCGTAATATCTCTTCCTCTCCCCCCCCCTCTCTCTCTCTCTGTCACCTCTCTTGGCCATACAAAGTGGAGAATTTCAAAATTTCACATAGTGACCTGCTCCTGAAAGATTTCACTATCCCTTGGTCTGTTATATTTCGCTAATCCACTCGTACATAACGAAATATGCATAAGACTGTTTCTTCTAATGTGCATCTTGATTATCATCATATAGATAGGAAAATAAGCGTTTATAAGAATTGTTTGTACAAGAATAGGCTGACGTTCTTTATATTGCTTAACACCCACATTTACTAAATAAGGCGTCGCAGGCGCTTACACTGGTGATACATAGAATTAAGATGGAGCACCGTTGGAATGCGATGGCGGGGGAGACAGGAGAATTGCTTCCTGCGCGGTCACCTGGGATAGAACCCAGAACGCCTCCTTGGTGAGGTGCGGCCACGGCTCGGCCTCTAGATACATATCGTTAGTACAACATATACAATTAAATAAGAGTTGAAACTTTCCTGGTGACGAATGTGCTCTAGACGTTCTCGGGCTTCAAGCCAGGTGAGGTGATGTGGAGACATCGACGTTTCGGGAGCGTTCATCTCACCCTTCTTCAGGATGCTCAATGATTGGCCTTTTTTGGGAGGCCTATGCGTCTTCTATGGGGTCTGTGCCCACGGCCATGACAGATGTATATATATATGTATATATAAACAGCCCGGGGACTTCGGAGACTACTTCTCTCGACACATGATGGTGAAGAAGAGACAGCGCCGAACTGCCGCTGCTACGGCAGCACTCATTACTACTCCCCGGCAGTCGCCGAGGATGCAGTACCTCCGCATTTGCCGCTGCCTACAACACTATTCCGCCGAGCTCCACACCGCCGCCCCGGTTCAGTGTCGTGGTACGGGGGGGTCCCTCGGAACCTTTCCATCCAGCATCTATTCACCGCCGCGCAGTCGCGGTTGCCTTCATGCTTGAGGGCCACCCGCATTTTCTGCGACCGGGGGCCAACTCCGTTGGTAAGACTGGAGCTTCAGGACCCGGCTGACTTTGAAGCAGCTTTGACGTCAGGGTTGCCCTTATTAGGGCGACTACTGCCAGTCGAAGCAAGCAGACAGAAACGCCACGGGCCCTGCCGCCGCTGCTGCGTCTTCGGGCACAGCCAAGACACCTGCACTTCAGCGCCGCGGTTCCATTACTGTGGGACCAGCGTCTTGACGACGCAGTGCACTGGGCATGATCTCCGCCGCCGTCGCCGGTTCTGTGCCACGTCCGTGGCACCGGACACTTCACTGGCCAGGCCCAGTGTCCCCTTTACCCGAGGGACGGGCGCACCACTCCGCAGCCAGTACGATCACCGCAGACCCAACACACAGACGCCACACCACCTCCAGCTTCTATTGACACAGCGACGCGGGATGCCATTCAGGACCTTCATGCGGAGATCTGAATATCGGCGCTCGCTTAGCTGCGTTAGAAAAGGCCTTCACCAGCGTCATCTCCAGGAAGCTGCTGGACCTGCAAGCTGCCACCACCGCCACCATCTCCACTCTGCAGTCCTCCACCACTGAGCTGTCCAACCGGATAGTCAGTGTCCAAGCGCAGCTACAGCAGGATCACCCAAATCAGCAGCACCACTCCGCCGACCAGTTTCCATACAACAACCCGCTATACACAACTCCAATTTCAACAGACGCTTTATCCAGGTTCCAGCAAGGACGACGACTCCGAAAACACCAGCAGATCCACTCAGAATACTGAGTAAATTCACCGTAAATCACCATTCATCTTCACCAACCACTTCTCCAGAGGGGTACTCAGGGCGCAAGTCATGTGTGTCCACTGGCTAAATTCACTATCACTCGCTGATACTGCCACTGGCAGGCAGCAATCATTATCACCAGAAATGCGCAGGTGCTTAATGCGGTACTGCACCAGAGAGGCATGGGCCTCCTACTTCCGGTGGGGGGTCTTTTTGTGAGTAGTGCCACCCTGGTTCGAGTCCAGGGTGGGGAGTCTCACACTCCCAGGCTTGCCTGGGGTTAGGGCGTCAGTTGTCTTTTCCCCCATCATCAATTAAAAAAACAGCCCAGGAGATTCGCGATTGGACGACTTCGGAGACTACTTCTCTCGACACACGATGGTGAAGAAGAGACAGCGCCAAACCGCCGCTGCTACGGCAGCACGCAGCACTACTCCCCCGGCAGTCACCGAGGATGCAGTACCTCCGTCTCCGCCGGCTGAGGCAAACTTCCTTTCGCCGCCAGTCGCCAGTGCAGCTTCGACGCAACTGCGACTGCAGTTGCCGCTACCTACATCACCGTCTCCGCCGAGCTCCACACCGCCGCCCCGTTTCAGTGCCGTTGTACTGGGGGTCCCTCGGGACCTTTTCCCCCGGTATCTGCTCACCGCCGCGCAGTCGCGGTGGCGACCGGGGGCCAACTACCTTGGTAAGAGTGGAGCTTCAGTACCCGGCTGACCTTGAAGCTGCTTTGACGTCAAGGTTGCCCTTATTAGGGCGACTTCTGCCAGTCGAAGCAAGCCGACAGGAACGCCACTGGCCCTGCCGCCGCTGCTGCGCCTTCGGGCACAGCCAAGACGCCTGCACTTCAGCGCCCCGGTGCCATTACTGTGGGACCAGCGTCTTGACGACGCAGTGCACTGGGCATGATCTCCGCCGCCGCCGGTTCTGTGCCACCTGCCGTGGCACCGGACACTTCACTGGCCAGGCCCAGTGTCCCCTTTACCCGAGGGACGGGCGCACCACTCCGCCGCCAGTACGATCGCCGCAAATCCAACACTCAGACGCCACACCACCTCCAGCTTCTATAGACGCAGCGACACGGGATATCATTCAGGACCTTCATGGTTAAGGTAGCTGAAGGATCACTCCCACATCAGCCTAAGACAGCGCAGCAATTGTTCAGAGAATTCCGCGAATTCCGCTCAGAACAAACAAACGCCAGGAAGCACCACCATTAACTTTCACAAACTACCCTTCAGTTTCACCAATTACTTCTCCAGCGGGGCACTCAGGTCACAAGTCATGTGTGTCCACTGGCTAATATCACCATCACTCGCTGTTACTGCCACTGGCAGGCAGCATTCACTTTCACCAGAAATGCGCAGGTGCTTAATGCGGTACTGCAACAGACAGGCATGGGCTTCCTACTTCCGGTGGGGGTTTTCTGTGAGTAGTGCCACCCTGGTTCGAGTCAAGAGTGGGGAGTCTCACACTCCTAGGCTTGCCTGGGGTTAAGGTGTTAGTTGCCTTTTCCCCCATCATCAATAAAAAAAACAGCCCCAATCATTGAGCATCCTGAAGAAGGCAGAGCTGTACGCTCCCGAAACGTCGATGTCTCCCAATCACCTCACCTGGCTTGAAGCCCGAGAACGTCTAGAGCAACATATGCAATATTTTAATATTTGGACAGAGTGGCTATCAGTCATTTATGAGATACATGAAGTTTACGATTTTCAAGTGTGTATGGACCAGAGTTCGGTGACTCCAATATTAATATCCGTGGAGACCTCTTTGTAGTTTACCGGAAGAAAATGCGACTCATTTGGAGAAGTTAGTGGGTCAGTAGCTTAGTGGTTAGAGCAACTGAATGAAAACCAGCAGATCCGTGGTTAAAATCCCGGCTTAGCGTTGACTTTTTCAGTCTGACTCTTATCTCGCCAAATTCCCTTCATACGACTGTTGTGGAAGAAACAAATAATTCCCATTATTACCACTAGTAGACTTCGTTTCATTCAACATTTATTTAGTGGGTATAGTTGTGTTAAACATCCTCTATGGTTATAAGCTACAGGCTTAACATATGGAGCTCTATTTAGAGTTTTAATTCTGAGAACGTATGTTATTTTTATTTTCTCTATACGTACTATGTACATAGTGTATAGAGAAGGTATTGCACTTCACCCAAAAATTAATTACCGAGATTTCACCAGAAATATATGTTTTAGGGTCCCCAATATAAAAAAAGCATGTTCACAAAAAGGTCCGTGTGTATGTATGGTGTGTGTGTGTGTGTGTGTCCGTGTGTCAGTGTGTCCGTGTGGCAGTGTGTCCGTGTCTGTGAACTCGATAACTCAAAAACGAAAAGTCGGTAAAATACCAAACTTGGTATTGTAGTTTAGTATCTTCCAGGGATGCGACACGAAGCTTTTGAGGAAAATTCCCCCTCCCTAACTACCCTTTACATGGAACTTTTTTCGAACATTTTGATTTTCTCAAAAATGGCTCTAACGATCTTGATTAAAATTTCGTATACAAAAGATATTTACCTGAAAAACAAAATCTTCAATTCTCTGGGAATAGCCTCTGAAGAGTAGTTTATTTTGGATGAATTTTACTACATTTTGAATAACCGCTAAACCGTAAGAGAAGGACAAATACTTACTACACAAAAAGTGTAGAGCACATTAAAACACACAATTTATATTATATACATTTTTTTCGTAGAGTTCGTCGTTTTTGTGACATTCCTTGTTTTTGGTTTCTGCTATGAAAAACGTATACTTTTCTCATACAGGAACTTATCAACTCCTATCCATATAAACAAAGGAACTTCATTGACATAGCAACCAGCTTTTGACTATCACTTTAACCTATGATAGTCCCTTATTTTGCTTATACTTACAAGGATGCAAGTAATAAGACTATTTCTGCTAATTGTTTCTGATTAGCATGAAGTAAATATAAGAATAATTTGTGGCAGGGGTATAGAGAAAGTCATGTGAATGGAACACATCAGATTTTTCTTCTTCGTCTTCTTATTTTCCTGTGCTTCTTCACGGTTTGAATCTCAGCTTGTTCCGGCTCCATATTGCTGATGGAAGCCTTGAAGTTCAAAGAAAGGATGTCAAGTTCCTTACTGGTGGTAATTGAATGCTGCTGCTGTCAATCTATTGCTTCAAAATCTATTCAGGTATTACTTCTATAAGTTTATTTGTCTTATCATGTTGTTCAGTTCTCAAATGCATACTTACGTAAATCTATTTATTCTGGATCCTGTTATGTTTTGTATTGGTCAGTGTTTCAGATCCAAAACACTGTTAGTATTACCATTGATTTATACAATATATTTATGCCTGGCTTTAATGCTGACTTTTTGAATGCTTCAGGTAACGTCCTTATTATGTAATTAAATGTGTTGTCTTTTTTATTACATTCAAATAATTGATTTGTGGCATTTTAAACCCGATGAAACTATACCTTGAGACTCATTCTGGAGTGCTTACTAATATTACTTTTGAACGTTTGTATTTTGAACAATTGTTTTCAACAAATGTCGTTATTATTCCCATTTGATATGTTCATAATAAAATATTTTGCCAATTTGTTCAATGTTTGTAGAATTTCTTCAGTCTTCAATCAGCAGAACCAGATCGCTTGCACAAGCTGTAGTTGTGACAATTCTATTCCCCAGAACTATATATTCCATATTGTGATTGTTTCGTCCATGTAAACACGTTTGTTGATGATGAACAACATTGAATTAGTATACTATTCACTTACATTGGCTCCCGCAGGTTCATTTTTATTCGCGTTCCTTATGACATTTTTTATTAATGTTGGGTATTAAATGTAGATGAAATCCATATACTTTAAAATATTAAAATATGATAATGTTTTTCATCTAATATTTTATTAATGTTTTATTGTAATTAACAAATAGGAAATGTGTTTTCAAACAGCACTTCATACAGTTTCTTTTCTAGCATGTATGAACAATGTACATAGGAGGTAGAGAAGTTACTGTATTTTACTTCAAAATTCCATACCGAGATTTCAACGAAAGTATGTGTTTTGAGACCCTTGAATCCAAATAAGTATATTTAGAAAAAATACAGTATGTGTCTGTGTATGTGCCTGCGTTTGTGTGCCTGTGGACGCATAACTCAAAAGCGAAAGGTTCGTTAAATATCAAATGTTGTTTAGTTTCGTGTCTCCCAAGGATGCAACGGGAAGATTTTGAAAAAAAAATCGCCACACCTCAAACTCCCTTTTCATGGAATAGTTTTAAAAATCTCCAAAATGGTTTTAAATATCTTTATTAAAATACCGTATATTAAAGATATTTAAATAACAAATATTCATATCTGGGAATGCCTCTGGAGAGCTCTTCATTCTGATTGGTTTTTGCATAACTGGTAAATCGTAAGAGATAGACAAACTTGCTACAGAAAAAATGTATACCTCATCAAAACACAATTTATGTACTTCATAATTATTCTACGTTTCATATTTCTTTATTAATGTTTCAACTGAAAGTACCCTTTTCCTACTTAAAGAATGGTTAACTTCAATTACTACGTATGGAAATCAAATTAAAAATGTGACTGAGTTAACGCCATGTTGTATTAATCAAACTACCTTAAACTTTGATAAGAACTGTTATAAACTGGTATGTGGATAATTATATCAAAATAAACATATCTATTTCCAAAAATAAGAACTGAAGCTTTCCTGGCGACGAATTAATTCAAAATCTTCTCGGGCTTCTAACCAAGATTTTACCTGGTTAGAAGCCCAAGAAGATTTTGAATTTATACCTATTTCCAGTTTTAAATACGAGAAATTATAAAAAAGGAGAGCAATAAATTTGCTCCGCCCCTAATACAAAATTTACGCAAACAGTAAGTTTCAAATTACATAAAATAAATAATAGGGCAATAATGTGCTGTTCCATTCACATGATTTTTTCCATCTGTTCTACAAACTAACTTCTTACCATTAGCACAATATTCTTAGTAGTTAGTTCTTTATAAGTAGAAGGGAACTGAATGAATGCAAAGTATTTTAACATTGAAACCAATAACAATAAATATATGAAGTACATAAATAATTACAATCCCTTTACTAATAGCTCCATTGGTAATGTGAAGTTTCTGACATTTCCTGGATTTAATACTCAAATCGTTAACAGCTTACTTAAAACATGCACATGTAAAGAAAGAATCATTGTATGTAGTATTCTATTGAAAGCAGAAAATTATGTATTATAAATATTTATAATATTATATAGTTTTTCCATCCATTTAGAGTTTAGATTTTAGAAACCCAATATCATGTGTCAACATCAAAATATTTTCATTTTAAGCATTTACTAAATTCACTCAGCACAAACAGCCAAGTTAAGAGCTTCATACAAGTAACTGATTCCAGTTGGAAAGAACATGATACCACAGAAGTCCAACAGGACCATCAGATGGCAGTAGGATCATTTTTCAACCTGTATCCGAATTTAATGGTACCTGGACCCAACAAGACGATAAATTTGTTGAAATTGAAGAAGTAAACTTCAGAAAAACACAGATTCGCAACGGCCTATACCATACCTTTTGAATTGGCATTTTACTTTTTTGTAAAGACTCTTTTTTAAGAAAAGTTTATTGGAACAGTAGGTATTAAGTTCAGAAATTCACTTAGATTAAATTTTGTTTAGTTTAATTAAAATTCCTGCTCGAAATATAGAACGGAGATAATATTATGTAAGAGGGTGGATCGAAAAGGAACGCACAAAATAAATAAATAAATAAATATATATTGTCTTGTTATTACAGTTGGAATGTTGCAATTTCACACTATATAGCTTGAAGTTTTCGTTATAGAGAGTGTTCTTTGTTTCATGAGCAGCTCTAGCGAGAGAAGCGGAACTGCGCAAAAAATGGCGCGCATGCTACTATCGTCAGTAGAGGTTCCAGCAGAGAGGTTTAATTCGATATGTGTAGGCCAAAAGACATAAACCGAGTGAAATTCATAGACATGAGGTGCGTGTATGGGGATGATTGTATGGGCAGTATTAATGTATCCAGGTGATGTGCATTCTTTCAAGAGAGCCATGTGAATCTTGGTGAGGCCGGTAACAGCTGCAGCCCCGCAAAATGTCAGAGTAATTGAGGGAATTTTGAATGCCGGCGTGTGTAACTGCAAACCTTGTCACAACAGTTCAACATTTCCAATGGTGCAATGTTCGATATTGATCACGACACGTTGAAATTTCTCAAATTAGTGCTCTCTAGGCGCCTAACAACCTGACAGACAACCACAAGAGTCAGCGAATAATGACAAGCTTAGATTACTTAACGTGGTACATCGCAGAAGGGCATGACTTTCTGAAAGGAATCGTCACTGGTGACGAGTCATGAGCATACACACCCGATACAAAGCAGGCAAGTATGGAGTGGAGTCATGCTGGTTCCCCAGTAAAGAAAACATTCAAAGTGACTCAAGCTACTAGGGAAGTGCTTGTGACAAGTGTTCTGGGATGCTCATGATGTTTTATTGATGGACTATGCTGAACACGGGACCACTGTGAATGCTGCAGTCTACATTAAAACTTTTTGGTCTAAGTTGCGTCGTGCCCTTCGTGACAAATGCCACAACATTATTGCTGACGATGTCAAACTTTTTCATGACAATTGTCTCCCCCATGTTGCTACTGCTGTTCGTCAGAGAATCACCAAATTGCGTTGGGAGATGCTCCAGCATCTACCATACATCCGGAACTTGCACCGTCAAACTCTCATCCGTATGGTCCCATGAAGAAATTCCTGAACAGCCAACGCCTTGCGGCAGATGCAGAATTGAAATCAGCAGTCGAAAAGTAGGTAAAGGGCGTAAGTTCATTTGTTACTTTGGGGGGAGGGGTGAGGGATTTAATTGTCAAACGTTTTTTATAAAAGGTTATTGTGTGTTACTTTTCGATCCACCCTGGTATTTACATTAATTATATTTAAGCTCTTATGTCCTCAGAAAGTTTTCAAAACTGGTCTTCCCAACTTAGTTAATATGCAATATTCGCTTTAAACGATGCTTCTTTTCGTATTAATAAGTTGCCACTCTCTAAGATTTTACTTTCAAAAGTTTAGTAAGTGTATGAATACAGATTTTCTGAAACTCCCCCTTGCTGTGCAATAAGTCTTAGGGGATGGTTTTATAGAGCTTTCGAATGATGCACCAGTTTCAGCACTTTTCTTCTTCGTTAAATCACTTCGTGTTCGCTTCTAGGTTAAGCGTTTTGGAATCCCTTTACCCTAAACATATTAATATGACTTCTACCAGTTACACTAGCTGGAACAGAATACCAAAAATTTTCTCAATAAATTGGCTACGAGCTGTCATCATGATTCGGTTTTTACCTATACTTTTTAAATAAAAATTCGTTGAATAGCTAGAGTCAGACTGAAAAATGTAGTACTATGCTCGGGATCTGAACCATAGCTAATGCCATAGCCGGGATCTCCCGGTCCCTAGCTGATTGCTCTAACCACTGAGCTACCAGGCAACATGCCAACACATAATTAAATTCTCAAATGACTTGTATGCTTCCCGGTAAACCTAAGGTGATATAAGGTTATTTTGAATTCACACACTCCAACAGCGACTTACAATGTTGTAAGTACCTTAAGCTCCGGGCCTCATAGTTTAACCAACTATTAGGTAAATTTGTGTTAATTGTTTTTACGCACCAAGAGTTGAATAGGTAGAGTCAGACTGAAAAATTCATTGCCACGTAACATACAGACGTATATTTACTACACATATTAATAAATTGGAGGCTGTTCAATGAATCGGTTGAAGCTGATACCAGGAAATGTTACGGCAACATTTTTGTATATTTTGTACTAAATATTACACTTTAGATTCTCACAATAGATTGTTTCACCTATTAGGTGCTAGAAGAAAAACTGTAGTATTCTAAAAGCACCTCAAATAAATAAGTAGTTATGGCAACTTCAAGAGTACGCAAGTTAAGAGCCCCAGCTTTATATTAAATTTTGCGAAATCAAGAGACCATTGCACTTATTCTTATTTATGCTTGCCTAAATAAAATGACATTGCTGAAAATTTCGGCTTACTCTTTGCAATTGTACTTGTAAAATGTCTCTGTTTATGTTTAAGGCATATGGCTGTAAAGAATTCAGTGATTTTGCATTGCTGCTTTATATACCAGATTTAACCAGCATGTACCTACTATACTCTATCTGAGAATTTCAGAGCATTTAAGATCTCACTCAGAGAAATACAGAAACCTTAGACAGTAAGTGCTAAAGCGCCGATAACGGAGAAGAGCACCTCATGCACTTCAACCTATGCAGATCTATTCTGAGTAACACCCTCCTCCCCAGACTGGATGGATAGAGCTGGAGGAACCATAGTAGGGCACAGACCGCAGGCAGACAGGCCAACAGAGATGCCCAGTGGTCCCTAACGTTTCCAAGCCCGACGTTCCCACCCCTACCTCGTCGCCAGGGAGGAGGTCCGAGTGATCCATCAACTTGACAGGCATCCAGTGTCCACAGAGAGCAATCTTTCAATTGAGCTACTTACATCCTGAATCTGGAAGCACATTTGAGAGATGAGAGGGCAATAGAATGAAAGGAAAATGATGTAAATTCCTGTGATTCTTGCATTCTTCTGGCGAGCCCGGGAAACCACGAGAAACCCTTGGGTCAGGAGGAGCAAAATGCGACCCGCACACGGTACCGCGCCTCTCCTCACTTAGTCATTAAACATAGAAAACAAGGAAAGAACTCAAAATCTTCTCGGGCTTCTAGCCAGGTAAAAACTTGGCTTGACACCAACGTTTCGAAGAAGTGCATCTTCCTCGTCTTCAGTTCACCCTGAACACGTCGCCAGGAAAGCTTTAGTTCTTATTTTAAGGAAACAACTGTTCACCAAGTTTGTTGGAAGAAACGACTTTATACCGGAGATGTTCGTTCATTAAACAGACACAGAATAAACGTGAAGAAACAGAATAGCTGTGAAACATGCCAAGTATATCTGAATAATACCTGAACCTAGTAGAACTGTATTAAGATAAGAAGACGTACTGTAAATATAATTAATGTGAAAAACGATAACCTTCACTACTACTTTATTTCTTCCTCTTTTGCTTCCTTATGGTCTCTGTCTCGTATAGCTGATAATATTTGCTTTAGCGTTTTCTTGACAAAAAGTGCTAATGTAAGAGAACGCATCTACAATATGTTCTAATTTTTTTCGTAGTTATCTTACCCTCCCTTAATTAGGACTGACACTCCCCTAGGAATTACAAGCGATTACCGAGTGGCCAGAAGACTGATTTGTTTTATTACAATTATAAATACGTTTGTTAATTACCAAGCATAGGGATTCCTTAGTACTTGGCTTCAAGCTATCTACTCTCAAAACATTAAGCTTCGGATTTCAATTAAAATATATATCTTGTTCATTATGAAGTACATTAAATACTTTTGAACTAATATAAAAAAAAATAAATACAAAATATCATAAACAGCTACTTCTTTCATACACATTTTAGATAAACTATAACGATGAATGTATTTTACATGAATGATTGTGAATTATTATCACAAATAAATACTTTTTTGGAATGCATGAAATGATCAATGATCATTTGACCTCGGCTTTTAGGATTCATTAAATACACGAAAATGAATAAGTATATACATGATTCATGCAATATGGAAAAATTATAAACTTAAAAAGGCTAAAAATACCTAAAATAACACTAGATCCTGTTTAAAAACTTTGAAAAAAAATCTGATGTGTACCAATCACATGACTTTCTCTACATCTCTGCAACAAATTATTCTTAAAAAGCTAATACTTCTATTAACTTCATGCTAATCAGAAAAACTTAGCAAAAATAGTCATATTAATTGCTTCCTTGTAAGTAGAAGTGAAATAAGGGAGTACCATAGGTTAAAGGGATAGTCAAAAGCTGGTTGCTATGCCACTGAAGTTCCTTTGTTTGTATGTACATCAGTTGACAAATTCCTGTATGAGAAATGTATGTTTTTCATAGCAGAAACCAAAAACAAGAAATGTCTCAAAAACGATGAACTCCACGAAAAAAATGCATATAGCATAAATTGTGTGTTTTAACGTGCTCTATACATTTTTGTCTGGTATGTTTTTGACTATCTCTTAAGGTTTAGCAGTTATTCAAAATTCCGTATAATTTACCCAGAATAAACTACTCTTCAGAAGCTATTCCCAGAAAATTCAAGATAAACATTTTATTTGTGAGGTAAATGTCTTAAATATACGATATTAAAATCAAAATCGTTAGAGCCTTTTTGAGAAAATCGAAATTTGCGAAAAATGTTCAATGTAAAGGGTAGTTTGGGGTGGGGGGATTTTCCTCAAAATCTTCGTGTCGCATCCCTGGAAGATACTAAACTTAAATACCAAGTTTGGTATTTTACTGGCTTTTCGTTTTTGAGTTATCGTGTTCACAGACACACGTACACACACACACACAAACACACACACACACACACACACACACACACGAGTCTTTTTGTGAAAATGCTTTTTTTTGGGGGATATTGGGGACCCTAAAACATATATTTCCGGTGAAAACGCGGCATCGAATTTTTGAGTGGAGTGCAATACCTTCTCTATACACTATGTACATAGTGCGTATAGAGAAAGTAAAACTGTACTTCAAGCTAACAAAAACAAATACAATTACAATTAACATTTTGAAAACATCTTGTTTTCTTCCCATATGGTACAAGCTCTCTGCTGCCCTTATGACTCTTCTTCTCTCTGCTCATTCTCTTCTTATTTTTATGCATTTATTTTTAAAAATGTTGATTTTTGTTGTTCTCATACGTTGTGTCTTCTTATTTGTATGAAGTTATTTTTGAAGTATTGATTTCTGCTGTTCTTATAAGTTGTTTGGTTTTACTAGTTTCTACTCTAGTTTCTTTACCGTAGATTAATATGGGTCTAACTGCTGTTCTATAAATTTTAATTTTATTTTCTATGTAGGGATATTTATTTTTAAAGATCATATCACGAGCCATTCTGAAATTTCAGTTGATTTTTTTTGTGTGATTTCTTTCTTTCATTTATTATTTGCCGATTGCTCGTTATGTTCACTCCAAGATATCTAAAGTTAACTGTTCGATCATTTTTCTATCTATTTCCAGCTTGCATCTTATTGGTTCTTTTGAGGCGCACATACTTTTAGTTGTTTTTTTTTTTTGTAGATACCTTCATATTATCTTTTTCTTAAATATTTTCAAAATGATGTAACAATCGTTGTAGGTGATCTTAAGTACTACATCATCGGCATATACTACTATATTACATTTTTTGTTTCTCGTCAAATAACATCGCAGATATCTCACATTACATATAATTTTGTCTATTATTAAATTAAATAGCAAGAGACTGAGGAAATCACGTTGTCTTATACTTTTTTGACATTTTATTTCATCTGTTATTTGTTCATCTATATATATATATATATACTTTTGCTGTATGTTTATTAACTCCCACTATTACTGCAATTATCTGTTCTAGTACTTCTCTTTCCCTCCCTCTCTCTCTCTCAAAATTTTTCTACATCTTCTAGTCTAATTCGATCGAAGGTTTTCGTTAAATCTACAAAACAGAAAAAGTTGGCGCTGCGTATTCAATCGCCTTTTCGACTATTTGACGAGAATAAATATTGCATCTGTTGTGCTTCTGTTATGTTGAAATCAATGCTGTTGTTTTTCATTAATTTTAGATATTTCACAAGTTCTCTTTGTGTTATACCAGATTATAATTTTAAAGCTCATGGAAATATCGTTATCCCTTTATAATTACCCGTTTTATCTCCTTTTTTGTATATAGGGAGAAAGAAAAATAAAGTATGCACGTGTTTATGATCTACGATTGTATGTTAATGTATTTCATATATTGCATTATATAGTTGAGTTGGTAATACTATGATATATCTAATATAAGATTTTAAGCGACCTAAAAGTCTGTTCTTCGAAAACTATTTAGGCACCTAAGACGGGAATTTAAGCGCGTAAAAATCCGATGTTTAAAAGGTTCACTTACAGGGAGATAAAAACCAGTCTAGTGGTTATGTTGCAAACGTCAAAAGGTTCTACGACTAATGGCTATGTGGGATGAGTTTTTTTAGTTGCAACTATAGTCTAGTATTAGTTTAAAGGTATTTCCTTATGCACTGGATTAAATTCCTATAAAATCCTGTGCAAGAAAAAAAATTATAACAATTAAATCTTCTTCAGCGCCTTATAGGAATCGACTGTCCCCGAATTGGAAACAAATTGCTTCCAATGCATTTAAAAGATGAGGTGATCATGTTGCGTCACTGTTTAAGAAACATGCCATTATGGCAACGTCACTCATTTCATATAAAGTCAGTGTGATTTAATCTTAAATTTTGTTCAGCGGAAAATTAAAAGTACTATGAAGGTTTAAACAGTAAACAAAAGGATGACACTATTTCACATGCGCTTTCAAAACACAAATAAAGATTTTAAGACTTGCTGCTGAAATGACATTACTTTCTCTCCGCAAGCACGAGGTTTCAAAACGATGGAAAGAAAGAACGCCACTGATAAGCTCCTCCTTTTTCAAGGAAAATGTTTTGATGCATAAAGGCGTGGGTAACGTCTCCAGGACGGAGAAAATTAAACGAAGCGGAGGTTTTTTCTCAGAGAAACATACCTTTCTCTATATAGACACTCAACTTTCTTGTTAGGCTACCGCGAACAACATAAAAAATAAATGGAAAAAGGAAGGAGACGGCTAAATATAGAACAGGGTAAGAAACAGGTTATTCAACATTACAATATTTGTCTAGGTTAAAACGTAGTGTTGTCAAATACCTCTTTCTCTACTTTCTTTAGCGGAGCACTTGAGAGCATGAATAATATAATCCAGGCTTTCTCAAACAAATTTTTAAAGTTAAGCAAGACGTACCTTCAAAATGATGCGGATGTCACTATTTGATTAAAATGTTCACTTAAATTGGGCTCGAATAAAACTAATTAAACAGGTTTTGTTTAGTTTTCAATTTTTAAATTATGGATTCGTTCATTTAACTACTAAAAGGACTGGTAATTAGTATAATGCAGAACTGGAATTCTAACAATTAGTATTTCATTTTATGTTGTATAATAATATACCTGTACTCAACCATATTATGTTTATCATTTGCATTAATGTGTATTTTTACTCAGTGACTCTTTCTTATAGTTGCTGTGATAAACTATTAAATTATATCATTCTGATAATAAATTATTTGTTAAAATTGCCTAAAATAGTTAATAATAAAATAAATAGTCGTCATTACATTATTATAAGGATTTAAACTTTATGTATACAACTCTTCTATTCTATTCTAATAGACAACATATTTATTATTACCTCTAGTTATCTTTAGGTTTTAATTTTTTTAAACCGTACTCAAAATTAGGATCCTTAATCCTCATATAAATATTGTTCTATCAAAATTACTAATAAAAGATTAAAAATGAAGGTTTATTAAATCTAATTAGTAAATAAACTTCTCTTTATGTTATGAAACACATATTTTTTGTGATTACTAATAGATTAAGACAGTAAAAATGTTTTAAATAAAAATTATATTTTCTAAAATGATGGAAGAATCTTCCAAAAGATGACAGTGTAGAAATTTATAATAAAGTTAAGATAAATGCATTATTATTTGCAGACAATGTTGTTCTTCATTTGGAATCTGAAGGAGAATTCCATGTTCTACCATATAAGATCCAATTAACAGCCAATAGGTACAGCTGTAAAACGTAACAAGCAAATCAAACGTTTATAGGAAAATGTAGGGTCCAAACTTGGCCTAAAAGGTTCAATAATAGCACATGTATTACATTTTGTGTTCCTAGGATGTGATAGAACTTCTTGAGAAGATAAAGGTACGAAAACTAAAACAACTCTTCAAGCCATCTATGGAACTATCAAAAGAATTGTAGGTCAAAAACCGGGTAAGACACAAATATCAAATGGTATACATTTTTTATTATATGGAAGCAAAAATAGATAAATTAATGGAGAGATAAAAGTAAAATTCAAGCTTCTAAGGTGCTTTTTAACGTAATATTTAAGTAAGTACATAAGCGCTTTTTATGCCTTTGTCACTGACTATTCGTTCTGAAGATATCTATTATTTATATTTAATATATATAATTAATGCGAATGTAATATATAATTTCAAAAATCAAATCTAATTACTAGGACATCCTTAGAAAAATGTAAACAAAAAAATGGTTCCAGTGTTTACAGTACTGATAATAATGTAAGTACATTACATTGTACTGTCGGTAAAAGTGAATCTAAGAACAAAATACACAATCATAAATTATATGTATAAGGTATCTAGCTATTCCATATAATTTCCTTTCACTATGAATGTACCATGTTTTTCAACCACTGATTTCGCTTTAGAAGTCAAGTACAATGAAAGGGGGGGGGTTAGAATTTCTCAAAAAGTACCACAAAACGCCACCGACTAGACAGTCAATCTACGACTGGTATAGAAAATTCGAGACAGCGGGATGTTTGTGCAAAGGGAAGAGCTCGGGAAGACCAAGAGTTTCGGAAGAAAACGTTGAACGCGTTCGTTCTGCCTACATAAGAAGCCCACAGAAATCGACATCTAGGGCAAGCTAGCAATTACAAATTCCACAGCAAACTGTATGGAAAATCTTGTGGAAGCGACTGCACATGATGCCTTACAGATTACAGATGTTGCAGTTTCTTTGTGAAGAAGATAAGGTCATACGGCGTGACTTTTGCATCGACATGTTGCGACATGATGAAGACGATGCTGGTTTTTGTTAGCGCATCATTTCATTTTTGTGGTAACGTGTTCTAAAATGTTGTTGGACAACAGTTGCTGATTGCGTTCTAGCAAATTCCAACACGCAATATGCCTTTTCCACAGGATTTTCCGCCATTTGAGCTTCTGCAACAACAAACAAAGCACTACAGCATTACCAATAGTAACAAACGAAACGTTGATGGTTTCTCAACACACCTCCAAAATAATTAGGTTGCTATCTCTAATAGTTTTTGTTTTACAGGCAGTTGAAGTTGTCTATTTCTTTTGTAGTAACCCTGTGTGTGTGTATATATATTTGTTTGTTTTTAGTCTACATGTCAGCAGTCAACAAGTTGTTTTGTGAACCATAGTTATTGAATATATGTAATAATTAATTATCTTTCCGTTTAATAGAGGTGTTCATTTTATTTAGCTCCTTTTCAGTTATTCGGAATACCCTGTCAAGGGTTTATTTTTTACTTTCTCTACACGTACTCTGAACATACTATATAGAGAAGATAATGTATTGCACCCAAAAATTCGATACCGAGATTTCACTGGAAATATATATTATTTGGGACCACCTTAATATAAAAAAAGTATTTTTAGAAAAATGTCCGTGTGTGTGTGGGGGGGCAGCATATCTCAAAAACGAAAAGTTCATTAAATACCAAAGTTCAGTTATTTAAGTTAAAGTGCAGTATCCTCCAAGGATACGACACGAAGATTTTCAAGAAAATCCCCTTACACCAATTTACGCAATATACGGAAAATATTTCAAAAATTTTTATTTTCTCAAAATTGGCTATAAATATTTTGATTAAAATACCTATATTAAAGTTATTCACAACACAAATAAAACCTATATTTTGGATTTTCTGGGCATAAAAGCACTCGATTGTGGTTGATTTTTGCAGAATTTTGCATAACAGTTAAACCGTAAGAGATGCACAAAAACTTACCACATAAAAATGTAGATCTAGATAAAACACACAATTTCTGCCGCATTCATTCTTTTCGTGAAATTGACCATTTTCGAGATATTAGTTTTAAAATACTTGAACTGTTCTCATACGGGAACTTCTCAACTCTTGGACACGCAAAGAAACGGATTTCAATACCATAGCAAACACATTTTAAAAAATATGACTGTCGGTTTAGTCTAGTGTATTTCCTTATTTCCCTCCTACTTACAAGGAAGTAAATAACAAGACCCCTTTTGCTAATGTTTTTGTATGAAGTAGATAAAAGAATTAGCTTATTAAGAATAATTTATAACAGATATATAGAGAAAGTCTTGTGAAAGGAACACATCAATTTTTTTATTTTTATTTTTTAGTTTTTTGGCTTGAAGGGATGTCGGCATTTAGCTTAAATTTTGTTATGGTATAAAGTATAATCTCTCATAAAGCGTACACGAGATTTCATTTGATAGCAACAAAATACGTGAAAGTGTTGCCTCATTTTGGAAATTGTGATAGGTACTATACATAAACAGTGAAATTGTACAAGTAGAATAATTGCCAGGAATAACGAGGAATTTTTGTTTGTATTTTTGTTTTTAGACAATCACAAAACTAAGAATGAGTGCATCGGTTTCCTCGTTGTTCAAAATGGCATGGAAAATGCCATTTTAGAGCACCTTCGTTAGTTTTTCCTTCAGCATCAAACAGGTGGAATAAGCATAAATTGAGGGACTTCCAAAGTCTAGTATTTTATAAAAAAATAATGTCATTAATAAGCCTCCTTATCACTTATGTCAGCTGCAAATGATTAATTGAATATTATGCAATTTATTGATACTCAAAACACTTTGCAAGTACTGACTTCCTTTAACCTCACCTCCATAATAATGGAGTTCACTTACATTAGCTGAATGTTCAATCGATGAAAATCTTCATATCCCCTTTCTGACCTTATATTCTGGTATGAGATTTCACTGCATACTTATGTCAAATTTGTGTGGTCAACCATTGCTAAGATACTTCGTGGTTAAGCAGTTTCTAATTCTTATTTTTTCCTCAAATGAGAATTCATTACTGCCTTTTTCCATCCTGGCCATGCCAAGATTCAGAATTTCATCAAACTGCAACTAGTACCTAAAAGAATAAGCTATTGCTTTAGTTCTAGTTTATTTTATTATCTTATTTTCCATGTATCCTCAAGAGTATACTTAATAAGACTGTTTCAACTAATGTTTATCGTGATTAGAATTGAGACAGTACATGTCTTGTCACGGGGCAAAGAGTTATTGAGAAGGGAAAGATAAATCATAACTAATAATATAAATTATATTAAGAAGGGAAATATAACTGTACATTTAAAATTGGAAGGGAAGAAAGATTTCAAACACGTATAAGTAGCCGAGTTGTTACGAGCTGGTAGCACCGACAAGGGAAAATTAAGAAGAATGCGTGTGTGTTCGACGTCGGAAAAAGGCCGAACTAACTGAATAAAGTACTTGTGGTTCGACACACCTGAAAGACTTTCCAAGCTAGTAAAAATCCTGAGCTAGAGCACCCACAAATCCACACCATTCCTAATAACCAAAACCCGCACCCGGGATACGAACCCGTAGTCACGTTACCACCCCAGAATGAAGTACTTAAAAGAATTGATTTTCGCAACAATACTTTGTTGCAAATTAGGTACAGAAAACCTTGCGAGTGTAATTTGACATATTTTTATTCAAATATAACACAGATAAATTCACTTCCATACTTCCATACTCTGGGAAGAGATGCACACAATTTTACTAAAAGGAAAATTCCCCCGACCAATAATGCACCTGGAACCTCTAGGTAGAAAACTGACAGTTCTTTCTATATTTTATAGTATTTAGTGCTGACTGACGCCATAAGCAGTGACCCTGATTAATATGGGAATGCAAATGTAGGGAAAGAGATCCTCATAACTCAGTTTAGGGTTTTATCCCGACATTTGTCAATACCTCAGTCAGGGAGGAAATTCCTGGCGGGATTTAAACTGCAGGCTTCCCATTAACGAGTTCTTGCCGTAACCCCATGGGAGATTTATGGTGGACAAAGCGGTGCTGTGGCAGCTTTCATCCGCATCTTCATTATTATCGCCTGAGATGCCATATGTAGTGAAAGCGGGCGTTAAACATTATCAAAACTTGCCTTAACGATCTCGGCTACGTGTGTCAATACGCTGACCACTTAACGGTCAACCTAACTCAAAATTGTGTAACAGTAAAAGCGTAATTAGTGACTATCTGCTGCTGCTGTTATGGAAACGACATGTTTTTACTTTCTCTAGCCCCATATGTACAATGTACATAGGGATAGAGAAGTATTGTATTCCACCCAAAAATTCGATACCGAATGTATCCAAAAAAGCATTTTGAGAAAAAGGCCCTTGTGTGTATGTGTGTGTCTGTGAGTCCGTGTGTCTGCGAACACGATAACTCAAAAACGAAAAGTAGCTAAAATACCAAACTGGGTATTTAAGTTTAGTATCTTCCAGGGATGCGACACGAAGATTTTGAGAAAAATCCCCCCACTCCCAACTACCCTTTACATGGAATTTTTTTCGAAATTTTTGATTTTCTCAAAAATGGCTCTAACGATCTTGATTAAAATTTCATATATTAAAGATATTTACCTAACAAATAAAATGTTTATCTTGAATTTTCTGGGAATAGCCTCTGAAAAGTAGTTTGTTCTGGATGAATTTTACTGAATTTTGATTAACTGCTAAACCGTAAGAGATGGGCAAAAACTTACTACACAAAAAATGTAGAGCACCTTAAAACACACAATTTATGTTATATACATTTTTTCGTGAGTTCGTGGTTTTTGAGACATTCCTTATTTTTGGTTTCTGCTATGAAAAACGTATACTTTTCTCATACAGGAACTTGTCAACTCCTATCCATATAAACAAAGGAACTTTATTGACATAGCAACCTATGATAGTCCCTTATTTCGCTTCTACTTAAAGGGAAACAAGTAATAAGACTATTTCTGCTATTTTTTTCTGATTAGCATAAAGTAAATAGAAGTATAAGGTTTTTAGGAATAGTTTGTTACACATCAGATTTTTTGGTTCTGTTCTATCACCCTAGAATATTATAGATCTCTGTTCAAGTTAAGTTTCCACTTAACAACTTAATGTGCGTTTTTCGAAGGACTTAGTTTGCCAGTAATCTCACTTGGGGCATCGTAATTTTTACGCCAGATTCGCCAGTTCCTCCCACGCTTCTTGGGAAAACTTTCCTTCTTAAAATAAAAAAGTGAAGAAGTTGCTAAGAATTAAGAGGAAACGTCCCTTAACCTGCTGCGACAAGGGCAGGACTTTGTTTGTCGCCTTAACATCATCAAGATAAGGTAAGACGAGTAAAGGACAAACTTTGGAGCGGCTCCATTAAAACTCCTGTCAACATGCACTCCAAACTTCCAGGCTTTCTGTTAAGTTGGCATCTACTGTCTCATTGACGCTACGACAAATATTTAACCTCAACATGCCTAGGCTGCACTAAACACTCACGATATCGGCTGACTTTAACCTTCACCTAGCGTGTTTATGTTGCTGAGATTTCAGAACGAACTGGACATGTTTGTCTTCACGAAACCGTTAACTTCATCAGTGGTGATACAGGCCAGTGAGTGAATAGCTAATTCGAGAAACAATTATTTAAAGTGGTGCAAAAATTGTGAAATATTAAAACATGATTTTAATAATAAAATTATATGAATTCTCAACTTTAAGAAAAGTTATACTTTTCCTCACTTAGCGCATTTTAACTACTTATTAAATGAAGCTATAAATGAGTGGGCATGTGCTTATTAATAAACACCCCCAACTTAAACCCATATTTAGTTACAAACCTTTTTACAACAATTTTTCATATTCAAAATACTCTACAACTGTTTAGTAAATTGTTTTAAAATTGTTATAATATCTCTCAAAAGTATATTAATGGAAATTACCGTATACTTTTTCTAAATACCTTTCCAGTTTTCTGAAATAAATTGTTAAATTTTGAAAAATAAAGACTTTTTAGGTGTGAAAATAGATTTACATACATTTGTAAACTCAGTTACTTTAAAATATACTTTTTATGTTAATACCTAAAAAAAATATCACATGCTTCATTTTATTATAACAATGAGTTTAGAAAATAAAAATTATTATGCAAATAGGTTTTTAATTATTTTAAGACTTAGAAAAAAATGAGTTGCTGGGTAAAGATATGCTTGGCGTTATTAATTCAAAGTATAAATCTGAATCATAAACAATAATTTTGTTTCATGGTAAAATTAGTAATATTATTGTATTTAATAACTGGTGTAAATATCAATGAAATATTGTGATTTTCCAAATTTCATGCAGGCATCACCTTAATGCATACAAGTACAGTTTCAAAGCTAAATTAATTTATGTAAGAATATTTATAACCTCGTGGGCGATTTCTGAGATAGCTACAATGAAACATTCCTTCTAATAGTGGTGTTTATATTTTCTGTAATCGTTAAAGTAATTATAATTTGAGAAAGGTGTAATTTATTTTTATTTGTTCACTTCATTGTGGGCTGCCAAAATGACAAATAATACTATAAACAATATGTAATTTGTGTGAATTAACTAGGAGATCCGTGCTTCAAATTCCGGTTATGGCATTGAGTTTTTCAAACTGACTCTACCTCTCCAGCTTCAGTCCTGCACATGACTGGTGTGGAAGAAATTATTCGTTCAGATTGATTGACCTTAATATAAAGCCCGTAACTTGAGAACTTACGGCGTTTATAAGTCGCCAATGAGGTGTGGTATCTCAGAATGCTTTGGGCTCTCCTTGTGGTTGGCCGTGCCGTGATGGTCCTGTGGTTGGAGCAACTGGATGGGGATCAGGAAATCCATGTTTTAATTCCAGCTATTGTACTGAATTTGTCAATGTGTCTCTGCCTCACCGATATATAAGAAGTAATACGAAAATAGGAGGTATATGCACGATGTCATTAAATATAGACTGAACATAGAGCAGTCATGTCGTGTATAGATTAAAAAAAACATACAGAAATTAAAACATTGATAAACAACTTACATGTTAGTGTATAAATGGTGTTTTGGAATTAATAAGTATTCTTCCAGTATAGCTCAGGCTGTCGCCTTCAGTTGATAGTTTTTCAAACCATTTGATGTCAAAACAGAGCAAAAAGCTCTGTGATTATCCTGTATCTCTGTAAATCGATATTACCCAAGTGATATTTTTATTGAAGGTATTGTATTGCACCCAAAAATTCGATACCAAGATTTCGCCGGAAATATATGTTTTGAGATTCCCTGAATAAAAAAAAATTCTGAAAAATGTCCGTCTGTCTGTCTTTCTGTGTGTGTATGTGTGTGTGTCTGAGCAGCATAGCTCAAAAACAAAAAGACCGTTAAATACCAAACTTGGTATTTAAGTTTGGTATCGTCCAAGGATGCGTCACGAAGCTTTTCAAAAAAATCCACCCACCCTAAACTACCCTTTACATCGAAAAATTTTGAAAATTTTGATTTTCTTAAAAATGGCTCTAACGATCTTGATTAAAATATCGTATATTAAAGATATTTACCTGACAAATATAATGTATATCTTGAATTTTCTGGGAATAGCCTCTGAAGACTACTTTATTCTGGATACATTTTACGGAACTTTGCATAACTGCTAAACCGTAAGAGATGGACGAAAACTTGAAAAACACAAAATGTAGAGGACGGTAAGCCACACAATTTATGTCATATAATTTTTTTTCGTGGAGTTGATAGATTTTGAGACATGCCTTGTTTTTGGCTTCAGCTTTGAAAAACATACTTTTCTCATACAGGAATTTGTCAACTCCTGTCCATACAGACAGAGAAACTTCAGTCACATGGCAACCAGTTTTGACTATCACTTTAACTATCACTTTTAACTATCCCTTATTTCTCTTCTACTAACAAGAAAGCAAGTAATAAGATATTTCTGCCAAGTTCTTCTCAATTAGATGAAGTAAATAGAATAATTTTTTGCAGAGATGTAGAGAAAGTCATGTGAATGGAGCACATCAGCTTTTTCTTTATAATAAGGGGTGGTAGGTTCATAGATGTTCACTCGTATGTTATGCACGTCATCCGGCTGACGACATGACACTCAAAACGCAGAGTAGGGTCCTACATTTTTCCACATTTACATGGTGGTTTGAAAAATAATGATAATTAATCTCCTACTACAGTAACACCCTCTGCTTCATTTAACTATACAAACAAATAATTAAGATGTTTAAAATATCCTTACGGTATTCATATGCATATACAGAAAAGCCATTTTCTAAGTGTTTCATCTTTCTCATCTTGTGGTGCTACTGTTTTTAAGCGCTTCTCCGAACAGACATTATAAGCATTATTATAGTTTTAGTATCAACGCTGAAGTGATTACAATGCCAGATGGATGTCATGCTTTTGTACTGATAGTGTAACCAGTAAAGTAGCTTGCCTTTTTACTTTCTCTATAAGCACTATGTACATAGTGTATAGAGAAGGTATTGCACTTCACAAAAAATTTGATATCGAGATTTCACCGGAAATATGTTTTAGGATCCCCAATATCCAAAAAAGCATTTTCACAAAAAGGTCCATGTATGCGTGTGTCCGTGGGCCTGTGAACACGATAACTCAAAAACGAAAAGTCCATAAAATACCAAACTTGGTATTTAAGTTTATTATCTTCCAGGGATGCGACATGAACATTTTGAAAAAAATCCCCCCACCCACAACTACCCTTTACATGGAACATTTTTCGAAAATTTTGATTTTCTCAAAAATGGCTGTAACGATTTTGATTAAAATGTTGTATATTAAAGATATTTACCTGACAAATAAAATGTATATCTTGAATCTTCTGGGAATAGCCTCTGTAGAGTAGTTTATTCTTGATGAATTTTACTGAATTTTGAATAGCTGCTAAACCGTAAGAAATGGACAAAAGCTTACTACACAAAATATGTAGAGCACGTTAAAACCCACAATTTATGTTGTATACATTTTTTCGTGGAGTTCGTCGTTTTTTAGACATTCCTTATTTTTTGTTTCTGCTATGAAAACATAGTTTTCTCATACAGGAACTTGTCAACTCCTATCCATATAAACAAAGGAACTTCATTGACATTGTAACCAGCTTTTGACTATCACCTTAACCTATGGTAGTCCCTTATTTCGCTTCTACTTACAAGGAAGCAAGTAATAAAACTATTTCTGCTAATTTTTTCTGATTAGCATAAAGTAAATAGAAGTAAAAACATTTTAAGAATAATTTGTTGCAGGGATATAGAGAAAGTCATGTGAATGGTACACATCAGATTTTTTATCTCGTGTAGCATCATGTACAGCTTTCTTTATACTCTTAATCCGCTGATTGTATGGAAGTGAGGTATACCTTAAAGATACTTCAATAATGCTAGTAAGGTTCATTGGCAAGTAGCATAATTCTTCGAGTTCGTTATCCAATGTAAGAGATTGAAAAGTATATGCTCTAGTGTGTGTGCGTGAATGTGTAAAGTAATGTACATGACTGTTGCTGGTTCAAATGTGCCCTTTTAAATTACATATAGTTATATATTTGTTTATACAAATATCATACACATTAATACTTTTTACATCTCTTATAATTATTTATACAAATATTTACTATTGTTTTCTATAGAAAATATTTTGTGGTTCTATTATTATTAATAATATACTGAAATACGATTTGAAATAATGATGCTAGTTGATACTATAATAGACAAATAAAAAAATTTAATATGTTGCCTAATTAAACTATATCTTAAATACGTCTGAAACTTTTTGCTAATATTAGAATTGCAATTTTATTCAGAATTATTAACAAATAGCTTCAAACACTTATGAAACATGATTTTTTTTGCTATAATTATAGATTTTATTTTTTACTATTTAATAGGAAAGGGTAAATTAAAGTCAATTAAATAACCATAATTCCATCAAGAACTCCCGTAAAACATGTATATGCTTTATGGTTATTTATCTGTAACGGTTCCAATTTCTAACTATTTGTTATCGACCATTATCCCTTACATTGTTATTACTATAAGATTTGTGGCATTTATCGTATATTGTTGCAGCAATCTAATTGGCTGTTCCTCGTCCATTCCTGCTTATATAATCGTAATGATTGGCTACTCAATTAAAACGAATCACGATGCCTTGGCCAGTCAGGTCAGAGCACGAAACCTTTCGACAGCACACGATTGATGATACTCCGCCTAAAGACGACGAAGAATTATTCTCTGTTGGCGATTCGCTTGCCGACTCTTCGGCTTTGCGCGTATCGCCTCCATCTAGAGAGAGTCATCTCATTTATTAGCTAGAAGATACTATTGCCTCGATTCTGCGCGTCCAAGTTTGAGTATAACTTAAGATAAGTCACTTATATGATCCTTGTTGCCGCACCTCATATGTAGCTAATGAATTTTTGCAATTAAATAATTTAAGCAATTTATTTAGGTCTAAGAATATATGTCCGTCGTATGTGTTGCTTTGAATTGTTTCCAATGTGAAACACTAATAGTGACGTGACATCTAATGGGGTAAAGTGACTACAGCTCTTGTTGGGAAAAGTGGCCAAGGTACTTCTCGGCCTATATAACCATTGTGTCTTCTTTAGGAGGAAGTCCCTCTCAGCATGCAGAAGAAGGGTTCCATACAGCAAGCTAAAAATATGTCAAACTTTTGCCTGAAGCACATTTGAAACCAAGACAAACTAATGGTAAAAAATGAATTACTTCAAGACCATATAAAACTGAGTAAGCTGAAGAAAAATTAAGATAAAAGAAGAAATTTTATGAAAAGAAATGGAAACAGAATCCAGAAAGCCAATAGAGAACTTAATAAATCACGAAATAAAATTAATAAAATGAAAATGGAGTCGAAAACTACGAGGGTTTGTGCTATAAAAACAATTTTGAAGATGAAGTTGATGAAGAACTTTGTGATCATGAAGATAACGATATAGAGTGTTTTTATTGCTGAATTCATTTTCAAAATCTAAAGAAAACAAAGGATGCTGGAAGTGTAAACGTTGGACTCATGAACTGTGTGCTGGTTGTGATGAGGAGGATTATAATTTCAAGAACGAATTTTTATGATTTAACCTGGTTCCATGGGTTGAATATTGCTGTTTCTATACCAATACACTATATGGAAAAATGACCACTATGTAGGGAACAGTGGCCATTATGTAAACATCCAGAAGTATTCATGTAAGGACTGTATATTATACATAGATAAATAGTGTGATACCCTAAAATATGTAGATTCAAAATATCTTTGAACGATCTTTCATCACTAACCATGGTTTTGTAAAAATCTAATTTCCCCATGACTTTACTCTACCTTCGGGGTGTATGCCTCGGAAGAAGAGATACACTTTCATACGCATCTAAGTTTATTGATGAATTCCTATGTATCATGTAAAAAATATCCCCTTCCAATTCTAACAAGAATTATAATTTTTATAATTGGGTTTATTACATTTTCTTATGAATTTAATGAAAAGCTTATACTTACTTACAATCAGAGTTATTTTTGAGAGTAATTAGAAGTATAACAGATGAAGGTGATGTACTTTTTCATACGACGTCAGTGAGTACAGATTTGAAATGGATTCTACAGCTTCGTGTGTATTTTAGAAGCTTGTATACTCGAGTAAGATCATTTACACATGGATGACCGTCCCGCATCTCCTGTTGTTAGTTTCATCGAATGCGATATATCAGACGACAGCATATCTATGAGATACATGAGTGGATTTTTGATACGCTGAAACTGGAGGAGGAGACGGAAGTTACAGGATAAAAAGTTTTTCAGGACTGATCTTCATAAAATGCCAAACTCAGGACACCATAGAGGATACTGCGGTCCAGTTATTTAACAGTAGAAGTTGGGATTTATCTTACTTACTCCAGATATACTTTGATTTTCATTTAAAAGTGACTTCGTTTTCTGTGACTTGCTTATCAGCGGAGACGGTAAAGGGGTCGGGCAAAACGAAGGGCGATCTCGAAAGTTTTCCATTGGTGGGTTTTAACCTGAAACACACATAAATTCTCTCACTCTTTCTCTCTCTCTCTCTTTCTCTGGTCAAACCAACGAAAAAACGCGAAGCCTTTCCCAGTTTGGAACTACCGCTATTTTTGCGGCACATTGCGATATATTAATTAATTATCGTAGAGGAATTTAACTGTGACCTCAGCACTAAACACTAGAGAGGACAGCACTACCTATCACCAGTTTCAAAGCCCGGATGCCAATCCTTAATATTATAGGACACTTTGGAGCATTTGCATCTCAATGCGATTCAGTATACTTTCTATTACCACAATACAGCTTCGAGAATAGGGCGACTTGACGTCAGTCAGATGGTGCAGATAATGCAAGTTCAGCCAGAGCCGTTTAGTGATCATGAAGATCGCTCAGACCACTAGAGGATCAACAACGTGGAGATGCTGTAGGAAACTAAGCAGTATTCAAGTAACTTCAGTATTCAATCATTACCGAGAAGTTCTCTCAGATTTGGAGAAGAAGGAACTCAACTGCTCAAAATCGATCCTCCAACAAATTACATCAACGGTTATACGCATTTAGATTGTTCATGCGTAGCATTTACAAAGGTGAGGGGATAGAGAAGGAAAAGAAAAAAAGACGACAACAGTTGCACTATTATTATGATCTTCTAAAAGAATTACAGCAAAAAAAAATAATAAATAAACCTAAATTAAACGTATATAATCCTCTTATACAAAGGCAGCAAAAAGCAATAAAGAGGGGAATGTGCTGTATTCAGGAGGATACCTATCGGGGCACAGAACTGAAATCAGGGGAGTATTCATTATTGGGAGAAGAGAAAACATCACTGATTCATTTAGCCTCAGAAAAGTGTCGTGGAGAACGGAAGTGTATCTGTCCTTACGTTCTTCCACAGAAGTTTTAATAGAAACAAGGGGGTGACATACTTAAATAACATTCAATCACTTTTCCTACAAAGTCAGAGAGTTCATGAAATAGTGCAGGAATTTATGTATCGTTGCATAACTCGACAATTATCTTCTGATTCAAATACCGTTTTAACCCAGGACATAGCATCTAAAGAATTATGGACTTTCTTAGCCCCAGTCAGCATGGATTTGGCGCCTGGACCAGATAAAATCAGAGGTGTTATTAAGCCAACTGGAGGATCATTTTGCTTGACGTCATGTTGGAGTTACACCAAAATTGAGGCCCATTAATAGGTTTTAATGAAGATATTTTGTTGTTTTTGAAACAGACAGATGCACGGACCTAAAAGAATGTCGCTCTATTATGCCTTTTAACGCAGATTTTATGAGTTGTTCACAAAGATTTTGGCTAACAGAATGAGGCCAATCTGCCTGACATTTTAGGACCTAGCTGGACGTGTGGTATGCCGAAGATAAAATCGCGCATATTTCTTTGAAGTTGTGAGATAACATTGCTTGGGAATATATACCAACATGGTGGCATCAGTTTGACTTTGGCTTTTGCTGCCGTCTTCTACAGAAAAAAAATCTGATGTGTTACACTCACATGACTTTCTCTATATCTCTGTAAATTATTATTGTTAATAAGCTTATCTTTTATTTATTTCATGCTAATCGAGAAAAATTAGCAGAAATAATTTTATTTCTTGCTTTATAGTAAGTAGAACCGAAATAAGGGAGTACCATAGGTTAAAGTGAAAGCCAAAAGCTGGTTGTTATGTGACTGATGTTTCTTTGTTTGTATTGACAGGAGTTGACAAATTCCTGTATGAGAAAAGTTTTTCAAAGCTGAAACCAATAGAAAGGAATATCTAAAAAACGATCAACTCCACGAAAAAAATGTATATACCATAAATTGTGTGTTTTAACGTGCTCTACATTATTATGGGTTTAGGTTTTGTCCATCTCTTACGGTTTAGTAGTTATGAAAAATTCATCCAGAATAAAGTGGTCTTCAGAGGCTATTCCCAGAAATTTCAGAATATACATTTTATTTGTCAAGTAAATAACTTTAATATACGATATTTTAATCAAAATCGTTAGAGCCATGTTTTAGAAAATCAACATTTTTGGAAAAAAGTTCCATGTAAAGGGTAGTTTAGGGTGAGGGGGATTTTTCTGAAAATCTTCGTGTCGCATCCCTGGATGATACTAAACTTAAATACCAAGTTTGGTATTTTACCGACTTTTCGTTTTTGAGTTATCGTGTTCACAGACACACACACACACGGACCTTTTTTGGAAAATACTTTTTTTGGATACAGGGGACCCTAAAACATATATTTCCGGTGAAATCTCTGTATCGAATTTTTTGGTGGAGTGCAATACATTCTCTATTCACTATGTACATAGTGAGTATAGAGAAAGTAAAAAACCATGATTATTAATGGGGTTTTATGAAGGTTTTGGTTTTCCAAATCAGTTTTCAAAGTCTCACAAAAAGGTATTAATGGATGCTTACTTAAGAGTTCATTGAAAAATAAACGGTACTTATTGCTCAGTAGACAAAAACAGGGATGCCCCCTCCTAATGATATCGGATACTTTGGCTATAGGTGGCCCAACTACCCCACATTTGACGTGTGGAGATATCCGTTCGTGCGTTAAAAGAGTTGCAGAACTCAACGGATATTTCAATTTCAATTTTCTGGCGAGAGGGACCTTCACTTTCTCTCTTGTTTATTAACGGATATGGTGAGTATGCCACTCTCATTAAGAGGGGTAGTACTAAGGTTGGCCTCGCCAGTTCTGAACTGGCGGATTTTAACTTGAAATAACTCCGTTGAGCTCTGAAACTGTTTTAACTCAGCAGGGGATATCTGTTCACGTTAAATACGTGACAGTTGGGTCACTTGGTGGAATCAATGATAAGAGGCATAGCGCCGTTACTTTCACGGAATGTCAACCTCCCAAACGAACTTTGGCTTATACCGATTACGCCAAATTAATTCTTATAATGCTTATGACAATTACACTATATCTCCACTTTTAAAGGAATACCAAAATAATAACGGGAAGGCCGATACTGCGCAATTTACTTGCAGTAGCACTATCAATATCTTGCGTCTCACTTTCACCTCCAGGCCCAAAGGTCTAATATGATGGAGCAGAATTGGAAGCGAATTCTGCCTTTGTATTCATTTGATGACTTCGCAGTTCAGCACAAAATTTAAACTTGGTGCAAAAGATTTGATATGTCGGTATACTTGCGCCAGCGAATGTATGGTAGGCATCTTGCACAGTTACCATAGTATTGCCAGCAAGTAGAGAGAGCGATTGGTTGTTGCATTTGGAAGAGCGAAGTTGCGTCGAAAAATTACGAAGGGTGAATGGTATCTCACAGATGTAAATAACAAATTTCGATCCTTGTTTCTGCTTTTCATATCAACCCTTTCAGTTCTACAATCAAGATAACTTGACCGTCGGTTTGAGCGATTATAAGTCTTAGAATTTCATATTCTCCTGCAGCATTTTTAAATCAATAATATCTGTCAACTCTCAAGGACTGTTTACGCTAATTCCGAGTAATATAATAAAGCAAAGAAAAACTACAAATCATTTGGTCGCCTTCAAGCTGCACTCTGCCGCAAAACAGTCTCTATTTCACTATATATGCTGTTAGTGGGGTGTAGAGAGGCCCGCTGGGTGCTCTATCTCGCCTGTGGTTTAGGATAGGGAGGGCCCATGTTAAATAATCGGTGGTAAGGGGCAGGTGTGTGTGTCCTGTTTTGTAAATTTTGAAACATATTACTATACTCGCTTTTTTGTAGTTATTAGTGCATATTATTGTATTTTCAACCTGAAATACACACTTTTATGGTCAGATGTTATTGGTCAAAACCAAATTTCGGATTATTAATCATTTTTCACCTCAGTGTCGTCTTAACCAGCAAGGCGGTGTTTCTCGCCTAAAAGGTGAAAAGGTTATGTGCAAACCATTTTCAAGGCAACAATATTGATACATTGTGTATAGACCTCACTGGAACAATTAAGGGTATTCCCGATATGTTAAAACAAGTTCTGAAGAATTACAAAAGAATAAGATCAATGACAGGCCAGCAACATGTTATATATGAATTGATAAAGGGAACCACGACAGTAAAATTGAAATATCCAAATTCAACATGGAAACCAATATGGAAACGTATGCTTATAAAATATATACAGTTGGAATGGAAGGTTTCATTTTGCTTCTTCATCTATGAAATAATACCCACTGAGTCAAAGCAATATAAACATAATTTAACCGCAGCACTTTGGTGTAAGCATTGTGGTGCAGTGGACAGCCTGAGTCAAAATTAGGGAAACATGGATTTGGATCTAAACACAAATAGGTCAATTGATCGGATCTGTTTAGAATATCGGAGTTCCTCTGTGCAATTAGATTGAGATTGCATAGGGAAATTGTTGATAATGGTGCTATGTTATTAATATCCGCAGGAAGAATTCACATCTTTAACTAATTTACAAAAACTGGCTTCACTTAGAGAGATGCAAAATTCAGCAACAACTCGGATATGGAATATATTGTGCAGAGCTCAACGGAGTAAACCGAGTCAGTGAGTATATGCTCCAAATACATTCAACTGGGATCAAACACGCAGTAGAAGACTGATGTTGGTTGTTGATAATTTTTCTGTCAATAAATTTTAAATAAATGTATAATCAACACACTAAGTTACAAATAACACAGCTGGAAGAACTCTTTCTCCACGCATTTAAATTATAATTGCCCTATGCTAAGGGTGTTATAAGTAGTTATTTTTAATGATTATACATGCTATGGATGTGCAAGTATGCATACACTGTTAATTATTCATTTTCGATGATGATTATTATATTTATTATTAGTATTTATTTTCCATTTTGCATTTCCGATATTGCAATCGTTTTGCGAGTGTATGGCTACTCCGTAATACTTAGTTTCATAAGAGTTCTTTTAAATTCTCTGCAATATAGAGCAAGTTATATATGAAGTCGAAGGAATAGCTTTTTTTGCTTTCAGTAGCTTACGAATACCGAAGTGAATACAAATGGTATATGTCACAACCGTTGTATCTTCGACTGACGTTGTTAGGCCTGCTGTGTATCGCCAGAAATGATACCGGACGATCCATCAATAGACATTTCATCAACGCAAACGTTTATCTTATTGTGAAATCGTCAATAGGATTCCTAAGAGGATGGAGAAGCTGGATCAAAATAATGTGAATGATTACTGTTTTTTTAAGAGACGGTCAATGTCATTCGTCTGGTGCTGATATTGAAGCCAATACATTGTATCAATTAAAACATGTAGTGCAATGACGTTAACTCTTCTGTGGGTGATATTGCATAATCTTTTCTCATCGTGCATCAGAACTCCAAACGATAAACAGCAAGATCAATAGATAAGCCGGTGCATCAAAGAATGGCGAGAGGAAGTTAAAACGCTTTGGATTAAAATATCATATGTTTGGGATATTTACGAGACAATTTCTTGAATTTTTTGGTAATAAACGGAACATTTCTGTGTACTCTGAACTATTTCTCTATAATTTGTAAGCTGTAAAATACAGAACGTCCACTACACAAAAACGCAGATCTTTAAAGCACAGAATTTGTGTCAAAGAACGAGATACTCTATGCTGTTTAACTGAGATACTCTATTTACGAGATACACTATGTCCTTTGACTGAGTTTACAAAAACTTATATTTCAGTGCTGCGAAATGCAAATTTTATGATTTTTTCCCCATTACTCTAAATAGGAGGATATTAAAATACTATAAATAGAAATGAAAACTGTACAAATGAACTTAAACACTGGAGGTCTATGAAGAAAATGGCCAGGCGAGCTTCTGTAGACTCCATTATGTAATGAACTTGGTTCTAATATTTCAAATATTTGTTAATATGAATTATTAGAACGTTTTTATATCGTTTACATGTCTAAATATTGTATATTTCAATTAATTTTATGCTACACAACTATTTTTCTTGTACCATTCTTTTATCCATCATTATCTCTTTCCTTTTCTTCACACAAAATGTTAAGGCAACTACAAAAAAAATCGGCGTCTTTTTCAGTGAGGTATGACTTAGGATAATATACATTAAACAATATTGACCATCTAGGAGCAGCCTTAGGTGTTGACGAAAGTATTTGCTATATTTCCACTTTACTAAAACAAACATAGACCAAAAGACTGTTGATGAAATGTCTAAAGCTATACTGCCCTTTGAACAAAAACGCATAGAGGATTTGTTCTTTAGCGTATTGCTGTTGACGAAAGTCCTGTACTGTGGAGCAATGGGGATTTAAAATTGAAACTAATAGAGAGTAGCCATTTTGGTAAATCCAGTTCTTGAATGTCAGATCTGTAATAGGTGGAATTGTTTACACGATACAAAGGATTCTTGTAAAAATAAATTAATAAAACAGTTTTCTGAGGTTATTAAAAAAAACTTAAAAGGTGGGTTAGGATTAGTCACGGATGGGACCCCGGGACTCTGAAGCAGAGCACCGGACGTGTGCTCTTATTTCCCTTTGCCACTTATGTGACTCTAGGGAAGGAGGGATGAGGGGAGGCAATCAGATTCGGATTACGACGGGCGCAAGCACAAATGGAGTACCTATCGGTTACAATTGGAACGCCTCCAATGCTCTCACGAGTCTCTAACCTTTCCGGCGAGCTCTAGAGGGAGCTCTGAAACCGGGAGATGAGTCCCGAACAAGTATTCCCAAAGACGACGCCAAGATTACGGCTTACAATGCGCAAATCATCATCCAGCTGCAACTCGCCGAACGCCGATACCTGGTCCTTCAACCGTAAAAGAAATCATTAGGAAATGATAGTATCAAGATATTAGAAAATTCGGGGAGTTATTTAACCTACCTAGAATTTGCCTAGCGACACGGGGAAACCCGTAAAGAGGTCTCATGGTTCAGGTAAGCCGGCCGCGGGAATCGAACCTATGAGCTCCCGCATCAAGCCACAGACGAAACCGTCTTGGTAAAGGATGGAGAAACGACACAGTGGGTCTATAGTGTTGAGGTTCTCTTTAAAGGAACTACAGGAACGGAGAACACGGAAGATGACCTGGTTCCTAGTAATGTAGACTTGTAAGGGAGCAGAGCAACTAATAGAGCCATACATTGCAGTGCCAAGAACACATTAGCAACTTCATACGCTGTGGCAGCTCATCAAGTTCATACAGAACTAGACAAGATCTTCAAAGGCGCTCTCTGTAATGTTGATTAACATCAAGTTGAATGTAAACCCGAGGCTTACCACATCTGAAAGTCCCAAATTTCGCTGACCACTCCTCCCCATTCCTCATCCTTCTCTGCGCTCCATAACGTCCGTGCCAGCCAAGGGGAAATGATGAATGGAGCTTGCCACACATAAAATTCCACTTAGGTGCAGAGTTCAAGTGTATCTGGGTTCATTACATCGATCTCATACACTCATTCGAGCTATCGATTTAACGTCGTGAATCCTGCTCTCGGGGCCTGCGGACACCATGCATCGCTCCTTCAATCTATCAGTGATGATGGATTAGCCTCCGATTGAGACCGACTCGAGGAGCTGTATTGCGGCTATAGGAACAATACTGTTAGGTGCAAATCTCGAGTTTAATGGGGGAGGGGTGAATACTGTCTGCTCTGCAGAACAGTACCATTATTTTAATGACTGCTTTAAATTCTTCATAGTGCGATTAAGCTTGCAAAATTGAACTGCACTTAAAAATTCAATGCCACCAACAGTAATCGCTCTATACATCTTTAACTATTCTTTATAGTCCCATCACTTGCTGAGTAGGAGTATCGGCAAGGAGAATCGTAAAATTTGAAGTTCGAATCACAGTCGTGTCATTGGGTATATCAAGTCTGATTAGGCTTTCTGAATTAGCCTGCACATGGATAGTAAGAGTAACTAGGATCGGTGAGCAAGGAGTGTTGCAGTGAATGGCGGGGAAACGGATAACTCACAGTGAACCCACCCGTACGCCGCTTTGTCCACACAAGTCCTACACGTGACCGCTGGGATCGAACCCGGATAGCTATTGTGAGAGGCAAGCGCTCTAGCTACCCGGCAACAGCAGCGCCCCAAAACTGTTATTCAAAATTATTTTATATGAACTTCAAATGAAACCCCACGTCCGTAAGACAAATATGTTATGTCGCTCACAGAACTTGAATTGAACTGTGAATTAATTGTTTCTTCCAACAAGATGCGAGTAGGACAGGAATTTTCAGTAATTTTTTACATTCCTTAGCCCCATATGTGCAATGTACATAGGGATAGACAAGATATTGTAATGCACCCACAATTTCGATACCGAGATTTCACCGGAAATAAATGTATTGGGTCCCCCTGAATCCAAAACACACATTTTTAGAAAAATGTCTGTGTGTGTGTGTTTAGTCGGCATAGCTCAAAAACGAACAGACCGTTGGTATTTTCCAGGGATGCGACACAAAGATTTAGAGAAAAATCCCACCACCCCAAACTACCCTTTACATGGAACTTTTTTCCAATATTTTGATTTTCTAAAAAATGGCTCTAATGATTTTGATTAAAATATCCTATATTAAACATATTTACCCGACAAATAAAATGTATATTTTGAATTTTCTGGGAATAGTCTCTGAAGACTACTTTATTCTGAGTGAATTTTCCGCAATTTTGTATAACTGCTAAACCGTAAGAGACAAAAGCTTCCCACACAAAAAATGTAGAGCACATTAAAACACACAATTTATGTTGTATACATTTTTTTCTTGGAGTGGATGATTTTTGAGATATTCCTTGTTTTTGTTTTCAGGGTCGAAAATCTTAACTTTTCTCATACAGGAATTTGTCAACTCATGTCTATACAAACAAAGGAACTTCATTCACATAGTAACCAGCTTTTGACTATCGCTTTAACCTATGCTACTCCCTTATTTCCTTTCTACTTACAAGGAAGAAAGTAATAAGACTATTTCTGCTAATTTTTCTAGATTAGCATGAAATAAATAGAAGCATAAGCTTTTTAAGAATAATCTGTTGCAGGGACATAGAGAAAGTCATGTGAATGGTACACATCAGATTTTTTTAAACTTTTTTTTTAGAATAACGTATGTCTATATACCACAGATATATTAGTCTTGGATTCTAGGCTTCTACATTCTCAATTTTTTGACAAAGGCTCCTTAAAATGTTTGCAGTTACATCTCCTACTGCAGTTTCATAATCTATAGAACAGAAAATGCTACCACCCTCTTTCTTTCAGATGTGTCATGTGGCTGGTAATTTGCTAAAACAGCTACCAATAAACAGTAATTTATTCTAGAGAGTTCTCATTGCAAACATGTAGAGGCTTCCTAGATTAAACAATGCGTCACTGATGTTTCACATTACATCGAACGTGTCTCATCAGCTAATGAAAAAATAGCTTTTGGTTATTGTGAAATGTATTGAATTTGAAAATATATATTTTTTTAAACTTAATGCTATAGATATTATAAAATATCCCCAAACACTTTCTTCATTTTACGTGAAGTTACCTAACAGGCCTTCGAAAAGCAAAATCAATCCACCAAATGAACATTTCGATAAAAAGCAGAGAAAAAATAAAACATATCTATGCAGATGCAAATATTAGTGTAATAACCTTGAATGTACAGCTGATTCATAATACTCAGCACATTCCAACTTGTCAAAAAACATATTTCTTTCCATATTTACGTTTTACTTTCACGGAAGAAAATGTGCAAATATATGGATAATAATGTATCCTTTAGTAATGAAACTGTTTGACACTTTCAGAAGAGCTTTACAAATGCTGACTACTTTCCAAATGCTCTAAGGGTTTGTTTTGTTTTTATTTAGTGTTCTAAAACAGCATGATGCGTTGCTTACAACTGCGATATTACAAGCTACGTTTATACTACATGTTTGTGTTTAGTATATCTTTGTAAACAATATGTTTACTTCAAGTTAAAAATTCTTTAAGTATACATGTTTACTATTCCTAATTGCATTTAAACCACACATACATTAGTTAATACATTTTAATATGTCCACTGGCACTATCTCATTATTTACAGTACTTATAACATTCTATTCATATATATATTAAATATGCTAAACATGTATTTTTACTTTTTCCATACGCACTTTGTACATAGTGTATAGAGAATGTATTGCACTCCACCTAAAAATTCGATACCGAGATTTCACCGGAAATATATGATTTAGGGTCCCCTCTATCCAAAAAAAAAAAAGATTTTCAGAAAAATGTCCGTGTGTGTGTGTGTGTGTGTGTGTCCGTGTGTCTGTTCAAAAAGGAAAAGTCGGTAAAATACCAAACTTGGTATTTAAGTTTAGTATCTTCCAGGAATGCGACACGAAGATTTTGAGGAAAATCCCCCCACACCAAACTACCCTTTACATGGAACTTTTCTCGAAAATTTTGATTTTCTAAAAAATGGCTCTAACAATTTTGATTAAAATGTCACTATTCTGGGAATAGCCTCTAAAGACTACTTTATTCTGGATGAATTTTGCATAACTACTAAACCATAAGAAATGGATAAAAACTTAATACACAACAAATGTAGATCACGTTAAAACTCAAAATTTATGTATATAAATTTTTTTCGTAGAGTTGATCGTTTTTGAGATATTCCTTTTTCTTGGTTTCAGCTTTGAAAAACATACTTTTCTCATATAGGAATTTGTCATCTCCTGTCCATACAAACAAAGGAACATCAGTCGCATAGCGACCAGCTTTTGTCTTTCCCTGTAACCTATGGTACTCCCTTATTTCGCTTCTACTTACAATAAAGCAAGAAATAAGACTATTTCTGCTAATTTTTCTCGATTAGCATGAAATAAATAAAAGATAAGCTTACTAACAATAATTTGTTACAGAGATATAGAGAAAGTCATTTGAATGGAACACATCAGATTTTTACTTTCTCCATACGCACAATGTACATAGTGTATAGAGAAGGTATTGCACTCCACCCAAAAATTCGATACCGAGATTTCACCGGAAATATATGTTTTAGCGTCCCCAATATCCAAAAAAAGCATTTTCACAAAAAGGTCCGTGTGTGTGTGTGTGTGTGTGTGTGTGTGTGTGTGTGTGTGTGTCTCCGTGTGTCCGTGTGACTGTGAACACGATAACTCAAAAACGAAAAGTCGGTAAAATACCAAACTTGGTATTTAAGTTTAGTATCTTCCAGGGATGCGACACGAAGATTTTGAGAAAAATCCTCCCACCCCCAACTACCCTTTACATGAAACTTTTTTCGAAATTTTTGATTATCTCAAAAATTGCTCTAACGATTTTGATTAAAATTTCGTATATTAAACATATTTACGTGACAAATAAAATGTATATCTTGAATTTTCTGGGAATAGCCTCTGAAGGGTAGTTTATTCTGGATGAATTTTACTAAATTTTGAATAACTGCTAAACCGTAAGAGATGGACAAAAACTTACTACACAAAACATGTAGAACACATTAAAGCACACAATTTATGTTATATACATTTTTTCGTGGAGTTCGTCGTTTTTGTGACATTGCTTATTTTTTGGTTTCTGCTATGAAAAACGTATACTCTTCCCATACTGGAACTTGTTAACTCCTATCCATATGAACAAAGGAACTTCATTGACATAGCAAACAGCTTTTGACTTATCACTTTAACCTACGGTTGTCCCTTATTTCGCTTCTACTTACAAGGAAGCGAGTAATTAGACTATTTCTGCTATTTTTTCTGATTAGCATAAAGTAAATAGAAGTATAAGCTTTTTAAGAATTATTTGTGGCAGGGATATGGAGAAAGTCATGTGAATGGTACACATCAGATTTTTACTTTATCCATTCGCACTTTGTACATAATGTATTGCACGCCACCAAAAAATTCGATACCGAGATTTCACCGGAAATATATGTTTTAGGGCCCCCTGAATCCAAAAATCCTGTATTTTCAGAAAAATGTCCGTGTGTGTGTGTGTGTGTGTGTGTGTGTGTGTGTCCGCGTGTCCGTGTGTCTGTGAACACGATAACTCAAAATCGAAAAGTCGGTAAAATACCAAACTTGGTATTTAAGTTTAGTATTTTCCAGGGATGCGACACGAAGCTTTTGAGAAAAATCCTCCCGCTACAAACTACCCTTTACATAGAACTTTTTTCGAAAATGTTGATTTTCTTAAAAATGGCTCTAACGATTTTGATTAAAATATCGTATATTGAAGATATTCACCTGACAAATAAAATGTATATTTTGAATTTTCTGGGAATAGCCTTTGAAGACTACTTTATTCTGAGTGAATTTTTGGAATTTTGCATAAGTGCTAAACCGTGCTGCACAAGAAATGTAGAGCACATTAAAACACACAATTTATGTCGTATACTTCTTTTCGTGGAGTTGATTGTTTTTGAGATATTCCTTGTTTTTGGTTTAAGCTATAAACACTTAGATTTTTCTCATACAGGCTTTTGTGAACTCGTGTCCATACAAATAAAGGAATTTCAGTCACATAGCAACCAGTTTTTGACTATCACTTTAATCTATATTTCACCCTTATCTCGCTTCTCCTTACAAAGAAGCAAGAAATAATACTATATCTGCTAATGTTTTCTCGATTAGCAGGAAGTAAATGGAAGCATAATCTTTTTAAAAATAATTTATTGCATAGATATAGAGAAAGTCATATGAATGGAATACATCAGATTTTTTCTTTCATGTTCTTGAATTATATCTTCTAAATTACTACCTACATGCTATTATCATTAACTTAGGTATACTGCATTCTAAGATTTACGAATAAATTTATTATTTACATAATTAAAATGGTTTAAGATCTTTCAGATATCTGTTTATACGGAAATACAGTTGCGTAATATTCATTAATGTTTATCAAGTGAGATGATGTGATATCAAACATCTGTCCTCAGAACAAACTCTTACTCTATTTTCAGAACAACTTAATGAGACCCGTATTCCTTAACAATTCATGTTCAGCGTCAGTCAGCATGTCCCGAAATTACCTAAAACGGGTCCTGGTAGAAAGGTCCCATGCATAAACCTGTTCTACAGTGCGTAACTCACCATTCATTTGCAACCGCTAAACCTTCAATCCCGAAACAGATGACAAGGAAACTGATGGGAATAGGAAATAATTTGGGACCACCTCTCCTGCATTGGCTTTACTTCCCTGGGAAACCCAGAAAAACTCGTGTCAGGAAGACCTGCTACGGGAATCCAACACAAGACCTTGCCAAAGTGAGTGGCACACATTTCCGCGGCATGATCTCACTCGGTTTCTGAATCTTTGATCCTTTGTGATTCCCCAACTGTATTAAACGTTATACAATTGTTTTATTTTTATTACGAATGCCAAACTTGACGATGATGTATTGGTGCCTTCATTGACTTTCAGAAAGCTAAATACGTAAGAACTATCTTTAAATATAAATAAGTAATTTCTGTTAAAAGCGTCTTAAATATTCATTTATTCTTTTTCATTATCGTTAATCATTCCTTAACGACTTAAATTAGCTGATAGTTAAAGCTTTTAAGATTATCTAATGAAGTTGTAGTCAAGTTAAATTCAGTATCTTCAATCTTATTTAACACAACATTATATATACACAATTGGGTATGTTTAAAGTTTATGAACTTATTTTTAATTTCAGAGGAACTGATTAATGAACAACTTTTCATTTTATACATTGAAAGACTCAATCTAAATACAAAACATTTTTTTTAATGTAGTTTAACGTCCTTTAACCAGGTTGGTCATATCGGACGATGAATGAAATTGGTGAAATGATCTTGGGGTACATGAAGCTTAAAGTTACTCGACATTCGTCTTCTCAGGATAATGGAAAATCGCAAAAAAAGCCTAATCCGGGTAACTCACCCTAAGCGAGATTCGAACTCAGGACTGTTGAACCATGAAGCAGACACGCTACCACCACACTACCCAGCGGGCGTGTTTTATTTTGTGTTACAGCTTATGAAAGATAAACTCCATTAGTATAAAATCCTCCACGTTTTTCTTTAGCCTAGTTGTTTTAAAGTCAAAAGGAAAAGGTGTAGAACATTCACTGCAGATGCAACGGCAATGGCGGATCATAATTCAGGAGCTAATAGCAAAATTGAAGTTGAGGCAAGGAGCGAAGCTGCAGCCTTTACACTCATCATTACAAAAACACGTTTAGTATAATCTTGCTCATTTTTTGTTAGAATTCCGATTTATTTCAGGAAGCATTTAAATCTCCTATCTGACAGTAACAGAAAATGACAAAAAATCAGATACTTTCAGTAAAAACAGAATGATTGAAACCCAATTCCAGATTTCAGAAGTGCCTAGACGTGTTTGTTCGTGGACTGAGTGATTTCCATGTGAGACGTGAAAAGACACTTGTTTGCATATTTTTGTTTTTCTGATTGGTGCTTTTAGTTTAACAAGTTCCATATATTTAAATAAATGGTTTTGATAAAATGAATTCAAAAGCTTGAATATACCTTTCAGCGAAATAAAAATAGGAGCAAAATTATTCAAGAAACCCATTTAGGGTTTGATATTTGCAACATAATGCACGACTACACAAGTTTTAAAATCATATTGAAACGCATAAGTCTCTACTGTTTTATGCTATCTTCTTGCAATCCATATCCTTGGTCATAATCAACAGCAATAAATAAAATCAAAATCTGTAACCTTCTGATAACTGAACGAGAAGCATAATTGGTATTTTTTAATTCAATAATAACTTCAGATCGCGGCTATAGAGTTTTCTTTGCTGTAAAACCTATAACGTTTTATTTCATTAAATCAAATCAAAAACGAAATACGATGTATAACTATCATGCATATCTTTAATTATTGCTTCCGTACTTTTTAATTTGACGTTAGGAAAAGAATAAATAAGACAGATGTGGAGTTATATTATGAATAGTATATGTTGTGATTGAAGGAGGATATCTTACAGCGTTTGAAATACGACTTAATACAAGGACTTTAGGTTACGTGACTTATGTATAAGTTTCAAAAACTCAATCCTCAGTCTAAACGCCTGATGCATCCATCTAGCCAATTAACCAGTAAAAGATTTTTAAGATCAATTGTACCACAAAATATTTAGGGACTAAATAAATGGAAATCAATTTACTACTATATCCTTTTAAAGTATAACATTATAATAATGACACGAAGTTTATAGTGTAATATCTCCCATCAAGTTAAATTTCAACTCAGAAATTCGTGAAGTGTTAAAACGTAATTTCCTGTATTTTTTAATCAAAATGTTTAAAATTCATCATTATATAAATTTAAACAGTACTCATTTGACACTTTCCAGAGTTTCAAAATATGTAATTGTTGATGTAAAAGCCAAAAATCCGTTCTACAAAAAAAAAAAAATATTCTTTACAACGGCGTAATCCTCTACTTCTTTATAATTGGGGTAACATTACCATAAATACTAAGTTTTTTCTAGGCTAAAGCGATGGTCAGTTCTTTTAAGCGCTGGTCACTATGTATGGGATTTGAAATTTCGTTTTCTTTGCATGACCAGGAGTATAAAATAAGCATAAAGACGAATAACGACTTCTCTTTGAGAAAAGTTAAAATATTCGAACATTTAACAATGACTATCGTAGAAATGTTTAATTCCACAAAATGTGTATTTGCAAAACGTGTGTGTTTTAACCAGATATGAAATATTATGTTTTATTTTGTATGATACTGTTCATCATTTAGGTTTACCAGTTATACAAAATTCATGAAGAGGATTTTTGAGATTACTACCAAGTAATTCAAAGTATTTATTTAATTTGTCATGAAAATATTTAATCAAAATCATTAGGGCTTTTCTGTATAAAATAAACATTTTCGAAAAATGAACCAAGCAAAAAAGTGAAAATCCTCTTGTAGCATCCTTGGAAGATCCTAAACTTAAATATTAATTTTGGTATTTAAAATGCTTTAGTCATGCATAGGTGTTTTTATAAAAACGCTTTTCTTTTATTCTTATGGATCTAAACACTAAATTTAAACTGAAATCTCGGTACTGAATATTTAGGTGGAATACAATACCTTCTTTAGCCCGCCTGGGTAGTGTTGTGGTAGCGTGTCTGCCCCAAATTCAAAAGGTCGTGAGTTCGAATCTCTCTTAGGGTAGGTTACCCGGATAAGGTCTTTTTCGGGGTTTTCCCTTATGCTGAGAAGACGAATATCGAGTAACTTTAAGCCCGAGATCATTTGAGCATCATTTCACCAATATCATTCATCGTCCGATATGACCAACCAGGTTAAAGGACGTTAAAATAAACTAAAAAAAAAAATCTTCTTCACCATCTATGTACGTAGTACTGAAAACAAAAAATGATTGGGGTGCGGAGTTATATGCTGAGTTTAAGGAAGCTTGGGGATCTGTCGAATGAGAAGGCGCTGATAAGCAGCTTAAGCTCAGAATGAGCAAGGGAAAAGCCGTGGGCGGGGAGGGGGGGCTAATGTTTGTTCATTTAAAAACTATTATGCAGCAGTATACATTTGTCCTAGTCTCTTAAACGCGTGTAAAAAATTGAGTAGATGTTACCTAAACATTTAAGGTGACACACATTTTAAAACTCAGAATAAAACAGTCTTTAAAAGTATTTTGATATTTTTCTCTTTTGCATATGCAATAATTGATAAAATTTACGTTTTTGTTGTATTATTTATTTGAAAACTTTGCAATTTTTCTTTTTTGTAAACTCAACTTATCCTTTTTTTTAAAATACACATATCTTTGTATTACAGGACGAAAATTAGAATAAAATATATTCAAGGGGCAAAGCAAACCTCACGCAAAATGATGAAAAGAATAATTAAATACTATTAACTATATGAAGCACAAGGATACCAAGCGTAATGAGGAAAGAAATAAGCAATATAAAGCACAGAAAAGAAACAAAGAAATGCTCGGTACGAGTTGCTTAAAAGAAAAGAAAGGAAGAACAAAAATGAATTGAAGAGGGATATACAATGATGTAAACTGAGATAAAACCTAAAGAATCTAAAAGATCTGAAGAAGTGTGAAAACTGAATTGACAGCGGGACAGAACATAAAAATAACAACTTCATTGAGACTAAATATATAAGAGATAAAGCAAAAAAGAATAAAAACTGAATCCAAAGAGGGAATTTGGTGACGGGCATATCTATCGATTTGAATGCGTGAAGAGATGTAATCCCATTAGCGAGTGGAAAGAGACATTTCTCATATTCTTGAGAAACAGGGGCAAGGGAACCTGACTGCTCATCAAAGTGTGAGAGAAAAGGCTGATGAGGGTACGAACAAAACTACAGCGCTCGCACTGTAAGACATTTTTGTAGCCGACTGTGTAACCGAATGGAATGTCAGAGCAAAGCCACTGTTGAACCACCAGAAGGGCACGAAGCAGCAGTTTACTGCTGACCAAGTCAGCATGAAATGTATGTTTGATATGTATATGTGAGACAACCATGCTGCCAATTTGATGCGAAAGGTGTAATTACGTACTTCCATGTTCTCATTGCTAGCGCGAAGCAGGAAATAAGACTATTTCTTCTATTTTTTCTCGATTAGCAGGAAGTAAATAGAAACATAAGCTTTTTAAAAATAATTTATTGCAGAGATATAGATAAAGTGATATGAATGGAACACATCAGTTTTTTTATAATGTTTAACGCCCGCTTTTACTACTTATGGCGCCGCAGGCGATGACACTGTTGATATATGGAATGAAGATGGAGCACCGGTGGAATGTGATGGCGGGGAAACCGGACAATCCGGAGAAAACCCGCCCTTGTACCGCTTTGTCCACGACAAAATACATATGCTGTCGCCTGGGAAAGAGCGCTCACTTATATGGTAACTAGATCTGCAGCAACTGCAGCCCTGATTGGTTAATCTAACGTCGAGAACACGTACATAAGAAGATAGTACTATAAACAGTTAGGGCCTTACCATGTGTACAGTCACAAAACACAGTATTTGGTCATATGTGACATGTTTTTTGCTTATACATGTTGATAGCCTTTAGGTAATAGCTGAATAATACCATAAAAGAGTTGCAATTTTTACTTTCTCTACATGTACTACGTACATAGTGTACAGAAAAGGTATTGCATTCCACCAAAAAATTCGATACCGAGATTTTGCCGAAAATATATGCTTTAGGGTCCCTGTATCCTAAAAAAGCATTTTCAAAAAAAAGTCCGTGTGTGTGTCCGTTTCCGTGCGATAACTTAAAAACGAAATGTGGGTAAAATACCAAACTTGGCATTTAAGTTTAATATCTTTCAGGGATGCAACAAAAAGATTTTGAGAAAAATCCCCGCATCCCAAACTACCGTTTACATGGAACTTTTTTCGTAAATTATGATTTTCTCAAAAACGACTCTTAACTATTTTGATTAAAATATCGTATATTAAAGATATTTACCTGATAAATAAAATGTATATCTTGAATTTTCTGGGAATAGCCTCTGAAGACTACTTTATTCTGAATGAATTTTGTAGAATTTTGCCTAACTGCTAAACTGTAAGAGATGGACAAAAACTTACTACACAGAAAATGTAGAGCACATTAAGACACACAACTTATGTTATATACATTTCATTTTTTTCGTGGAGTGGATCATTTTTGAGATATATTGTTATTGGTTTCAGCTTTGAAAAACTTAGGTATACTTTTCTCGTAGAGGAATTTGACAGCTCCTGTCCATACAAACAAAGGAACTTCAGTCAAATGGCAACCAGCTTTTGACTATCATTTTAATCTTTTCCACTCCCTTATTTCGTTCCTACTTACAAGGAAGCAGGTAATAAGACTATTTATGCAAATGTTTCTGAATTAACATGAAGTAAATAGAAGCATAAGCTTTTTAACAATAATTTGTTGAAGTGATGTAGAGAAAGTCATGTGAATGCAACACAACAGCTTTTTATCAACTGGGTCTGTTCGATTTCTAGCAGCATCTGCCTATAGTTTATTAGCAACCTTTTATGAATTATTCAGCATGTTGGGATAAGAAAATTGTTAGTGGTTTCACAAAGATTTTAACCTTTAAATTATGGGTGCTTTGTGACATCGATAAGTTATAGACTAAACTTACAATGCTAACCTACATTTATAGGATGAATAACCTTTAACGAATCAATAAATGCGGTCTAGCAGCCAACCCAAAGTAGCACAATAACTTCCAGGCGAAGTAAAGTCTTCCCGAAACATCATTTCATCATATCTTTCGTTCTTCAGCTTTCAATTTAGAAAGTTGAGCGTCTGATGAATTATGGATTTTACAGTTAAGAAGCTGTCATATTCCCTGAGTGGAAGGAAGTAAATCAATCTTCTTTCAGCAACATGAATTAAGGTTTTCAGTGTAAGTAATCTTTTTATATTTCATAATAAACTGATATTACAATGACTATTGTATCAAATAATGTATAATGATACCTTCTCAGTATTAAGTAGTATATTTTAATAAATACACATATAAATTTGTATGTTTTCCCCCTGTTGTTTTCCTTTTCGAAGGTTTAAGTTTTGAAACTTAAATATATTTCACCAAAATGCTGATTACATATTGACAGTTATGCTCTGCATGTTTTAATTTTCGTATGCTTTGTGCCAATTTGGTGTTCTGCTTTATGTAATAGCCAATTCTAACATTTTGGAATATATTGTGCATGTAAAACTGAGAGCTATTTTCAAATGAATATGCTTTCATACTATATGGAAGATTTTTTAGATGCTAAGGGGCCTTTCTAGCATTGGAACTCCAAACTTATTTTTCGCAAGTTGTTGTTGAGGCTATTTCAGTCTCCATTAAATGCTTTATGGTGTTGCAGGTGTAGTACATGTGGGATGCTAACAGCTTTGAATGGATAAAAGAACTTTACATTCCTCTACGAGAAAAGTATACCTAAGTTTTTCAAAGTTGAAACCAATAACAATATATCTTAAGAATGATCCATTCAACGAAAAAAATGAAATGTATATAACATAAATTGTGTGTCTGAATGTGCTCTACATTTTCTGTGTAGTAAGTTTTTGTCCATGTCTTACAGTTTAGCAGTTAGGCAAAATTCTGCAAAATTCATTCAGAATAAAGTAGTCTTCAGAGGCTGTTCCCAGAAAATTCAAGATATACATTTTATTTATCAGGTAAATATCTTTAATATACGATATTTTAATCAAAATAGTTAAGAGTCGTTTTTGAGAAAATCATAATTTACGAAAAAAGTTCCATGTTATTTCTTTACAATGAAACGGAATAACATGAACAATATTTAGCTGAAAAGTTAATTCTTTATCCACGTACATGCTACACAGGGTTCTTTGAAAACTAGCTAAAGTATATTCTTAAATGTCATGTTCAAGAAATAATATACTTAAGAATTAACTATAACTGTCGATTACATAATATTCATTTACATAGACTATAATATGACCAAATTTCTTACGTTGAAACTTATAATTGTTTCAATAAAGTAACAGGGTATCTGGCTCAAGCGGTAAGAGCATCCTATGAAAATCCTAACATCCCTAAATAGATTACGAGACGTGGCTTTGAATTTTTAAAGCCTGATTAAAAATTGTGACTAGTTATGTTGGTCTATGGTAAGTACGAGCACATAATGCCAGAACATAATGTTCGCTCAGGTGAAATTTGCAAAGTTTTTATCCATTATTTTTAGCAGATCACTTGTTTTTAGTCGAAATAAAACTTTGATTATTTTTTAACTTGGTAAAACTAAATCTACTATTAGGTATAATTTTCTTATATAAACAATTTTTATTCACTTTAACCTTTTCACAATAGAAAACTTTGCCATACTTATGTGGTTAAGCTTTTGTCTATAGTTCCAAACCGAAAATTCGGTAGGTTGTTATTCTGCAGCAAAGTTTTTTTCTTCAGGATTTTAATATCCTATTATCTTACCACAATTCTTATATTTAGGTATTTTGAAGACCAATAGAATATGTTAAGTTTAAGAAATCCTCAGTAATTGCACATTAAAGTATGTAATTTATACTTACAGCTATATTTTACAACTACAATATATCATGTTTATACAGCCTGTGTATCTAATGCAGCTAACTCTAAATCTTAAAATCTATATTATTTGTATTTTACTTAACTTTTTCATAGTAATATGTTTTCAATAATACGAATTGGATTTAGTTGTTGGAGCTAGTTGTCTTATTTGGTGTATTTCAAAAGCGTGATACTGGGAAACTAGTTTCTGTTTAAAACATAAACTTTGATAATTGATTATATAAAATAAATGTCTTATTTTGGAAAGCAATTAAACGATTGTTACTCAATGACAGTTTTACTTATTACAGAACTGGCACAATGGTAATCTGATACAGTGTGAAGTAATGTCGATAGTGAGAAGGATTCTGTGATTACATTTTAAAAACAGACAATCTGTTATGGAAACAAAGTACAACCAATACCACTTTAAAGGTTTTGCTTTTGTTGTGATAAAAAACGCATTGAAATAGGCTTAGAACAATAGAATCTGATTAAAATAATCAATGCCATAGTCTGGATATGAACCACGATCAGCCGGTTATCGTCTGGTGCTCTAACCAATTGAACTACGATGGCAACTTCATCAGGACATTAGATTGGCTAGCATTTTATCCGACAAACTATAAGGAACTCAAAAATTAATTTGAGATGACGTACGCTAATAACGACTTACAATGAAACACGAATTAATTACCATTATTTTACCCAATAGTAGGCATGAAGTTCGGAACTCAAGGTACTTTCGTCACTGTAAGTTGTCTCAAAATGAATTTGTAGTTTATCGGGAAAAAATACAAGTCAATTAGGATGTCGTCCCGGCATGTTTTTGGCAGCCCAGTTGGTTAGACCACCCGGATGGAAACCGGGAGTTTCGTGGTTTCAATTTCGGCTCTGACATTGCATTCTCCAGTGTGGTTCTACCTTTTATCCATTTTAAATCAGGTAACAAATTACAATTATGTGGCAAACCTAATTGCTTGAAAGTACTTCACAGTTTCTCAAACTCCTTAGAACGATAAGCAAATTAATAACATTGACGGAATATTTCGTAAATGAGAATTAATAAATGCACGTATTCCATAATTTTTCTGTAAACACATAATTGTCTTCTATGTATTACATATTTGAAGTGAGTATTATAAATATCGTTTACTTTTTTTACTTTGTTTCTGAAATATATTTGTATTTTCTTTACTTAGTACACAGTACCATAGAAAGAATTGCATTCCTCCCAAAAATTAAATACCTGCATTTCATTAAAATTAGCGTTATAGGATCCACTGTAATTCAGAAAAGTCAATTTAGGTAGCACGCGCGTGCGTATGTATTTGCCCGTAAACAACATAACTTAAAAAAAAAAATCTGTGTTCCATTCACATGACTTTCTCTATATCTCTGTAACAAATTATTGTTAATAAGCTTATTCTTTTATTTATGTTATGCTAATCGAGAAAAATTAGCATAAATAGGCTTATTTCTTGCTTTATTGTAAGTTGAAGCGAAGTAAGGGAGTACCATAGGTTAAAGTGAGACAAAAGCTGGTTGCTATGTGACTGAAGTTCGTTTCTTTTATGGACACGAGTTGGCAAATTCCTCTATGAGAAAAGGATAAGTTTTTCAAAGCCGAAACCAAAAACACGGAAAATCTAAAAAATGATCAACTCCACGAAAAAAATGTATATAACGTAAAGTGTGTGTTTTAACGTGCTCTACATTTTTTGTGTGTTAAGTTTTTGTCCATCTCTTATGGTTTAGTAGTTATGCAAAACTGATCCAGAATAAAGTAGTCTTCAGAGGCTATTCGCATAAAATTCAAGATATACTCTTAATTTATCAGGTAAATATCTTGTATATACAATATTTTAATCAAAATCGTTAGAGCCTGCGGTGCCGTTAGTAGTTAAAGCGGGCGTTAAATACTACAAAAAAAAAATAGGAGAGAAATAAGAGAGTTAGCTAGAATAAATGCAACAGTCGAATCATTTGAAAGCTAACCGCAATGTGAAACTATTGATACTGGGTTCTCTTTGGTTACCTGGAATAAAACAAAGAAGAATGAACCGAAAGATAACTTTCCGTTTGAGGGAAATTTATCTAGTTTAAAAATAAGAACAACAATACAGAATATTTTGAAAAGGTTAATTCCACAAAAAGAAATGCAAAATACAACAAAAAGGACTGCATATGAAATAAATCTTGTGCTATATTTCTGTGTAGTAAGTTTTTGTCTATTTCTTAAGGTGTACCAATTAAACAAAATTCATCCACAATGAAAAATCCTTCAGAGACTATTCCCACAAAATTCAACCCTTCGTTTTTTATGAAAATATCTTACCACGTGGAAATATCTTAATATATGGTATCTTCATCAAAATCGTTAAAGCCACGTTTGAGAAAATTACTTTTAAGAAAATGTTCCACGTAAACTAGTTTGGATATGGGAGTTTTTTTTGAAAATCTTGTTGCATAGTTGAAATATACTGAATAGGTTTGGTATTTAAGTGATTTTTGTTTCTGCGCACACACACACACACACACACACACACACACACACACACGCATGCATACATAGGCAGGAACCTTTTTCTTTATATCCATTTTTCTCATTAAAGGCGTTTCAAGACAGTATTTGCGCTGAATTATTGGTATCGAATTTTTGGGTGGAATACAATACCTTCTCGATCTAATATGTACATTGTATGTACTTTGTATATGTGTTTGTATATGCGTCATTATTATTTATTGCAGTTATTTGATTCTGCATAATGTATAGTTCCATATAGCTTCTACTAAGGAGCAAAGGATATTCTAAAACCTTGTACCCTTTACTTTCGTTACCTCCCTTTTGCCTCTAATTTGAGAAATATTTTCAGCACTAAAGCCTAAAGAACAACAAAAAATAATACTAATAATACCAATAATAAAAAATACCGAGCAGAGTGACTCAAGTGGTGATGTCTGTGGTGCGAATTCGGAGGCGATGCCACCGATGATACATGAAATAAATATGGAGCACCGGTGGAATGCGATTGCGGGGGAAACCGAAGAACCCTGAGAAAAACCACCCCTGCACCGCTTTGTCCACCACAAGTCTCAAATGCGATCGCTTGGGATCGAAACCTGATTCAAACCGTGGACCAACAAATCCGGCTAGGGGTATTAAGTGGTTTCCCTCAGCCTGGGGCGGTACTGGGTTCGTGTCTAGACGCGGGTTATTGATATTGGAATGGTGTAGGTTTGTGGTTGATTAACTGAGTCCGGCCTTTTTCCGCCGTATAACACACGCGTGTGCTTCTTAATTTTCTACTGTGACGTTGCACTTTAACCGCACGCGAATATAGCTATTTATTCGTTTGATGCAGCGTGATCTCTTGTACTATAAAATCACTTACTTCCGTCACAACTAAGGGTTACACCACACGCTCAAATATCACATCTTGGTCGTGCTGAGGTTCTTCGTCAAGTGCCTCAGAATTCTAAATTTCACATCTTGGTTGTTCGGAGGTCCTTCAAAAGTGCCTTGCACTGTCTCCTGAACAGCGGAGAGCATTGTTTTGCTGTGTCCCGGTAGTCGCCTCGGGCAAGGTCCTTTCATATTCACCCCTTCGGTTCAATGTACGGCAGGTATCGGTTCCTGTACCCCGACCTCGTGCCTTAAACGTGTTAAAAGTCTTTCTACCCTTCCCATTTTCACTCTACATTTATATTTTATCTTTGTGAAATAATTTATATTCTTGGCTAAGATTTATATTTCTCTTCTTAATAATTGTTTCCCCCGGGACAAGACATGTACTGTCTCAAGCCTCTAAGTTAAATGTCAGATTAGATAATTAATACCACAAAACAAAGTTCCTTTTTCAGTTAATGACAATAGAAAAACGAAATATATTGGTCATTGTATTGCGCTGACATCTATGCACAGATATGACATCTATGCAGTAACCTATAGCACCCTAACCCCATTGCTTGTCGAGAACCTAAGTGACATTGTGTAAGGGGATGAGATCTCAAAGGCTAGCTGTACTACGCCATCCGATTATGAATGCTGCTAGACTGGATGGCACTCTGAAATCGCCTGCTTGGCGCGAAACAAAAGTAGTATGATACGGGGATATCCATAAATCAATGAGGTATCTTACCGAACATATCCGATATCACAAGTTATTAAAGTGTTGTAAACTAAAATAATAGTACAAATAATTAATAAATAATAATTATTATTATAGTTGCAATAATAGTAGCAGTAGTAGTGTTAGTAGCTAGTAGTGGTGGTGGTGGTGGTGATGATGGTAGTGGCGGTGGTGGTGGTGGTGGTGGTGGTGATGGTGGTAATAGTGGTGGTGGTGGTGGTGGTGGTAATAGTAGTGGTGGTAGTATTAGTTGTAATGGTGATGGTGGTGGTAGTAGTGGTGGAGGTGGTGATAGTGGTGGTGTTAGTGGTAGTAGTGGTGGTAGTGGTGGTGGTGTTGGTGGTGGTAGTGGTAGTAGTAGTGGTGGTGATGGTGGTAGTGGTGGTGGTGGTAGTGTTGGTGGTGGTAGTGTTGGTGGTAGTAATAGAAGTGGTGAAGGTGGTGATGGTGGTGGTGGTGGTGTTGGTGATGGTAGTGGTAGTAGTAGTGGTAGTGGTGATGGTAGTGGTGGTAGTGGTAGTGGTAGTGGTGGTGGTGATGGTAGTAATAGTAGTGGTGGTGGTGAAGTTGGTGATGGTGGTGGTAGTGGTAATGGCAATGGTGGTGGTAGTGGTAGTAGTTGTGGTGGTGGTGATGGTGGTAGTGGTGGTGGCGGTGGTAGTAGTGTTGGTGGTGGTAGTGGTAATGGTAATAGTGGTGGTAGTGGTAGTGGTAGTAGTTGTGGTGGTGGTGATGGTGGTAGTGGTGGTGGTGATGGTGGTAGTGGTGGTGGTGGTGGTGGTAGTAGTGTTGGTGGTGGTGATGGTGGTAGTGGTGGTGGTGATGGTGGTAGTGGTGGTGGTGGTGGTAGTAGTGTTGGTGGTGGTGGTAGTGGTAGTGGTGATGGTGGTAGTGGTAGAGGTAGTGGTAGTGGTAGTAGTTGTGGTGGTGGTGTTAGTGGTGGTAGTATCGGTGGTGGTGGTGATAGTGGTAGTGGTAGTGGTAGTGGTAGTAGGATCAGTAGCAGCAACAGTAATAGTAGTTTTTATAGTAGTATAACATTTTGTTTTACCTTTATTCCCATGCATGTTAAAAAGGATCAGAGATCATTAAGAACTCAAGCTGTTCCCGGAGGAACTTTCAGTGTAGAATGTATAGATTCCAAAGCTCTTCACTAAATGCTACCGATCCCTCCATATTCCACTTTCTTTCCTACACAATTGGTCTCCTTTCCCTTCCTATGAATGGTTCCTTCGGCCTGATGTAATGCAATTTCAAGGGCCATTAGCCATCCGCCCCTATACTGTCACCTCCCCGCGCATCACCCTACATTGCGATCCCCTGAACTTTACATGGATTCGAAAATAATGTCACCGTCTTGTGATGAGGAACTTGTTATTTCTGATTTTCCTGATTACTGCTAATCCTTGAAATTAATAGTGTTTTAGTGCCATAAAAGTATTTAGAGTGTATATGTGAATGACGAAATTAACTATCACAAAATATTTACAATCTTCCAAAAGTTTTATTATGGAAATATATTAATCATACCAGAAAAAGAATAGTTAATAGAGAAAATCTCCATGTAGTTTACATATATTTTTTACAAAGTAAATGTCATGAAGAAAATTATTAAAAAAGTATTATTTATAAAAGGAGAAAATGCACTACAATTCCGAAACCATGAGTACTGCTTCCATTCATAACTATATTTCTCCCACAACTCGAATTGTTTTTTTCTCAGGAAGTACCTCTAACGCCTAGAGGCTATGAGGTATTATTTCCGCATCAGGTCCTCCTAATATTCAAAATGCTAAGTTGTAAGTCCCTTTGATTCTTTTTCAAGATTTACAACAATAAACTATAGACTGCCTCTGTGGTCGAGTGGTCAGTGAGCTGACTTCTCGCCCAGAGGTCCCGGGTTTGATTTCCGGCTGTGGTGTGGAAATTTTCTTTAACCAGAATTATACCCTATCCCACAAAGATCCTGGAAGTATGTATGTGAGAGTCAGTGTGTGTTTAAGGAAAATAAAACGATTTAAATCCATCGTAAAGAATCTTCAGACGAGTTGTTTCTAATGCAAAGCAACCTATATGACCTTAGGTGTTAAAGGGGGCAGTGTACAGAGATATTTATTGTACAAAATAAACTGTAAACACTGCCACAAAAGCTGTATTCCAAAGAATAACGATTTTATATTTTCATTCATTCATGTAATAAGAATTAACAATGTAGATGATTAAAATCACAAAAGCTTTAATTCCTAATGTAGAAATTCTCACTGGAAGCATGATGAAATCCCGATATATTTGTCGTATTGAAAATATCCAAGTCATCGTGAGCGTACTATAAGGCTCTTGTTGCACCAGGATTCTGGTGACGGTCATCAGTTACGGATACCGGTGATTGTGGAGAACAATCCTGTATCACTGGTGTCTTACACTGCAGGTATTGCCAACTGATTAGTTAGTGAAATGAACTCAAGCAAAGAGGAACTTTTACGAGTACTTCTAAGTAGGAGAAAGAGGAGGAGAATGAAGACAAAACGTTCATTACACGTACAACTACTCTATGTGATCGGCTGGAGAAAGGATTGTTTGACGCCCTGAGACAAGATGCTATAGTCATCGCTTTTGATATCCCAAATAGCAGAACGACTTTCTACTTCGCCGATAAAATCTTTCATGTTAATCAAATATAAGCTCATGGTTACAATATGTATAGTACAATGAATACTGAACATTTCACTTTATCATTCTGCCCAGAAATGTACTATATATAGTGCCAATAACAGCGCCTTGAAGAGTTGTAGATCTAAAGTCTAGATGAAGCTTCCAGTCCAATAATGTGCCAGAGTCGGGCATCGTCCACAGTTTAATGCAGTGGTATCGATCTGTTTGCAAATTGTTGTTTATTGCATGTGTTATTGTGTCGATATTTCTTCGTCTGTTATAATAACGTCTGCACCTTGGCCGTCACATGTGGCGAGGGTGTCAGTCTCGCAGTGACTAGATGAGGCAGTGTAGTGTCCCGGAGTGAATGTTCCAAATCAAACGAATGTATCCCTATCACTGGCGACTGTCACCAGTGTGCCAGTGTGAAACGATCCTAAGTGCAAGTTGTGTTTGAAGTTGCTCGCACGAATTAATAAGGTAGAGTTTGACCCGGCTATGGTTAGCGGATGGGAGTATAGTGGCCTGGTCGCCGAATCGAAGCAATCCAGGGGGTGCGAGTTTAACCTCCCTGCACAAGACCAGAGAGGAATGTCAGGAAATGTTATTGGCAATAAGCAATCTTTTGTTCATGAGAAGCAAACTCAGGCCTGGGAACGCTGGTGCTGGCCACATTTACCCCTCCCCCGTCCTGCCGTTTGGATGTTAGTCCAGTTCTGGTGTGGGTTGGTATTTCTTGCCCCGTTATGAGTTGTCGTGGCATTAAAATACGAGGGTTACGCCATGGTTTAGTGGTTAAACCGCTCGCCTCTATCTAGGTGGCCCGGGTTTGATTCCAAGCCTCCGCATGTGGGATTCGAGATGGACGAAGCGGTGTTTGGGCTTATTTTCTCCGGGTCCTCTAGTTTCCCCTGCCACTCCATCCACCAATTGCTCCATCAGCACCTTTCTAATCATCAATTTCGCTTACATTTCCTATCATCCACTTCCTCATGTTAATGCTACGGGCCGAACAGACGTTCCATTCTGTGGTTTCATGTCGTTGGCTCCCCGACAGGTTTCTGACCCCTAGGCATTGACTCATCCTAGGGGGGTGTAAGCCGATTACGAAAAGAAACGAGCTAAAAATACTAGAGCAACTTGTATGTTTTGGTGCAAATTACTAGTTTCCAAAATGGGGAGTATGTTCTACAGAGAATACAATGAGTTTGCCTAGACTGAAAATACGGATGCAAGATATATCAAGTCCAATCTGATAAATGTTTTGCAACATTGTTAGAATAAACATTAAAGAAATTTCGTTGATTATGTTCTTTATATAATCTATTAATTATCTCTTGATATGTTTCTATGACTTCTGTATTTGTTTCTATATTTTGAACAAGCGTCTTTCAGTATTCGCATTATTTTCTTCGTGTTACAATTGTAAATTAACTGAATGAAAATGAACTTTACTCTTTGTTCTATAACCATGAATTTAATTATGTTTGTTTACATCATTGTTCCTTATAATACAACATATTTAGAAATAATATATATGCTAAGGTATAGACGAATGGTTTATGTGCATTTAAATTTAAGTAATTTTAAAGTGTTCAGATTAGAATGACGTTTAATTCGTTAATTTTGTTACATATTATTTTATTTCAGTTTCTCTTCAGACGAGTGTTTAGAATCTCATATATTTGGTTCATTTTGACGGTTTATAGAGGTATAAATATAATTTACGTTCTTATTTTCAATTCAAATCCTATAATTTGGTTAAAATTAGTCTGTTTTTATTGAAACTGCAAATGCATGTCATTTAGATTTTCTAAAATAAAGTGTATCTGAGACAGAAATTACACAAAGGGGACCTAGGAACTGCAGACGTTAAGGGGTGACTGCCGTGAATATTAGTGAACAACCTGGTGAAATACTAGCTAGACTTCTTGATGGTATGGAGTGCTTTGGTTACATAAAGTTTGCTCTTATTGTGTTTTTTATTCTATAAAACATAAAACATTCAATTGGGGTTTGGAAGTCTCTTTAATGTGTTTCTCATTAATGTTTTGGATAAAACACTGATACGTAGCTAAAGTTATTTTTGTCTACCACGTATAGATAATAATGTACATAGCAGGTAGAAAAAAAAAATATTGCATTGAATCCCAAAACTCAACAGCATAATTTTTTTTTAAGAGTTCTTATTGAAAGGAAAGATTGTGACCTCGATGTTGGATTAAGATTAGTTATGGGTGTAGATGTTCATAAATTTTTTATTTTTATATTTGGGATTAAAAATTTTCTTTTAAGGGTTTAGTTAAGTATTAAAGTTAATAAGGGAATTAAACCCTTTCATTATAAAAAATTTTCAGGATATTCGTTTTATAGGGAATTTATCAATTTTTATACCTCTAACGAGCTCTAAGACTCCTGAATTAGAAAGAAAAATTTGTAGAAAAATGTCAATATGTGTGTATGTATCTATGAACAGCACAACTCGAAAACAAAAAGTTTACCAAATTTGGTATTTCAGTTCATTATCTTGAATTTTCTGGGAATATCCTCTAATATCTCGTCATTCTGGATGACTTTTGTATAACTGGGAAACCGTTGTACATAGATGATGATGATGATGATGATGATTGGGGTTTAAGGGCGCTCAACTACCAGGGTTATGAGCGCCCTTAGAAAACTAAACGGGGCATGAAATGGGATCGAAAGGGGCTTTAAAATGGTAAAAAGCGTACTAAGAATAGACCTAAAAGAAACTGTAAAAACGAAACAGCATCTAATTCCTAAAAGACATAAAACCAGTTAAAACAATGGGATGTAAAAATGGGTAAGAACGAGTATGATTAAATGTTTTAAAGTCTTATAAAAAGAACCATATCCTGAACGTAAAATTTATTGTAGATAAAACCTGAAAAACTCTGTCAACAGCAGCGCGGTCAATGCCAAGAACCTCCGCTAGGGAGGATGGCAGCTGGAGAGTGGTGCGAAGTGATACCAGAGCAACACACTCTACCAGCACGTGTGCTACCGTCAGTGCTGCGCCACAGGTGGACACACAGGTTCAGGATCTCTATGAAAAAGGAAACAACGGGTAAAAAAACAGTGGCCAATTCGCAGCCGAGCCAATTGCACCTCCTCCCGGCGAGAAGGTCGGGAGGAGGTTGCTCAGGGGACAGGAAGATCTTTCACTTCCCATAGCTTGTTAGTTGTACATAGAAAGCTTAGTGGTTAGTATGTATAGTTAAATCACACAACTTATGTTAAATAAATAGCCATTAGAGTTAATATACTTATTCCCTCGGTTTTCTTACTCCGGACCAAGGAAAGTGTAAAATCCATCACAGGCGACTACGTTAAAAGGATTTATCTATCACTTTAGCCTAGTACATTCCGTTATCACGTTTGTCTGCTAGGGAAATTGCAATAAAACATTTATGCAAACGTTAACTTGGATAAAGTGAACTATTTAAAACAATACGTCTTCTTAAGAATAGTTTATGGAACAATTGGTATGTAGCACAACTGATTTTTTTTTTCATCTTAAGTGTACTGTATGGCAATTTATTCAACGTGAGGAAAAAACTATCTTACGTAAGAAAAACATTGACCTCATTAAAAGACACATTTCAGCTTAATTTTTAACATATTATACATTCATAGGTCTCAAGATGTATATTTTATTTTCACCTTTAAAGACAGATGGTAATTTATGGTAATACTTGTTAAATAAAATAAATAACACTCGGCATTTTAATATTACATATTAAAAAAGCGCTAGATGGCTTTAGGCCAACTTTCCATTATTGGACTATGTGGTATTACATTATTAATTTCTGCTGATTACATAGCTTTTGTTTCTGGTAAAGGATGATTCTCACATATGTTAGATACAACAGTTTTAAAACATAATATGTTTATTTTAAAATATAACCACGTAAAGCAACCGTTTTCTATATCAATTATCATTTATTATTATACGATTACTGCTACTCAAAAATATTTTCGCGTGTATGCTATCCAAGATACGAAGGATATATTATAAGCTGGAGTGATGGTCTAATGCAGGCTGCTCCAACTCTACTCGTCTGTGTCCGAATACTCGTGTATATTCAACTACAAACCTCGAAGGCCTACTAGAGTGGAATGCCATATCCAATACGTCACTGGCGAAGGTCATACTACAATATTTGCTCTTGCATTACAACACTTGGTTTAGCCTGGTGTTAGTTGTTCTCAATGATGAGACAACCCCAGCGAGTGAGTGAGTCGTTATTCTGTGGTAGGCAACTGTAAAGGAAATGAAAGTTAGCATAGCTGTTCTTTGAAAGCGTTGAAGAGAAACTATTTATCAGACATCGTATTTTCAAAGTGATTTGCTTAAAATGCGCCAAAATTCAATAGAAGCAAAGATATCTCACTAATAGTTAATCCTATACGTTTTTTTCTTTTCTTTTTCTCCCTGTTTTCTTCGCTTTTTCTCTCTCTATTTTCGTTTCGTTTGTTTTTTATGCAAACTCTAGATAAGTATATTTTAATGATGTCTAATGTCTTATAAGTTTCGCAACAATACCCTCAGTCTGAACTTAAGAACTATTTCTAATATGTTTTGTGCTATTAAAACACTTTGAGAACCGGTTGCGTTACCCCAAATCGATATTTCATCTTTTAGAATTGATTACACCAAAGCATATTACATATTTATATGAAAGCAACTACTTTTGACCATTTGATGGCAATGCTCTTTATCTGTTACAAGTAAAATTAGTTGAAGGCTTCAAAGATGATTATTATATTAATGTCTCAGATATGTTACATTTTAATTGAATATCCTTGAAGTCATTTGTGACAAAATAAACATTAGGAAAGCTTTTCCATACAAATGAATGTTGTATGGATTTTATGAAAATTTCCATATTCTACCTCTGTACGATTCGGAACTTAACTATTAATTTTAGTGTTCATGTTACTTTTCATTGTTCAGTTATGGGTGTACATACACATACAGGCTGTTAGGTATATGCATAACGATAATTGAGAACAATGCAAAGATTATTATACCCATATTTGCTTAATTATTAAGAGAAATATGTTTTCAGGTTGGTTGGTACTTCCAACCATAGGCGTGGCATACGCAAACCATACCTAAGTGTTTATTTTCTGCAAGAGAGCGGGGCGTAAGGCATAACGCGAGCGAGCGGGCCTCGCTTTAATGCATGTTATATAAAAACCATTTCAAAAGCCTTCAGCAAGACCAATGACCTTACTTTACTTAAGCCAGAACATCAGGTATTGAAGTGTGAACACGGGAAGCAAAACGGGTAGGTAGTCTATACCGGCAGATGTTATTCATTTAGCACCGCAGTTACGACCATGCATAAACATCAGTAAATTATGTGAGTTTATTGAAAAATTGTTATACGGAGAAAAAAAAAATATGTCACCGAATTTCATCATATTAAATTACAAATTATCAAAATATTTGTATTTAATGCACTAAAACCTTTGGTAGAAATTTCTGTAAAATTTCTGTACTGAATTTTTGAGCCTAATGTACTACTTTGTCTAGCTATAATACGTAAGAGACATTGAAAGTAAAGTTCATAAAACGTATTATATAAATTCAATTACCATTAATTGACAAACCCAATAAAGGAAAATAAAGTGACAAGTACCTTTCATTGATCATTTTCTCTAACAGTAAATTTGAACATTCCCTTCAAATACTATAATAGAATGAAAATACATACAGTTGTACTAGTACATGAAACAATAAAAGGAAAGACAAGGGAAGGATATAAAATAAAGTTTCGCACAACAAGCCTGTCGCAGTGTTGATATATGGAAGCAAGTCATGTGTAATTAGAAAGAGAGATAAGAGTAAATCACAAGTAGCAGCAAAGGGATTCCTCTGTAAAGCTGCAGGAAGACTTTTGTTTGGAAACGAGAATATATGTTCAGCATCTGCAGTAAATTACAAAACAGAGGACAATACACAAAATTAATAATATCAGTGGTAAATAAAGATTATAAAAGCGAAAGGTTAGAGGACAATCTAAACATCAGAGCTGGAATAATTAGTCCAACGGAGTTTACTTATTCTTGAGGAATGGCAATCAATGTCTCTGCCGAAGAACAATGGCTGTGATGACTAAAAATGTGTCATAAGGTGGTGTTGGTAAAATCTTTCGTAATGCACATATGTAAAATTTGAGCCAAAATAGTGAGAAAAAAAAGTTTTCTTCTTAACAAAATAATACATAGGTAAATATATATGTAGCAAAATAATATAAATAAAATATGTCGCTTTACAACTTGTGTATTTAAAGTACCAGTAACGTGAAGCTTTAAACGGAAAGACACGCTATTGTTAGACACGCCAAAATTTAAACCTGGTTTACTCGCAAATTTATATTTTAATATTTCTCCATATTCAAAATGTCCCGCACAAAGCAATTATTTACTAATTTGCTTCTCTTAAAAATGTGCTAAATAAAATAGCTACACACATTTTTAAATAATGTTCGATTTTGACAAATAAATTATAAACCTTTTAAAAAAAGCAATAGATTTGGAGAGCACACAAATATATAATTTTCTACAATCATTATGGAACAGAGTATAAATCAGATTAAATATATTTATTTGTACATTAATTTAATGTAAAGTTGGCATTTTCTAATTGAATATGTTAAAAAGACGAATTCGATGGTATATTTGTTATAATAATCAATTCAACCAATAGAAAATTATTATTTAAATAACCATGTAAGCTTTAAGGTGATGATTCATGTGTGAAATTTGACAAAAGAGTGTGAAAAAATAAAAAACATGTTCTTTTTCATAATAATATACTACGATTTCTAACCTTTCAGAAAATGTAGTTTTTACTAGTTAGCGCATTTTAACTACCAATTAACTAAAACTATAAGTAAACTGGCGCGTGTATATTAATAGACACGCTCTAAGCATTGTGTTCCTGCACTTTTTTCTAAAATTTTTCCATTGTTAAAATTCTCCACAGGATGCTCTTGTTTACTAGTTTGTTCCAAAGATTGTATGCCCTCTCTCAAAAGTACAGCAAAGAAAATAGCCATAGTACTTTTTCAAAACAATACTCCAATTTTGAGAAATAAGATATTATATTTTGAAAAATTAAGAGTTCTGGAGAGTACAAATGTAATAATAATTTTTGTACAACAATTAGGGTTAATATTAAAATATAGTATGATAGAGCTATTTGCAATTATTGTTAAATCTGAAATGTTAACGCCATTACTTTTAAAAGTACATCACGTGACACATTTTTATTAGAGAAATGAACATAAACAAACAAAATAATGAATTAAGTAATCATGCAATCTAGAGTTTTAATACATGCAAAAATATCACTGTTATTCTGTATAATAAGAGTAAGTTTCAATAATAAGCATTAAGTGTTTTAGATTTTCCAAATTTTTCGGATGCATTACCTCAATTTTGAAACATAACTAAAGTATCACTGAGAGGACGTAGGCTTTCACGGCCGGATTCAGTGTAACTAAGAAATGTTTCGGGATGTTTTGCCGTGGTCTGCTGGTGTTAGAAGTCCCCCCTGCATTTGACGCAGCGAAACCTTGTCCAAGAAAACTTCGGCTGCGCCTCTGAAGATGTCCACCGTAGTTGTGGACGAAACGTTTGGGACTTCTAACACCAGAAGACCAGGGCAAAACAGCCCGGAAACATTTCTTGGTTAAAATATCACTGTTATGTGTGTAATGATAGATATAAATTTCTTCAAAACATTTTACTGTGGAACTTGAACATTTCACAGATACTTGAATTACCTTAAGCAACGCAATCACCAATGCCTACCATTGAACCCAGAACGGAAGAATCTCAAGACTGAAAAGTATTCCGCCTCAGAAGAGTCATTGTCTGCTAATAAGGAGAGCTAAACACTACGCCATACAAGTCTGTCATTCCTAAATTATCAAGACAGAGAGAGAAAGAGAGATGGAGAGAGAGAGAGAGAGAGAGAGAAAGAGAAAGAGAAAGAGAGAGAAGATGCTGTTGAAGTCAGTCCAGTTCTGAGGAAAGTGTCGCTCATCAGTGGTGAATGAAGATTCCAAATTGAAACCTACTGTTTGCGGGGCCTCAGAAATGTAAATGGCGTGCTATTTATGGACGCCCTTTAACTACTATGGTTCTCAGCGTCCCATTCTATTTTGGACGTGAAAGACCGCTTAACTTTTGCTCAGAGGCCTCTCTATCAGGCTTGAGGTTATTTTATGTGCCAGAAATCTACCTCACGGGACCACCGGCATTACATCCCTTCCGAAGGAAGCCATGCTAAGGATTTTTACACCCGAAAAAAAATCCATCGTCCTCCGCCGGATAGGGCCGTAGAATATAGCATCATATCTAAAACTTCTCTGATATGCTTTTGAAAGATTTGTTTTGTATCGGCTCCTATACAAAGTAAAACTTGTAAATGTGGTTTATTGTCTTAAAATGCTCCCCATGTCGTTGATTCACCTTTGTGGGTTACCTCATTTCACCAAACGATGGCTGAACTCATTTCTGAGATGGAGATGTCCGTTATCTCTATGATAGGGTGATGACCACATCTTTTACCGCGGACTCCGAAAGATGTAGGGCCATGAAAAATAAATGGTGTGTTATTTATGGACGCTCTTTAGCTGTTGTGGTTCTCAGCGTCCCATTCTAAATTGGGCGTGAAAGACCGCTTAATTTTGCTCAGAGGCCTCTCTCTTAGCTGCTTGATGTTCTTTTGTGTGCCGTAAATCTACGACACGGGACCAACGGCCTTACCTCCCTTCCGAAGGAAGCCATGCTAAGGATTTTACACCCGAAAAAATTCATCGTCCTCCGCCGGGTTTGAACCCGCGACCTTAGGTATATGAAGTTAACATGCTAACCATTACTTCAATGAGTGTGAGGAGGTTTTGCCGTTGATAACGCAACCTTAAATCAATTTTTTACATTAAACTTTGTTGTCCCATATATAGTAGCAGCTGCTGTTATAGTTCACTTATTATTTCTTCACCAAACGGGATCTAATAATCCACTAAGTTTAAACCACTGCGACTGTAGGGCCATAGTTACTCCACATGAGTCAGATAGAGGATAGATACCGCTGACTTAAAATTGCCATCCCAGAGCCGGAATCCAACCACGGACACAGAGCACGAGAGCCGTGAATGAACCCCATCGCCAACTTAGTAAATGTGGCACTACTTGCATAAATACTTTGCACACACCAATAAACACAATAGAGGGACAATAGAATGATAGAACTCTCACTGCTGTAAAGTGAGAGTCTGTAAAAATAAGTAATTCTCGAAGTCGTTAGTGTAGTGAACGGGAGCTGTGTGGTTCATATCCCGCTAGGACAGTTCCCCATGACTGCCAAGGTTTCGCAGTGCCCCATAACTGTAAAGAGCCATTCACATCGAAAATCAGCTGTAGACGTGACGTAGACACAGCAGCTTGCAGCCAATACATGTATATGCTCATTCACAATGGTTATATTGCCACTGACGTAAACATAACCGTAGTACATTAACACAGATGCTTGCAAACGCCAAGCTTTTGCGTCAAAGTTAATATGCAACGTAGGAATCGACCAATGAGAACATTGCTTCGCTTGATGATTCTCTCTCATTTCTCCTCGTTAATTCGTCTTTGGTTAAGAGGATGAAGCCACCATCGTCTAGACGAGACAACCGTTCTTTAAAATAAAAAACACCAAGCAAATTGGTTACTCTAGTTTGCATGTGCTCGAATGCTGTCACACTCTCGTCTCTGCCAATCATTTTAGTTAGTTATTCACTCGCAAGGCGCAGTTCACTTGTTTTAATTTCTGATTGGTTATTGCCTACGTTTACGTTTGTCATTGAGAATGTTCTTGATGCATTTAATTCTGGTCCTTAAGGTACCTTATAGTTAGGTCTGAAATGTTTTCTTCCAAAGTGTTCTTTTCAAATAAGCATTCCAAATGTATCACCAATATCTGTCACTGCTGTTCGAATAAAAGGGATCAAATGTTAAAAATAAATATCAGGTAGAATTGGTTAAAACTTGAAAACAATTGTAGCACTATATTTACAATGATGCCAGATCACAATACTGAAGCCCAAAATCAATATAATAAAAACAAATAATTGATATCACTTTTTAACAAGTGTTAGCTTTTAATTAATACCATTTAACCTTTCACATTAACATTAAAGAGAGCAAAATACATGCATAGTATAGATGCCCTCTATTACTCATCATACATTTAACAAACTTTAAATTCACTAAAATTATTTTCCCAGTTCAGCGATAAACACCAACAATGTTTCCAAAGAAATACTCCTGACATGACAATGTACTTTAAAATGGGGCTATATATAAAACGCTTTAAACTTACACTATTTCTTAATATTGGACTACTATATCATTTACTCTTACATTATTTTTGGAGCAGACAATAGAGGAGCATTACAATTATATTTCCTGAAGGTGTTACCCATCTGTACTTCAAATCAATATGCTGTTGAAACAATGAATATTCTTGTTATTAAGATTTGTATACCTTATTTGCACTATAAATGCGTACAGCTAAAATAAGTGTATATAAATACAGGATCTCTTCTAAAATGCTTTTAAGTAACACAATAAGCATAAAAAGGAAAGAAAAATAGGAGAAATATTACAAAAAAACATGTGTTCCATTCCTACGAGTTCAATTTCCAAGACTTTCTCTACATCTCTGAAATTACTTATTGTTAAACATCGTATTATTCTATATGTTTCGCGCTAATCGAGATAAACATTACCTTATTACTTGGTAACTTAAAAGTAGAAGGGCAATATGGGAATTCCCCAAGCTAAAGCGATGGTTAGATCTTTAAAAGCTTGAAATCCGTTTCTATGAATTGCCAGGAATTGACAAATTCTCGTATTGAAAAGCTTTAAGTAATTATAAAACTGAAACCAATAACAAGGATTATTTCAAAAATGGTCAACTGCACGAAAACATGTATAGCGCTAAAATTGTGTGTTATATTGAAATCAAAGTTATTTGTGCAGTAAGTTTTCTTCTATCTCTTACGGTTTACCATTAATGCAAAACGTATCAAAATTGCTCCAGAATAAAGAGGTCTTCAGAGGTTATTCCCAGAAAATTCAAAGTATAAATTTTATGTGTCATAAAAATATCTTTAATATACGATATTAAAATCCTTAGATACATTTTTGAGGAAATAAAATTTTTCGAAGGTTTTTCCATGTAAGAGATAGTTTAGGGTGGAGGGAGTTTCTCAAAATCTTCGCGTTGCATCCATGGTAGATATCAAACTTAAATACCAAGCTTGGTATTTCACCGAATGGCTTTTTAGCTATCGCGTTCATAGACACACACATGAACCTTTTTCTAAAAATGTTTTTTTCTGGATACAGAGGTGAAGTGTAATACCTTCTCTACCTATGTACATGTAGGTCTTATGTAGAGAAAGTAAAAATTATTTCCTAAATACAGAAAGCTCTAAAACTGTATTTCCGGTGAAATCTCTCCATAAAATTTTAGGTGGAGTGCAATACAGTGCAGTGCCATTAAAATGTAAGAATAATATTCCTGCTTGACAATATTTCTTCAGTCTATGATTCTGATTTCTTACACTACCTCATCAAAATAATACTTTCATAGAGAATTCTTTCATTCCCTAATTGTGTGAAAATTTAAAGGCACTTTAAAATAACAGTTGTAGTTTTATTAATATAATATTAAAATAAAACAAATGCAAGAACCTGTTCAGATTCCTGGAAGAGCTTAAGAGATAAAACAATGACAGCTTTTTACTGCGTAGATCTTTTTACAGACATGAATTATCGATTTCTTTGGTGCTCGAAAATGATGTACATGTTAAACATTTCAGTATTATAAACATTAAAAGGGATGGCTCAAGGGGCAGCTTACCTTCAGGTATCTCCGGGATAAATCCGCATTGAGCCAACGACTCAAGCTGTTTTCGTGTTTTTTTGGGTCGGTAGGCAAAAGCTGGGATAAAGCGTGGTTGTAGTTTTCTTGCATTTCATTGTGTTTCAGCTGTCAGGGTTGCAGTATCTGATTCTGTGGTGATGATCACGTGAAGGACTTGCTTGAAGGACAAAACTGTTTCTTCCCTACTCAGAAATGTACGCCCAACACTGTCCGTTAGAATAGCAGAGGCTATCAAAAGACGTCCGGAGATGTTTAATCTGGAAATGTTTAAGGAATCTGCTGCGCTGTGTCTGCTATCATCATATGTGATAGTGCTCGCTTGGCTCATTCTCTTGTTTTTAGGCGCACAGGCCTTGGTCGCAGTCCTGGTATTTCCCTGCGCTTTGAAAAACCTAAACTATAACCGTAAATATTAGAACTAGCTAGAAACGGCTGAATAAACTAGTCATTACAAAAAGTATGAGGGCCAGCAAAAGCAAAATACAATTAGTTTACTTTAATACTCAAAGGATAATTAAAGCACTGATGTAGAATGTTACAGAACTCTTAACTACAAGTGTTCAGAATTTGCAAGGATTTATATGCGCACTTTGATACAGGAAACTATTTGAGTGCATCACTTTTTGGAATAGATCAAATAGGCTAGAATTTACTGATAAAACTTCGTTAAGTAATCACATGGGTATTTCATGTTCAAGCATTCCACGTGAATATCCCTCCCTAAGATATATTTTTATTTGTTTTTTAACCTTTAAAGTGTACCGTTTACACCTTTGTATAAGGGTAATAAGTTAGTACTTTCTCAGGCGGCTGGTTTCAAATATACAGCTGCCAGAAATTACTCCTGTGAAGTGGCCAACGGTTACCAGTGATACGTTCCCTGTGGCACACTCAAGAGTTACTATTGCAGTTCTAACTATAGAGAATAGAGCGCACTGCTCTTAGTTCTCTAAGCAGCTTTGGTCGCTGGTGGTGAAGAATCGAACTATACCTCCCCCAGCAGGGTTTATAAGGACGGTTCACAGACATTGTAAGAGAATTCCAGTTGTTCATCACACGGAAGACGACATAGTGAGTGCATCAAGGGGAACACTAGGTCCGTGCCATCTTCTATGAGAGGTAACATTTTGAGTATCAAAATTTTGGGGGAAAGTTATTTGTTTTGGCCATTTTAAATTCCTTCTTCTGCTTTGTTGACATAATTAAAATGTTGGTTAAATGAAACGAGACGCCACAAAAAAAAACCCTTTGTATTGTGAATTCCAATTACTAATGGTATTTATAAAAAAGAGATAATATGCCCGCCTGGGGTGTGGAGGTAGCGTAATCTGCCTCACATTCAAAAGGTCGTGAGTTCGAATCTCGCTTAGGGTAAGTTACACGGATAAGGTTTTTGGGGGTTTTTCCCTTGTCCTGAAAAGACGAATGTCGAGTAACTTTAAGCTCCTTAGACCCCGAGATAATTTGAGCACCATTTCATCAATTTCATTCATCGTCCGATATGGCCAACTAAGTTAAAGGACGTTAAGTCATACAAAAAAAAAGAAGAGATAATAGACGTGTATGTAAGCTAAATTCTAATAGTGAAATAAACAACAGTGGAATGGAATAATTTAATCTTCAGTGTAATTGAAATTTAGAAATTCTGAGTATTTATCCACCTTTCTAGAGTACCAAAAAGAATAAAACCAGTATAAAATAAACGAGAAATTATAATAGGTTTACTATTAATCTCAATTAAAAACTGTTTAATTAACTATATGGGGTATAATTTCGGCCACATGAGCCATATGCGCTACTCACTGAGCTACTACTAGAGCTAACTGTTGTTTGATCATATGATCGTATCATCTTCTATATAAAATTGTAAATGTCATTAGAACTTTACTGAAGGAGCATTTTTCCGGATAATTTTATAACTTTCATAATACCACAATGTTTCGTCTTCTGAAAGATAAATTAATTATTTTAGAGTGGAGATCCGTACCTGTTCGTATTGAGTCACTTTTTACCTGTATTGTTACTTTACAACTACTATGGGTGACTTTGTCCTGAATATTATTTAAATAGTAAATGACAAAGTAGCATCGGCGTTATTGTGTGGGTCAGTTGGTCCGGTTAGGGTGAAACCTAGTGGCATTTCCCTACCTTTTGATAATTTCGTTGCTCCGGTTTTAGCTCAGGTGGTTCCTCCTCATCGATGGACATGAATTACTCGGTACAGGGCGTGGTACAGAAGGAAATACAAAGAAAGGTAGTGAAGAAAAATAACATTAATCACTGGTTCGTAAATATTATTGAAGAAATTTGCATGGTATAATATTACGCTGTATAAACTCTAACCGTTGACAACCAAGTGACACCTACAAACATGTGGGTGATGATTATAAATCTGGGGAAACCAAACCCATGAATTCTTTGTTTCAACCGCGGTGAGCAATGTGGCGCAATTTTGCTTCAGCGACCGACATAGTGTCGCCCATGGAATCTGGCGTAGAACTGTCTAAAACGGTTGTGATTTTAACCTTAGCTTCCTTTCTGTATAAATAGCGTCCCTTCTTGCTATTGGTTGCATGTACTTATGCCTCTATTCCCTAAAGTCAGTCAACGTTATACAAAAGACAGGGCAATAACATTTTTAGAATGTTTCTTTTTGAAAGCTCAACTCACAATTCATCAAGGTCTCTTGGTAACGGAAAACTGAGCATTTACAGTTAAAACCAAGCTTCAAACCTTGTCGCCTTAGCGTGTAAAATATTAACAAAATACAAATATTCACAAGTAAAATAATGGTTAAAGCAAAGCTTATTCCCCTTATTATTATTAATACTACATTACTATATACAAAGGCTATATATTTAACTAAGTATAATTATCAATATCGGTAATACAGATAGTTGCGCACTAGAGATTATTTTAGGCGGATATAAGGGAGTTTTTGTCTCAACTTGAATATTCCAATAAAACAAAAAAATAAAAACTTCATAATTTCTTGCCGCAGACCATTGATGTCCTATATTGAGATGTTCCTATTTAATTTCTGAAGGTTTCTTGGTAAAATTCTTAACTCACTATATAGGTCAGAAATAGAATTTATAAAACTCTGCTCACAGTAATTACAAAATATTAATCTTACAAAAATAATTAACAACTAAACTAAATAGAAACTTCAGTTAAAATCTAGTACAAACGCTGAGGTAACTGCGGCAGACTTTAATTAATTCTTTCTGCAGCTCTTTTAGCATTCAATAATGTAACAACATGGATGCTTGTAAGAGTAAGAAAATTGCTCATAAATGTCGTTCAGCAACGACAAAACGCTACGTGACTAAGATAAAAACGTTTCACAAGATGACATCACTCATTTACATTATAACGACGTTCGCTCCATCTCCTGTTCTGCTTTTTTCTTTTCTTATGATTTTAAACGAGGCATAGCAAAGAACTAAAAGACAATTACGGAATTCAAATTGAGGGGAGCTCGAGAAGTCCAGAAATAGCCAAGCGAACTGCTAAAGGATAAAGCAGCTGAAGGCTCGTTTATGATTATGCAATTAGAGATACGAGACGAAAAGAAATGGCTGACTGCGCTTATACTCGAGATATTGTTCAAAAACGAGAAATGTCAAATTTAAAGTCCATTGCAATTGAACTTTGTAAATAACAAAGTTGGTGGTGTCAGCATCTAGCTTCCACATATGTGAAATGCAGCTACAAAATAACATGTTAAGCATGTTGTTATTATTACCTAAGCTGCTAGGTGACCAACTCTGCTATCTGACTCAAACATAAAAAATCTGATGTGTACCATTCACATGACTTTCTCTATATCCCTGCAACAAATTATTCTCAGAAAGCCTATACTTCTATTAACTTTATGCTAATCAGAAAAAAATTAGCAGAAATAGTCTTATTACTTGCTTCCTGGTAAGTAGAAGCGAAATAAGGGAGTACCATAGGTTAAAGTGATAGTCAAAAGCTGGTTGCTATGTCAATGAAGTTCCTTTGTTTATATGGATAGGAGTTGACAAGTCCCTGTATGAGAAAAGTATACGTTTTTCATAGCAGATACCAAAAATAAGGAATGTCTCAAAAACGACGAACTCCATGACAAAAATGTATATAACATAAATTGTGTGTTTTAATGTACTCTACATTTTTGTGTAGTAAGTTTTTGTCTTACGGTTTGGCAGTTATTCCAAATTCAGTAAAATTCATCCAGAATAAACTACTCTGTAGAGGCTATTCCCAGAAAATTCAAGATATACATTTTATTTATCACTTAAATTTCTTTAATATACAACATTTTTATCAAAATCGTTAGAGTAATTTCTGAGAAAATCAAAATTTTCGAAAAAAGTTCCATGTAAAGGGTAGTTGGGGGTGGGGGATTATTCTCAAAATCTTCGTGTCACATCCCTGGAAGGTACTCAATTTAAATACCACGTATGGTATTTTACCGACTTTTCGTTTTTGAGTTATCGTGTTCACAGATACACGGACACACTGACACATGGCACACGGATACACATACACACACACACACACGCGCGCGCGCGGACCTATTTGTGAAAATGCTTTTTTTTGGATATTGGGGACCCTAAAACGTATATTTCCGGTGAAATCTTGGTATCGAATTTTGGGTGGAGTGCAATACCTTCTCTATACATTATGTACATAGTACGTATAGAGAAAGTAAAAAGTCCAGATACAATCGTTTACATATATTTACTTCTGATTCCACACATTACGTTATATAATGCTTTAACATAACAAAGGTACGCCCACACTTGGTCGCGGAGAAGCGAAGAGCGGCGCACGGAATAATATATTCTTCTTTTTACTTTCTTGCCTTATCGGCCGAATAGGTTAGACTAAGCTATTCGTGAGCTCCCGCCAGGGGATTAACTCTCTGTTTTGTTTTTTGTCTTTTGCCGGGCCTGGTTTTAGTCGAGTGCCTAACTCAGTGTGTGTTCGACTTTGCTGTGGTGCGAGGAGCCTTGGTAAATCCTGTCGTGACTGTCGTTTATATAAAATGATATTTTGGGGTCTTATCTGTCTTTCACTGTACTGTACTGCTCTAAGGCTCAAGTTTGTGGGAAAGATGAAGCCATTTCCGGATTAACAGGAATGGGCTAATGAGTTCAAAATTTAAGTAAAAATTTGATGTATTACGCTCACATGGCTTTCTCTAGCTGATCTACAAACAAACCGCTTACAAAAGATTATTCTTCTTTCTATCTAAACCATGCTAATGCAGAATGTTCTCATTACTTTAGTACCTTATAAGTAAAAGGGAACTAAAGGATTCGCTATGCTAAAGTGATAGTCAAATGTTTTAAAAGGGGTCGTTATGCGATTGGCCAGGAGTAGAACAAAAGAAAAACTTAAAATTGAAACCAATAAAAGGAATATATCGGATACGGTTACCTCCACAACAAAAGGACATAAATTGTGTGTTTTGACGAGATCTACAAATTTTCTGCAGTAAGTTTTTTCTATCTCTTACGGTTTAGCAGTTAAGCAAACTTCATCCAGAATAAACAAGTTTTCAGAAGCTATTCTCAGAAAATTCAAGAAATACATTTTTGGTATGTAAATATCATTAATATACGGGATTTTAATCAAAATAGTTAGCCATGTTTTAAAAAATTAAAATGTTCGACAATCTTTCCATTGAAAGGGTAGTTTATAATGGAATTTTCTTGAAAATCCTCGTGTCGCATCCTTAGAAGATATCAAACCTAAACACCAAGTTTTTGACGGTTTCTCGTTTTTGAGTTATGCTGTGCACAGACACACATACACAGACACACACGGACCTTTTTCCAAAAATGATTTTTTTGGACTCTGGGATTCCAAAAAATATATTTCCGGTGAAATCTCGACATCGAATTTTTGGGTGGAATACAGTAATTTCTCTATCCACTATGTTCATACGGGCTGGAAAAAGCAATGTCGCTCTCTGTGGTGTAATGGTTACCATGCTAACTTCATGTACCCAAGATCGCGGGTTCAAACCCAGCAGAGGACGATGGATTTTTTCGGGTGTAAAAATCCTTAACATGGCCGTTGGTTCCGTATAGCTTTAAGGCACGTAAAAGAACCTCAAGCCTGATGGAGAGGCTTCTGAGCAAAATTATGCGGTCTTTCACGCCTAATTTAGAATAGGACGCTGGGAGCCACACTAGTTAAACAGCGTCCATTTTTTATTTTAAAGAAAGTAAAAAAGGGTGATATAATGTTTACTGTTAATCGGTTTTTGTCAGTTTTCTAATGTGTATGTTTACTTTACAAAATGTTTAATTGCTAAAGGTTCAGAGTTTTATAACACTTTCCACTTGTATGAGTTGATGTGAGAATCATTATATAACGAACCTTAATTATTAAATTCCTGCTATGTTAAACGATTTGTACTATCCTATGGGTTTCAGTAACGTATCCATCTACAGCAGCCTAACTTCTCAGCACGTATTCTCATAATGTGTGGTACATATTGCTTCAATAAATCCAAGTAATCACTTTCTTGTTTTCCTGAAGGAAGGCATTCCTCTTACAAGTAGGTTTGTCGGTAACTCTAGAATACCGATCCTTGGTAATTGGAAATGAGGAAATGTAGCATTCACTTAAAATGTTACCCCACAAAAGTGAGTGGTGCAAAAACAGTAAATAAACTTTATAGGTTATCATAGTAAAAATAACCATATTTAATTAGCGATTTGGTCATTGCAGTTGTAATGCTGATGGTATCTTAGATCTAAATATATTTAATTAATAAAATAATAAAAGTTGATCTGTTTACTATGGCATCAACTAGCATCATTATTTAAAATGAAATTAGGAGTATTTTAAATATGAAATAATAATAATAATAGAACCGCAAAGAATTTTGTAAGGAAAATATATATTTTTAGAAATAATTATAAGAAAAATAGAAAAAATAATAGGTATATGACATATTGTATACAATTTTATAGTTCCTTTGCGTTTTATTAATGGAGGTTGATATTTAATTCAGTTTTTTTTTCTTTTCTTTTTTTGTGAAGAGGTTTAAGTTATATTTTTGGTTATTATTATTTATCATAAGGTTTTGAATTTGTATTTTAATGATTTTAGCTATTTATTCTGTTATTTGGTCGTCTCCTTAGCGCGGTGGTAGCGCAGCTGCTTAGAAGCGGGAGACCTGTACCAGGGGATTTTCCCCCGCTGGGAGACCTGGCCCGGGGTGCACTTAGCCTCGTAAGGTTCCTGGAGGGCCAATTGAGGAGCTACTTGATGGAGAAGTAGCGGCTCCAAGTCATGAGAACCGCATTAACCGGCCGGGGGGCTTGAGATGCTGACCACGTCTCACCTTCCAATTCTGCACCCCATCCATGACGTCTTGTCATGGACCGAGATGGGGGACGCAGCGGCCGGGCGGTAGGCCAAGGTTCCCCGTGAGCTGTCGTGCCATGGAGTTATGTTATTCTGTTATTTGTTATAGATTTTATAATAATGTTTTATTTATTATTCTGATATTATTGATTATATTGTACTTTACTTTTTGTATATTAAATATAATTTATTTTTTATTTTTTTAAGGTAGTTTAATTCCTACTTTATATGATTGTATGAAATTTAAAAAAAATGTCTGAACCAACGATGACCATGTACATTAGTATCACACACTCACGCACACAAACGGGAACATACTTTTCAGTCCATTATATTCCAATACTCGTCCTCGACAAGTTATGCCAACTTGCCAATGAACCTTACCAACACTCCTGCAGTAGTCTTTAAGTATTCCTGACTTCCAGAGAATTTGATGTATCATTTCCGCCTACATTTATAGACGGCTGATAAGCTGCATATTAGCATCAGCTGTTGATCCATCAGGAAATAAAACTACATCGTCTTTCAATATTAACTCCGCTGCGCGTCTAGATGTGAGCGAGTTGGTTCTTTCCGGCGAACTGCGCTTCGTTTTTGCGCGTCCAGATGTGAACGTAGTACAGAGTGATTTATGAGAACTGACACATTTTTTTCTTTAATTATTCCTTTGGAAATTCATTCATTAACCCAATTTTAGCACCAAATTAAGCAGAATATTCTGCAGTTTCGATTCCTTGTCACTAGATGCGCATATGTTTATGTTGTATTCCTAAGTGCATTGTTGGCAGCTGTTTCAAAATTTTGTTCTTGTAGTCAACGTGAAAATGCAGCGCGTTGTAGAGCTGAGTCAAGGAATTTTCAGCAAGATGGCGCTACATGCCATACATCAAATAAATCCATGAACCTAATCGCAAGTTTCTTTGATGACCGGATAATTTCCAGTAACCTGTGGCCACCGAGATCTCCGGATTTGACATCGCCGGACTTGTTTCTATGGAGCTACTTAAAATACGGGTTTACACCACACGTGCCCAAACATTGGACGATCTCAAGCACGTCACGAAGGAGATTCAAGCTATTGACAACAGAGTCCTCCAACGAGTAACATGGAACGACATGTTGAGCTGTGCCTTATGCAGGATGAAGCACATTTTCAACATTTGCTAAAGAGGTAAATAATCTCCCAAAGTTCCTTTACAGTTTAGGTATAATAAGTTGTTGCTAGCACAATTCGTTTTGAAACAATTAAAGAAAGAAATGTGTCAGCTTTATATAAATCAGCCTGTATAACTCTATCATAAAGGCGTGTTATAACATAGTTTTAAAACCGAATCAATTTTAGTACATAGAAAAACAGTATGCTCAGGAAGATTTACATTATAAAATAGAGTATTTTATAAGCAACGGCCCTCGTGAGCATTTGATAATATGAATGTTCAGTTATCCTATTGTGTTTATCCAAACTCCACCCTTCAGAACACTTTGCAAGAAGCTCACGAAAACTTGTAGTCTGGGGATGAAGAACAAGTAAGTTGTAATCCGACAATTTTCTGATTAAGCGTTTTAAATACATGGTCTGGAATCATGAAACTCTTGCATTATGATCAGTATCTGACTTGAAGTAAACACACCTCCAATAGCACACCACTAGAATTATTAGGGCCACTCTTTAAACTCGCGAGCCAGAAAATATTACTATACAGAAAATACACTGCAATTCGATATTGGATAGAAACAAATATTGTAATTGATATACTATTGTAGTTATTATACATGAAATATATTTTCAGTTTTTGATTTTAAGAAGGTTTCTTACTATGTTTTCCTATTATATTTTTTATCTTTGGGTGAGCACATCAACATGAACATTTGCTTAACACAGGGTGACGTATTTGCTTTCCTATACTGTATGTTAACTGCTATTACTTTTATCACAGATTGACTTTTGTAATACTTTGTGCCATTTATACACAATCGCTTTTCTGTACCTCATTTTAAGTAACTTTTTAAGGATGACCTTAGTTTGCGGTTTCTTTCCTGTCGTGTTATGTTTCTTCAATTGTAGTTTTCGGTCATTACACTGAAATTCCATTTACTAGCGAATGAAGCAAATAAGAACATAAATAAAGAAACAAAAATTAAATATTCAAGTGAGTTTGGTTAGCATACAGAATTGGATCCCTGGCTCTCCCGAATAAACTTCCTTAAAAACGAATAGCATAAAAGAAAATTAAATTTAATCTAAATTATGAGTAACTGCCTCCGTGGCCAAGTGATCAGAGGGTTGACTTCTCACCCAGTGGTCTCGGGTTCGATTCCTCGCTGGGGTAGGGCATTTTTGTTTAACCAGAATTATTCCCTATCCCTCACAGAGTCTGCATGTGAGAGAGAATGTGGGTGTATTTAGTAATATAAAATTGATTAACCTAACGTTCTAAACCTACAGTAATACGAGTTGTTTCACAAGTCTAAGACCCCAATATGACCTTGAAGTTAAAGGAGGCAACAAAAAAGACAACATGATTATAAACCTATAGGTCTGAATGATATACGGCAACCTGAAATAGATGGAAATACCTATTTCAATAGGAATCGTCAATTGTGTAGTGAAGGAACAGTCTCTATGGACTAAAGCGTAATTGTGGTTGATAACGATGATTTATTATAAATATTATTACACGATGTGCCACCATCTCTCCCATTTGTGGAAATATTTGTTTGAGGCAGAACATTTAGAAAACATGGTACTCTGTTGCTATGAGAATCAAGGTGCGTTAATTTAAACTCAGAACGTTGTGGTTATGCGTACTGTTATATTTTATTTCATCCAGAAATGCTACTAGTTACTTAAAGTATTAAGCTATTATTTCTTTGGGTGACATTTAAATGTTTTCTTTTAATAAAATATTCTGTAGCCATTTTGAGAAACCACCTTTATAGGAAAATATTGCTTAGGTATACAGGGAGTTTCAAAACGACATCACACGATGATGTGGATCTTGTTGGCCATACCGTACGTGAATATAATTCGGCACATACAAAAACTGTCATAAAATCACCCAGGATTAGGCAGTCGTACATAACCAGATGGCTCGTTGCTGGCCCCTCCAAGAGAGATGCCGGTTGGTAGCGAAGGTCCCAGTCGCATGGTGTAGGCGTGGTTTGATGGAAATGCTGGCACGGGACAGGTCACCTTAGTAATGGAAAACGTAGTATGTGGGTGTGGCGTATGATAACCGTTGTTCCTTCACTGCCTAATCCTAAATGTGTGCGATTTTTAAACACATATAAAACTTTAAATAGAAGAGTTTGAAAGTTGCGACATCAAATTTCGGTCAAGTCAAAGTGTAAGCTAATCGACTGCTATTTTAGTTTGGTGTCGTTTTGAAACGGCCTGTATAGTACCCATAACTACTTTAAATTTATATTCGTATACAGTATTATAATATCAGAATTGGTAATTGTTTTGACTAATTTTCTTTCCAAAACTGTATTTTTTCATGTTTTAAATATTTTATGCCTTTTGAAAGAACTCTAAATAGGATCAGTTGGTTAAATAATGGTACGTAACAGACATTAAACATTGATGTATATTGCTTGAGGTAAAGCAATATTAGAAAGTGAGGAACATAAAGGCTGTCGCTTCTCCGGTTTCTTGTTGTGAAGTTGTCACCCATGGAGCACTTGTCACTGCAGCCAGGCTATAATCCAGACGAGAGCCGGGAAACTCGTGCTGAACGTAGGCTGTCAGGTTAACTTTGACAGAAAACTTGACAGTTAAGTTTCAATGGACGGACTGCGAGTTGCTAACTAGGGACCAGCATCAATCACCAGATAAATACATATCTGATTAGGCGACTGAGACTCACTGTTTTGACATTCTGTTCTGAGATTGGATCTCTAACATTTTTAAATAAATCTGTGGTCAAATAAATCTTTTCAGAGGAAAGAGAAAGAATTAGGATTTAGCCGAATTTCCAGCAGCTTTTATCCGTTTGTTATGGAGTTTACTTAGTTTTAAAACACTTACCAACTAAGCTATATTGTATTTGTGAAAAAAATTATAACTAATGATGTATGGAGAACCGATTATTAAATGGCATATGGGTAAAAATCCGAATTTTGCTTGCACCTCTGCTGCTTTTACTCAACAAATAATATGTATCGAAATGGAAATTTCTAGCAAATTTAATAATTTTCTTTACTCTATACAATTAAAACCTGTTGATACTGTAATTTTTATTAGTTGTGAACTATTTGGTACGAAATATTAGGAGCTGTAAGTTATCACGAATCTAACCTAACCGATACATTATCGATCGGAGCGAGACTTGATCAGAAGATTTGACTATGAAATGTTAAATTCTATAAAAAAAAAGAAATAACAAGGATAAACTGGCGACAGTGATAACTAAAATAATGACCTAATGATAACTGGTACAAAAAAACTCGCCTAGTAAGTCGTAGATCATAAATCAATACCTCTATATATGATACAGTACTCAAATCATTATTCTCAGCAAAACTTAAATGATCTCTGTAGTTACCGGAAACACAATCGAAACATTTTTCATACTGTAATTTCCACAAATTGTGGACAAAATATCATACAATTAGAAGCAACATCTTTGATTGTTGCAATGTAATATCAAATTAACAACACTATTTATTAACGTCTATATATAATGTCTTGTACCGTGGCAGTAATACACAAGATAAATTATTTTTGGGTGTTTAGAAATAATAAGCAAATAATTTCTGTTTTAATTCTTGGCAGCGTACCAGAAAGCAAGGAGGAACAAAACTCAATTTTCAATCCATTTGATAGAGAGAGTGATAAATAGAGAGAGAGACAGAGAGAGAAACAAAATTCTACCAAGTAACAAAAGGAGAAAACAAAGCAAAAGAATCGGAAAAAGGTGGAACAGCACTTTAGCTCTTTCGTTCAACGATCTGGCTCTGTTCAATTTATAGAGACAATCCTTATAAACGCTTATACTAATTTATTTGCAGTAAATAAGCATGAAAAAAAAACAACAACTAAAAGGTTAGCAAAACATTTGCAATGCCTGTCACAATGTAAAATCGTTTTCTCTTCTTGAAACCCACTCAGGTATTTAATGTACCTCTTTACTTTGGAACATGGAGGTGTTTACTCGTAGAGAACGTTAGCATGTAGAATGAGGTTAAGGTAAACGCATTACAAGAAATGCCGCCCCTCCGCACCTGAAATATTTCATACATTTACATGAAACACGCAAGTAAAGTAAACTGCTTTCTAATTTGAAGATTAAGCCCTGGATTCAATGCTTGTAAACATTTGACCAACAACACTAAACTAATGCTTCATCATGATTATTAATTAATAGAGTAATAAACTATACAGTTGCTGATAAAATGGTGAAGCAATAATCCCGGAATCAAAAGAAAGGTTTGGAAGGAACATGTTAGGCTAAGTGGACGCCCTGATTGGTGGAGATACTAGTTTAAGCGGCCCCAGAACTGACTGAGACCTTGGTTGATACGCCGTGATCACAGGCACATCGTAATACCGCGTTACAACTACACTATGTCACTAATACGTAATTCTTAAGAAACAGACTCTTCTATAGGTTTCTGTAGACACACACATTCCAAAATAATGTACGATATTCTTTACTAGTCGCTTAGACAATTAGTCAGTTATCCATTCGAAAAGCAAGTCTCTTGCTATGTGCATTGCATAGTAATGAATAAAATGTATAGAGAAGGTATTATATTCCATCCAAAAATTCGATACCGAGATTTCACCGGAAATACATGTTTTGGGTCCCCCTGAATCAAAAAAAAAAAGCATTTTCAGAAAAAGGTTCGTGTGTGTGTCTGTGGACAGCATAGCTCAAAAACGAAAACACCCTTGAATACCAAACTTGGTACTTAAGTTTAGTATCTTCCAAGGATGCGACATGAAGATTTTAAAGAAAATCACCCCACCCCCAACTACCCTTTACATGGAACTTTTTTCGAAAATTTTGATTTTCTTAAAAATGGCTCTAATGATTTTGATTAAAATATCGTATATTAAAGATATATACCTGACAAATAAAATGTATATCTTGAATTTTCTGGGAATAGCCTCTGAAGATTACTTTTACGGAATTTTGCGTAGCCGCTAAACCGTAAGAGATGGACATAAACTTACCAGACAAAAAATGTAGAGCACGTTAAAACACGCCATTTATGTAATATACTTTTTTTCGTGGAATTGATCGTTTTTTAGATATTCCTTGTTTTTGGTTTCAGCTTTGAGAAACTTATACTTTTCCCTTACAGGAATTTGTCAACTCCTGTCCGTACAGAGGAACTTCAGCCACATAGCAACCAGCTTTTGACTATCACTTTAACATAAGGTACTCCCTTATTTCGCCTCCACTTACAAGGAAGCAAGTAATGAGACTATTTCTGCTAATGTTTCTCGATTAGCATGAAGTAAATAGAAGCATAACCTTTTTAACAAAAATTGTTACAGAGATGTAGAGAAAGCCATGTGAATGGAACACATCAAATTTTTTTTTCTTGCGGTTTGTATATTTAAATTATAAAGAACGCGCGCGTGTGAGTGAAATACTTTTGATGATATTTTACTACTGACAGTATATTTTTACTTTTCGACAGTCTAAGCATTTCTATTCCGAAATATAAGAAGTATTATAAATTATTTAAAAGAATACAAATATTTTCACGAATTTTCTGGATCCAAATGTTCCTGATCCAATTATCGAATAGGAGGATATTTCCTTCTCCTTCCTAGAATCCGGATGTATGAAAAAAGTGAATATTGGATACATTATTAAAAGATACAACCCAAAAATTAACACAAACAATAAACTAGCCAACGGCGCTGTGATGAGAAATGTTCCAAAGGCAAAGCCACCATTAGATGTTAAATCCGGCATGCAATTAAAGAAAAAGGAAGCAGGTGGATTGAGAAGAATACTTTCACTTTTCATTGAGAATCCCATGGATAAAATATACCTAGCTATTGCTTTTTCCGCCGTGAAAATGTTTTAGGATAGAAAACTGCCGTTATGTCACAGAAAATACACGTGAAGAAAATCTTCATAAGTGCTCATAATTTAGCATAAGAAAGTCACATCGGATCTTCTTAAAATTATACGATGTATATAGGTTACATCTCACAAAATACTTTATTAATTATTCTCTGAGAAAGTTTGACTGTGACCTGTGACCCATAACGTTTCGCTTACTATAAATAACACTACGAATGGAGAAAATTGTTACAACGATGAAATAAGTCAACCGGTATTTTATAATTAATAATTTAAATTATTTTTCTCTTTGATAGCAGACAATGTGATTTTGCCTATATATTTAGCTTTGTGACCTGAGAATGGGGGATGGTTATTATCACCTCTATTTTGCTGTATATTAATTCTAGAAAGCAATAATAATAATAATAATAATAATAATAATAATAAATTCTTCCCAAGTCTTAAGATTTCATCCATATTCTGTGAGTATTTATAAAGTTATTGAATCAGTCCAATGACCATTTGCATCAATACATAAGGCCAATTTATAGAATTTCGACTGATGTATGAAGCAATTTAAGGAAATCGTAAATGCAACCTTCATGGTTAGTTTATGACCATTTAAGTAAATATCATGAATTTTGTAATCTATTGTTATAAATAACACTGACTGTACAAGATAAATTGATTTAGGCAAAGTATTTTAACCACTATGAACTTAACCTTAATCCAACATCAAGGTTACAATCTTCATTTTCGTTATAAACTCTCATAAGAAAGCATGAGTTATCCGTTATGTTATAAATAATGACGCCAACTTACCAAGAAGGAAGAGCGGATTTAGCTCCACAATTGCTCCAACGAATTCATGAACTCTTGATAGTCACAAATAAACGTCTCCAATGTTTGGTTATCTTAAAATGCAAGCAGCTGTCAGAGTGAGTGAGCGAGTGGAGTGAGTGAGGAGTGAGTGGAGTAAGTGAGTGAAGTGAGTGAAGTGAGTGAGTGGAGTGAGTGAGTGAGTGGAGTGAGTGAGTGGAGTGAGTGAGTGAGTGGAGTGAGTGAGTGGAGTGAGTGAGTGAGTGGAGTGAGTGAGTGGAGTGAGTGAGTGAGTGGAGTGAGTGAGTGAGTGGAGTGAGTGAGTGGAGTGAGTGAGTGGAGTGAGTGAGTGGAGTGAGTGAGTGAGTGGAGTGAGTGAGTGGAGTGAGTGAGTGAGTGGAGTGAGTGAGTGAGTGGAGTGAGTGAGTGAGTGGAGTGAGTGAGTGGAGTGAGTGAGTGAGTGGAGTGAGTGAGTGAGTGAGTGGAGTGAGTGAGTGAGTGGAGTGAGTGAGTGAGTGAGTGGAGTGAGTGAGTGAGTGGAGTGAGTGAGTGAGTGGAGTGAGTGAGTGGAGTGAGTGAGTGAGTGGAGTGAGTGAGTGGAGTGAGTGAGTGAGTGGAGTGAGTGAGTGAGTGGAGTGAGTGAGTGGAGTGAGTGAGTGAGTGGAGTGAGTGAGTGGAGTGAGTGAGTGAGTGGAGTGAGTGAGTGGAGTGAGTGAGTGAGTGAGTGGAGTGAGTGAGTGGAGTGAGTGAGTGGAGTGAGTGAGTGGAGTGAGTGAGTGAGTGGAGTGAGTGAGTGGAGTGAGTGAGTGAGTGGAGTGAGTGAGTGGAGTGAGTGAGTGAGTGGAGTGAGTGAGTGGAGTGAGTGAGTGAGTGGAGTGAGTGAGTGAGTGGAGTGAGTGAGTGGAGTGAGTGAGTGAGTGGAGTGAGTGAGTGAGTGGAGTGAGTGAGTGAGTGGAGTGAGTGAGTGAGTGAAGTGAGTGAGTGGAGTGAGTGAGTGAGTGGAGTGAGTGAGTGGAGTGAGTGAGTGAGTGGAGTGAGTGAGTGGAGTGAGTGAATGGAGTGAGTGAGTAAGTGGAGTGAGTGAATGAGTGAAGTGAGTGGAGTGAGTGAGTGAAGAGAAAGTGCTTCGTAGCACAAAATGAAGAAGGTGGGATAAAATGACACTTTGAATAATCAGCTTTGGACTTCATTATATGCATTATTCGAAGTTGAAACAGCCAGATTTGCAATGCTTGCTGAGACAGTTAATGTATTGTGTAACTGCCTTCTTAGAACAGTAGTATGAAAAAAAATATTCGCGTGTCCTATGTTTTAACAACTAAATGGAAGCACAATGGTATGTTTCTATCGTGAAACTTGGCTCTCATCACAGAAGATCTGCAGAAGCACAGCTTGAAGCTGCTTGCCGTATATAGCTAAAACTTCAGCCATTACAGGACGCCACAACGTCAAGTAGGCCATGCCGGCAATTCTACGCACCTGTGCTGTGACCAACTGCTAATGGAACTGGTTAGTCTTTGAGATACAGTCTACTATATGTTCATATTATAACGGCTTGATCTCACCACACTTCAGGACACGTGATGTCCGGACACAGGCCTCGCAACATTCCACAATATGTATGCAGAACACAAGGATCAAAAGTTATTTTTTAAAAAGATAGGCTGTAGGATTGCGAAAAATTAGCTGATTTAAACCACTTCTACCAAAAGAAGTGATGTCTTGATGGCGTGTGCGAATCACTTTTAGGAAGTATCGGGTTCGATCCCGCCTACCACACATTTGCGTACTTAAAAACCATTGGTCTGGGCGAAACTTGAAACCAAAGCGTGGAGGTCAGAAAGCGATGTATGCAGAAAAAAATAATTAATAATTGGATGAAATAATTGTTAGGAGATGAATGTTAACGGAGCAATTTTTTTGATTGATAAAGCTGAATTTTGTGTGAAAAATCTTTTTCTTGGAAGGAAGGACCTTTTTTAATTTTGTTTAATTTACCCCTTATCAAACTAGCCAATTTATCCCTCATCAACCAATAAAACAATTTATTCACGAGAGTCTTTCAGCGACTGAAGGTAATCACCAATGAAAATGTGCACAAGCAATTTTTGTAAAAGGAGACAAAAGCGAGGAAATATTTAATTAAGCACACTATTTGGATAGCACGATTGCACTCCAAATATTCCTAGATAGGTTCTCTTCGAACAAAGGAAATATATATATATATTTTTTTTAAAATATTTATTTCCAATTTTCTAGTGTTTTATCATGTATTGAATAAGTTTCGATCAAAATAGAATATATAATCTCCACTTCGTGTAAAATGTATGCACTCCATTCTCATAAAGTTTTTATATTGGCATAACAAAGTAAACTGGATGACCTCAAACATCGTTTAAGCTGACATTTTATGACAAATACCAATGTTTTACTTTCTCTATAGAGTTTTCCTAGTGAATATGCCCAACCAATTCCTTTGAATACTTAGAAAAATGTCCCTGAGTGTGTCTGTGTGGAAAGAGCAGCATACCTGAAAACAAATTTAAACATGAAACTGGGTATTTCAAGTTATTTGCTGTAGAAGCTGATGAATATTTTCAAGGATATAACTCACCCGAAAGGAATGTTGACATAGGGATGGGGTGTTTCCGGAGGCGACTCGGTACCGATCCAATGAAGGAGGGATAATGTGTGAGGAGACACTGGACAGCCGGAATCAGGATCGACGGTACAGCGATATCAGAGTGCCTACAGTTTCCAGGCTGGGAGGATCCAGCCGAACTCCCGCCCCCCTAAAGGGTATAACCTCTGTCCTCGCCAAAGTAACTAACGTAAGGCCGAGGAACCGAGATAGTTCCGCATATAGCAACTTTCCTGCTGCCACACTGTACTTAAACACTATCGCCGAAACTTAAAAACAGAAACACACTAAATAGGGAGAAGAATAAATAAACGAATATAGAACAATATGGGGCGATAATAAATTTGGGGTATAAGAGGAATCAATCAAGAATTCATCTGAAGTCCTGGGGAAACTCCCGAAAAATCCGAAAATGTATCAGAATGGGCGGTCAGCTGGAATCGAACCGGACCCTCCCGAATGCGAATCTCATGTGTTACCTCGGCGCCGCCTAGCTCTGTAACGTCCACATGGAAACAAGTTTTTTTTTTCTGCTCAACAGTCTAATGTATGCAATTCACATGACATTCTCTAGCTATTCCACATCTAAGCTATTACTAAAATGATTATTCTTTTATCTACATCACGCTAATGGAGGTATACATTACCAGAATTACTCTTCTTACTTATTGATCTGTAACTAGAAAGTAAATAAGGGAGTATACTGGGCTAAAGCAACAATTAAATCTTTTAAAAGTTGATCGCTTTGGGAAAAACATATAATTTCGGTTCCATTTGCATGGACAGCTGTAAAACAAAAGAGACGAAACGAAAGGTGACTTCATGTATGAGAAGAGTTTGTATAGTTTAAAATTGAGACCAAAAACAAGAAATATGTCATCCAGAATGAATAGAGGCTATTGTCAGAAAATTCAAGGTATATGTACATTCCGTTTGCCATAAAATATCATAAACACATGACATTTTAATCAAATCATTTGAGCCATTTTTGAGAAAATCAATATTTTCGAAAACTGTTCCATATAAAGGGTAGGGAGTGGGGTGACTTTCCTGAAAATCTTCGTGTCGCATCCTCAGGAAATACTAAACTTAAATACCCAGTATAGTATTTAATTAACTTTTCGTTCTTGAGGTACTCTATCCACACACACACACACACACACACACACACACACACACATACGAACATACTGCTCTGTCCTCTTCCAAAACGTATTTATTTTAAGACGCAATTTGTTTTAAATAACATTTTAGACACTGCTTCTGTGGTCTGTTGGCTTCAAAATCCAGAAGTCCGGAGTTAGGTTCCCACTTAGAAAATGGGTATTTTGATCATGATTATTCCCCATGAATGTTCCTCCTGGGCAGTGCTTTTCCAATACTTAGACCACTCACCTGTGACCAAGGCACCTGGGTTCGATCTTACGGAATCGCATATGGGATTTTTAGTGAACAAACCAGCTTCGGCATGGTATAATATGTGTTTTCGGACTACCTCCGCCATTAATTTCACTATCTGTTCCATAATGACCTTTCGGTTCCTGTTTCATATCATTTTATTCCTCACTCTCTTACCAGGCACCTGACTGATCACTCATCCTGGCCTTTCTCTTATCCAGAGTCCTTTGCTCCAGGCATCTGCCTGCAAGTGCTGGCTTGTAAACCCCAGGGGTGTAAGTCTGTCACACTAGGAGGGTAAAATGTAAAACAAAAACAAAAAAAAAAAAAAACAAAACAAAAAAAAAAAAAATGATTCTGCCTAGAGTCTGGCTAGTATGAATGTGAAAACGTGTTTGTATGTGTGTACGTGAAATTTGAGGTGCTGTCTGAGTATATCCGATAGTTTAATATTTGCCCCTCCTCTAGTTATATGATTTTGTTATATAATTTCTGAAGGTGTACTATAAAATGCTGTACTGTAAATAGTATTATCAATTATACATTTGACTTGCTTAGACTTAAATTAAGGTGACAGAACTGTGAAAACAAAAAAATGTGAACGATTAAATTTTTTTCATAATAAAATTATATTAATTTTAACCTTAATAAGAATATATGGATTTTCCCACTTGACGGATTTTGACTACCAAGTAACTGAAGCTATAAATGGGTAGGGGTACTCGCAACTTTAAAGCTTATTTCCTCGGGAGACTTTTTGCATTACTTTTCCATACACAAAGTGTTCCACACCATAAAATTTTTTATAATTTAATTCAAAATCTTCTCGGGCTTCTAGCCAGGTAAAAACTTGGCTTGACACCAACGTTTCGAAGAAGTGCATCTTCCTCGTCAGTTCACCCTGAAGACGAGGAAGGTGCACTTCTTCGAAACGTTGGTGTCAAGCCAAGTTTTTACCTGGCTAGAAGCCCGAGAAGATTTTGAATTAATACGTCGCCAGCAAAGCTTCAGTTCTTATTTTCATAATTTGTTTAAAATTTGTTATACTGCCTCACAAAATCACATTAACAAAAAATACTTGTATTACCTTTTAGTAATATTGCTCCAATGTTCATAAATATATTACTAAATGTTGTAAAATCCACTTTTCTACACTAATTAGGGCCAATATAATAAAATATAACAAAACGGATCTATTTCTAAACTCATTTACTGTAAAACTAGACTTTCCTGTGTGAATATTTTTAAAAACGCATAATGTGGCTCATTTTGCTTGTATAATAACATAGGCATATCATAAATAATTATGCAAGCTATAATTTTAATACATGTACGAATATCACTATTGTGTACAATAATTGGGATAAATTTCAATAAGATAACATAAATGCTGTGGATTTTCCAAATTTTATGGATACTCACGTTAAAAAGGACCGTGAAGTCTATTCCAGGAAGGGGAGCAGATAGGTTGAATGCATAGAAATATTTCTTGGCCGTGGACACTAGGTGATTGGTGTGTAGCAATGGGAGCAGATAGGTTGAATGATTTTAAGGACTTCTTGGATGTGGACTCAAGGTGGACTCAAGGTGTGTAGCAATGGTTGACAGATGGGTTGAATGCAGGGAAAATTTTTTTGGCTGAGGACTCTAAGTTGCAATGGGGGCAGATAGTGTTGGGACATATTGTGGAAACTGGTGTGTGTTAGGTTGATGAGTCGCTTGTACTCCCCCTCTGGTCACCCGGCAAACCGACGGATCATCGTGTCTGGAAACATTATGGGACTCCAGAAGGCCTACCTGTCTGCGGGCTATGGCCTGTATGGTTCCTTCACTTCATCTCATTCTCCTGGGGCATGTTACCGAAAATACATCTGTATAGGCCACAGTGTGCGAGGTATTCACCTCCACTAATTACCTTTTTACACATTTCTGATTATGTTTTGATATAGAACATTTTTATTAAAAAAACTGATGTTTCCATTTAATGATTTTCCCTGCTTCTCTGTAACAAATTATTGTTGATCAACTTATTCTTCTATCCATCTCATGCTAATCGAGATAATCGTTTGCAGTAGTTGTCTTAGCAATTTATTCTAATGGGAAATAAGTATAAGCGAAATAAGGAATTTATTCTAATGGAGTACACTTGTAATAGTCAAATCTATTAAATGCCGGTTAGTATGTGATTCTAATCCATTTCTTTGACGAACTCCCATATGAGAAAAGTTTATGTATTTTAAAACTGAAACAAAAAACAAGAAATGCTCAATTTCTGGAGAAAATGTATTTTTCTTAATTGTGTTTTAACGACATATACTCATTTTTGTGTGGTTAAGTGCTTGTCTATATGTTACTTTTACCAGTTATGCAAATTTCAGCAAATGAAGAACTCTTCAGTAGCTATTGCCAGAAAATTCAAAATATATATTTTGTCATGTAAATATGTGTAATATATGATATTTTAATCGAATCGTTACAGCTATTTTTGAGAAAATATACGTAAATGTTTCCATGTTTGGTTTGGGGGGATTTTTCTCAAAAATTTTGTGTTGCATCCTTGGAACGTACTAAACTTAAATACTGTTTGGTATTTTACAGACGTTTCGGTTTTAGTTAGTGTGTACACAGACAGGCGGACACACACATGCATATTTAAGCATCTTGTCTTTTGTTGTTTTTTTATCAGGAGAAATCCGGTGAAATCTCGGTATCGAAATTTTTAGTAAAATGCAATCCCTTCTGTAGCTATGATTTATGTACTAAGTAGAGAAACCAAAATTACACTTTTAAATCTGCTACACTGTAATGTTTTATTTTTTTTTATTTAGTTATAATAGCATTTAAATATTTCGTTAATGTAGATATGTTTGTCATAATTTCAGTTAGAAAACTCCTCACTGCTTATTTTATTTTTAAATACAAATATTTACCTACTATGTAAATTCAATTCGTTTCAGTTAAAAGTACACATACTTTTCATCGCAGTGTCCTAGGAAAATATTCGTTAAAGAAATAAGCTTAATGTAGTCGCTATACCTTATTTTCTGAGAAATAAGATGGAAGCAATGTATTATCAGAAAAGGAGAAATAATGAATGAGAATAAAAGCCGAAGGAAACTTCAAAATATTTCACCAGAATGTCCTAATATAATTTCCCAATGCATGTACACAAACTGCTAACAACATAATCATTTAATGGTTGAGCGCTTAACGTCGGAAACTTTGAGACCTATACACCCGGAAAATATATTTACCACTCAAGACACTGGCCGTGAAAGCCTCAGTTTGTACATTGTCATATATTTTATATTTTGATATGTTTACTGGGTAGCAAATGACTGTAGTGTAATAATTAACTGGTACAAGTATTCGAAGTCCCCGATTTCCAATCTCATTTGGGCACGAAATTTTACTTTCTCTACACTAGAGAAGGTATTGCACTCCATCCAAAAATTCGATACCGAGATTTCACCGAAAATATACGTTTTAGGCTCCCCTGTATTAAAAAAAATCTTTTCAGAAAAAGTTCCGTGTGTGTGTCCGTGTGTCCGTGAACACGATAACTCAAAACCGAAAAGTAGGTAAAATACCAAAGTTGGTATTTAAGTTGAGTATCTTTCAGGGATGCGACACAAAGATTTTGAGAAAAAAAAACACCCAACCTACCCTTTACATGGAACTTTTTTCTAAAATTTTGAAATTTTCAAAAATTGCTCTACCGATTTTAATTAAAACGTAGTATATTATCTGACAAATAAAATTTATATCTTAAATTTTCTGGAAATAGCTTCTGAAGACTACTTTATTTTGGATGAATTTTTCGGAAATTTGCATAACTGCTAAACCATAAGAGATAGACAAAAGCTTACATCACAAAAAATGTAGAGCATGTTAAAACACACAATTTATGTTATATACACTTCTTTCTTAGAGTTGGTCGGTGTTTAGTTATGCCTTGTTTTTGACTTCACCTTTAAAAAACTTATACTTTTCTCATACAGTAATTTGTCAACTCCTTCTTGTCCATACAAACAAAGGAACTTCAGTCTCATAGCAACCAGCTTTTGATTACCACTTTATGCTATGGTACTCCTTTATTTCGCTTCTACTTACAAGGAAGCAACTGATAAGACTGTTTCTGCTAAGTTTTTCTTGATTAACATGAAGTAAATAAAATATAATTTTTTAAATCATAACTTAATCTTCAAAGTGAATCGTCAGGAAACCTTCTTCACACACTGTTTCTGTAATGCGAAAAAAGGGGCTTAAGAAATTAGTAGATAGGAAGTGAGCAAGTAATAATCCAAGTAAATGCTAGAGGAATACGAATATTCTTACGGCTATTGCTGGTATTCCTTAAGTTACTATTGTTTTTATTTCTGGTCAAATTGAACACGCGCATCCGTTTTGTGGCTCTGTTATCTGTTTACTAGAGTAACAGCACAACCTCACGCCACACGGCGTAGTTCCCAAACTCTCTGGTGTGTATCTAAGCCTTGTCGACCAGGACATGCGGGGAATCCACAGTGTTTTGTTTGTTGACCTATTGTCTACTCTACAAGGTAGCTGTGTCCGCCCATCAGGCGACAAAATAGCCTGGCAAGACAATGCACACATATGCATTCAAATGATTAATCTCAGAAATTGTAAATTAACAATGTAAATTATGTTAAAATTAATAATTATACCTACATACTTGCATACTAGTGTAAGTGAAAGAAAACTAATAAAATAATACAGAGATTAAAAGAATAATAATTAAAATTTTCAATAGACGTTCCATAAAACCTGTAGGGTTTCTTAGAAGTCCAATTAAGTTGCATACAGTTTATTTTACGTCGTAGATGAAGCTTTATCTTTTGATAATGATTCAAGTGGTAGCATCTGAGACTTGCATTTCGGATGTCCTGGGTTCGATTTCTGATAGATTGGTTATCTTAGGTGGAAGTTCTCATTGAATAAGATAATGCTGATGTAGACTCCTCATTTTTACTTTCTCTATACGTACCATGTACATAATGTAAATAAAAGGTATTGCACTCCACCAAAAAATTTGACACCAAGATTTCACCGGAAATATATGTTTTAGGGTCCCCTGTATCCAAAAAAAAAAAAAGTATTTTCAAAAGAAGGTCCGTGTGTGTGTGTCCATGTGCCTGTGTGTCTGTGAACACGATAACTCAAAAACGAAAAGTGGTTAAAATACCAAACTTGATATTTAAGTCCAGTATCTTCCAGGGATGTGACACGAGGACTTTGAGAAAATTTCCCCCTACCCCAAACTACCCTTTACATGGGACTTTTTTCAAATGTTTTTATTCTCTCAAAAATGGCTCTAACGATTTTGATTAAACTGGCGTATATTAAAAGTATTTACCCGACAAATAAAATGTATATCTTCAATTTTCTGGGGGAATATCCTCTGAAGAATACATTATTCTGGATGAATTATACGGAATTTTGCATAAGTGCTAAACCGTAAGAGAAGGACAAAAATTTACCACACAAAAATTGTACAGCACGTTAAAACACACAATTTAAGTTACATCTATTTTGTTCGTGGAGTTGATTGTTTTTTAAGTATTCCTTGTTTTTGGTTTCAGCTTTGAGAAACATGATTTTTTATAAAGGAATTTGTCAACTTCTGTCCATACTAACAAAGGAACTTCAGTCACATAGCAACCAGCTTTTGACTATCACTTTAACCTATGGTACTCCCTTATTTCGCTCCTACTAACAAGGAAGCTAGTAATAAGACTATTCCTACTAATTTTTTTCTCGATTAGATGATGTAAATAAAATAATGTGTTGCAGAGATGCAGAGAAAGTTATGGTAATGGAACACATCAGATTTTTCTGTTCCTTATTTCCTTCATTTCATTTGGTTTAATGTTTTAAAGTTGTAGGGCCTGGATTGATGAGTGGTGGTGTTCGACGTAATAATATATGGGTTTTGAGGTAAAACCTGCAATCTGAGCATGTCTTTTGAAAGTTCATGATGTGTTGAAGGGAAGCTCTGCTAGCAGCCTTATCTGGAAACGTTAGGAAATCCCGCTTCGTTGCTCCCGCAGGCATCCAATCTTACCACCATTTCACTCTTTCTCATCTCTTCTTCTCAGAGATTTAAGCAGGCTCAGTAGGACTATCTTTCGTCACATACGTGAAGTAATTCTGCTTTGCAATCTAGTGCCATATATTTAACACTAAAGTCCGCTTTTGATACACTTGCTCTACAAACTGGTTTTTGAGCAGCATAGACAAAACAAAAGCGTATATTCTTGGGAAATTTTTAAAATTATTTCTTTGTTAATGAGACCAACATTTTGTCAACGTCGCCGTGTGCCGTTATTTTGTCTCTCAGGATTTCTTTAACATGCCAGTAAATCTACTGACATAGAGATGTCACTTTTAAACACACTTAAAAACCATCTGTCTGGGTCAGATTTGAATCCGCAACCTTGAGATAACAAGACCAGCATCTAACCACCTGAAGCTGTCTTTGGAGAATAACATGTTTCAGAAATGCATTTTGTATCCGAGGAAACATTTGCACTTAATTAGAAAATGTATTTTATATATCTATTTATAATGCTATTATAGAAGTATAAGGTAACCTTTATATTAATGCATATACATATTTGACATATTTACATGCAAACTTTGATTTGTAGATATAGTAATTAAAAAATTAGTACCTTTAATCTATTTCATTATTGTTAGATTTAATGAAAGGACAACAATATAACTTATTTTGAGTGATTATTGGACGACTACTAATGATATATTTTTTTAAGCAGCTTATGCACTAAGATAAACTTCTCTGTCTTTCATTATCAAGAGATAAAAATTCCAAACGATTTTCTTCAACAAATGACAAGATTAGCGAGTGTTGTATTTTTTATATCTACGGATAAATATGTTACCAGTATTTTGGCACATAGATGAGGGGGAGGGGAAACCAGAAAGGGCAGTTATGTTTCGTCGCCTTAATCGTGAGCGGATAGTGAGTGTCACGACCCCAACCCCATAGTGCTGCTAACACAACTATTTTCTCTGTTAGTACTGGAGCGTTGCTCTACATTGTTAGGTCTACAATGTTGTGCTCATTTAAATGCTACACAGCTTCAGATTATTTATTGAATTATTAATTATTTATTTCCCAAAGTATTGCACACACAGATACCGCGTGATAGAAACTATTCGTCATTTACCGCGACACAATTTTGACTGATGACGTCACTGTTTTAGACCAATTCTTTATTCAAGTGAACTAGCTCCAGGACCTGCTCAAGAGAAAAGTGGTAGTCTAGAGCAGGAGAGAGCAGTATATCAGAGCTTGTGGTAGTCTGAATGTGAGTTACTTCTACAGATATGACTGCGCTATTTAGTTTTTCAACGTGAGTTACTTCTATATATATATACCATAGTGGATATAACAGCAAACCTCAGGACTGCTATTTATTCTCTACGACTGTATCTCTCAACAAAATTTCTGTTACATTGCTATCAACAGTTACCTAATTAAAGGGTGCTGGTTTCATATCTCGGGCCAGTTTTTGTCTGAAAGCTCCAGTTTGTTTGCTACCTCCAAATGTTAATTATTCATGGTTTCACCATTAAAATCATAACGTAGCTGGATAAATATTTGAGTGAAGTCTCTGCAACTTACTTGGGCAATAAAAATTACATAACATTCAGTGTAAATCTCTTCAGTGGTACAAATTGAAAACACGTACAATCATAAAAAAGGTTACAATTGGAAAAAAGTGACTTATAACTAACATATTCTATTAAGGTAATATTTTGCGTTTTAAACTCTTCCGTTTGTGAACTGTTTTACGGAGACTTCGTTTAATACTCCAGCAATAGTCTGCCATTATGTTTGTGCTATCTCCCTTGATAGCGCACTTCCATAATGTTGAGATCCTGATGGAGCCGGTCGTATTGCTAGTCACTGGTGTCTCCTAAATTCTCAAGGAATTTATCAAAATGGATGTATAGGAAATGGAGTAAGACCCTCATGTGACATCCCATGCTGACAATATATTAGCTATGAGACTTTCATAATTAGCGGCAGTTTTATTTGCGAAACAGTTTTCCATTACAGCTACGAATGATATCCATGGATTCCCTGCATTCTTTTATCAAGACGGAGCACCACCGCACTAGGGCATTGAAGTGCGACGTTGGCTGTACCAGCAGTTACCAGGGCATTGGATTGGTCGACGTGGTCGGGTGGAGTGCCTCCCAGATCTCACTCCCATGGATTTTTAACTGTGGAGCCACCTGTAATCGATTGTGTACCAGAAGCAAGTTCGAGATTTGGATCACTGCAGCGTGCAAATAAATAACGACCGCAACTTTGTTAGATGTTCGTTGGCGCCTGTCACTTTATGTGGACATTGAAAGGAAAGACGTGAACATCTACTACAATTGTAGCATAATATTATCCCCATTTGTATGCAGACTTTTATACTTGAGCGCTGTTAAACACCAATAATTATATTATAAGAGGTGTCTTCCTCTGTGGTGCAGTGTTAGCGCGTAGAGGTCCCAGGTTCCACTCTCGGTAACGGTGTTTTTTTCTTGATAATATTGTTTTAATATTTCCTCTTATTCTATTATTGCTTAAGTTGAATTGCAGTAACTAAGTTTGAAAGATCCTAGGCGCATCTGAGCATAATTAAATTACCTCTGAATAGTAGTGCATTTTAAATGGATTAAACTGTTTAAAACTACTGAAATGGGTTTTCAAAAATACCAAATAAAATATAGCTAGAAAACGAATCGGAGTAAGCCTAATTTTAAAGTGATTTCATTGCGTTTGCATCTCATGAAATTTTGATTAAATTGGTGAGCTATGTAGCGTAATGGCTACTTACAAATGCAAGAGCTACATCAGTATTCATTTACTGTTTCGCTTATTTTAGAAACCAATGCATAAATCAACTGATGCTTGTATTGAGATTTGACACTACTGGCGGTAACCAGCTAAGCTTGGCGGATTATGCTGGGGTGAGCCAAACAACTGCTTCCCGAATGAATCGCACATGGAGTGAGTTGTATCATAGCTGCTTTACGACCCCGCTATATCTATCTTCCACAAACTCTTCTGGAAATCCAAATGGGGCTCAATAATCTCGTCATATTTCGAAAAGTGCTAGGGTAAATGAACTATAGCCATATTAGATTATGGTCCCAAGGTGTTAATATGTAGAGTTGCTTTAAAATCAAAAGAGTTACTCTTCTTTGGGTGTTAAAGCTATCTGCACTGCTAAAATGGAATTTATTGATATTTTAGATATCCGGTTAGTAGCCACAACAGTACGATTTTTAATTGTGTACAACGAGCCAACTTTGAGCGAGGACTCCGAGTGTTTCAGTGGTGATAGTAAGGTAAGTGAACCAAATAAGGCCATGCTAAGGTTTGATTCGATGGTAATTCGGAACCACTGGACGAAACGTTTACAATTTTTGTTAATTTATATATTAAATTTTAGGAAAAAGGTAAGCGTAAAGTTTTATTGAATAACTCAAAGAATATGGCGTTAAAATTATTGGTTTTCTAAACCGGCACAAATTGGCTTTATTAAGACCTGGGGTTCCAAATAATTCCTTTCCAGATTATTTTACTTGAGATACAAGATCATGTAAATAAAAAAGTAAAATATGCATAAAATATGTCGTATTAAACATTAGTAATGAAATATGAAAGCTCAGTAATTACAAACTTGGTTATTCAGATGCAACATTTAAAAAAGATGAGAATAAATATCGCAAGACAATGCCGGCCATATTCTGGTCTTCCAAAGCATATACATATTATCACATCTACATTTTGTCCTCTACAAATATACCCCTGACCTTGCAGGTATATTCGCGCGCTCTCTCGAATTTTTAACAATAAAAAACACAAATATAATACCATCATGAACCTGTTTATATGCGATGAAGGTACATTATATACAATTTAGTAATACATGCAACACAACATATTTTTACTAAAGAATACATGACGCCATGAACGGCAATGTCATAAGCAATTGTTAGTGTAAGTTAAACTACGTCCATATGCATAACTTATTTCTTCTCTGTTCTCGCAAATACAGAGAAGGAAATAACGATTGATATGCTCCAAGGTGCAACAGTGCATTAGAATGGAGGATATCTTTTCTCCTACCGATACTATGTAGAAGTTTTTAGAAAACAATAGTTGGCTTTCTTGGTCTACATGCCCTCGTACATATTAGATGCGGCTAGGTTTATAGATCCTATCTTGTGCCTCCTGCACTATACACTATACAGCACTAGAAAAGTTTTAGAGTGGCAAACAAGACCTAGAAATACGATAGAGGGAATGTTTGGAACATTGAGCCAGTACATGTCTTGTCCCGGGGCAAAATTATATTCTTAGAAGAGAAAATATAAATGTATACAGTGAAAATGGGAAGGGTAGAAAGACCATTAACACGTATAAGTCACGAGCTCTGGGTACAAGATACCACTGCGTCAGAGCGTTGAACCGAGGGAAGGGGTGAATATGAATGGACCCCGCCCGAGGGGACTAACGGTACAGCGAGCAATGCTCTCCGCTGCTTTCTGAGGCACTTAGTGAAGGACCTCCGCACAACTAAGATGTGATTTTAGAATCCGTGGTGGAGCCCTAACAGGCTGCCTTTTAATTGTGAGGCACTTGACCAAGATGTGATATTTGAACGCGTGGTGTAACCCTTAGTTGTGACGAAACTAAGTGATTTTAAGACCGATCATAGTACGAGACATAACACTGCATCAAACGAATTAATAGTAATAGTCGCGTACGGGTAAAGTGTGACGTCACAGTAGAAAATTGAGAAGTATACGCGTGTGTTCGACGGCGGAAAAAGGCCGGACTCAAATACTAAAGCACTTGTGTCTCACCACAACCTGAAAGTGTTTCCATGCTAATAAACACCCTGAGTAAAGTCAACCACATACCCACGTCATCCCAATAATCATAACCTGCACCCGGGATAGGAACCCAATACCGCACCTGCATAAAAATGAAGATTCCTTGATCTTACTTTGGGAGTGAACCTAACATTAGATCATATGTTTGCAGTAATAGTTGTTATAGCTGTGCCACATAAACATATTGTGACGTGCAGGAGTAGAATTTTCACACGATATCCTCTACTTATACCATGCGCCAAGCTGCTAAGAGAATGGACAACTGCGACTGCAACAACAATATGTACAATCTGGGCAATATATTAATTAACACATGCTTCCAAATTTTGCTGTAAAACCAACCAATTGTGATGAAAAGCAATTTCACTGCATTGTATAATATTGTTTATTTTGCGACAGAAAACGGTTGCGTTTAATTACAGAAATAAAACAAATTCTGCAATGAATTAATAATGTGAATTCTCTGGAAAGGCTTAAAATGGAAATGTGAAAGTAAAAAAAAAAAAAAAAAAAAAACATTTATTTCTCTACCAATACTGCAGCAAATAACTCCTTTTCTTCTATCTACCTCATGTTTATCAAGATATACATTACCATAAATAGTTTTTAAACGTTTATAAAGCGGAATAACATACAATAACTCTTTAACAGCTACGGCAAACATTTTAAAAGCGAGTCACTATGTGATGGTGTTAAAATCCCATTCTCTATGCTTGACTTAGTTAAAAATGTGTACAACGACCTAAAATTTTAGAAAATAATAATTAATGCAAAATGTAAACCTATAGCAAAAAATATAATTCCACAAAAAACTGCATATGGCATAAGTTGTGTATTTTGACGAGATCCTCAATTTTTGTGTCTGTCTTTCAGTTTACTAGTTATGCAAAAGCAATTCAGAATGAAGAGAACTTCAGAGACATTCTCAAGAAATTGAGGATATTCATTTCATTATTCATGTAGCTATCTTTGATATACGGTATTTTAGTAATTTTTTGAGAAAGTCAAAATCTGTTTTTTACTTTTGAATTATGCTGTTCACACACACGCATACACACGACCTTTTTAAGAAGCCATTTTTGGATTCAGGGGAAGCAAATATGTGCATTTTCAGTGAAATCTCGTTATCAAATTTTTGGATGAAACCTCCTCTATCTATGTACGACGTATGAAGTAGAAGTAAAATGGAATTAAATGTTTACAATTTAGGCATATAGCTTAACTGTTTCTCAAGTATGACTTGAGAAATTCCTGTGCTCTCCCAAATTTTTACTTTCTCTATACGCACTATGTACATTGTATAGAGAAGGTATTGCACTTCGCCCAAAAATTCGATACCGAGATTTCACTGGAAATATATGTTTTAGGGTCCCCTGTATCCATAGAAAGCATTTTTAGAAAAAGGTCCGTGTGTGTCCGTGTGTCTGTGAACACGATAACTCAAAAACGAAAACTCGGTAAAATACCAAACTTGGTATTTAAGTTTAGTATCTACCAGGGATGCGACACGAAGATTTTGAGGAAAAATTCCCCCACCCCAAACTACCCTTTACATGGAACTTTCTTCGAAAATTTTGATTTTCTAAAAAATGGCTTTAACGATTTTGATTAAAATGTCGTACATTAAAGATAAAAAATAAAAGGTATATCTTGAATTTTCTGGGAATAGCCTCTGAAGACTATTCTGGATGAATTTTTCGGAATTTTGTATAACTGCTAATGCGTAAGAGATTGACTAAAACTTACCACACAAAAGGTGTAGAGCACGTAAAACACACAATTTATATTATATATGTTTCTCTCGTGGAGTTGATCGTTTTTGAGTTATTCCTTTTTTTTCTTTTTTTTTTTTTTTTTTATTTCACCTTTAAAAAACGTATGCTTTTCTCACACAGGAATTTCTCAACTCCTGTTCATATAAACAAAGCAACCAGCTTTTGACTATCACTTTAACGTATGGTACTCCCTTATTTCCCTTCTACTTACAAGGAAGCAAGTAATAAGACCATTTCTGCTAATTTCTTCTCGATTAGCATGGAGGAAATAGAAGCACAAGCTTTTTAACAATATTTTGTTGCAGAGTATGGAACTGGTTCTTCTCGTGCTCCTGCGTTACTTCCTCTTCTTTTCTTTTATGATTTCTTTGCACTCAATTTATAAATTTGGCCAAAGGCTCGTATTTGGTTAGTCTTGGTCTTCTACAGGAGCTTCAGGCCGGTGTAGCCTTATTGGAAGTAGATTGCAGTTGCGGTGGTGCAGTCTTCCAGGCAGCAGTTATCTCCGACGACGGTATTAGCAACATTGGCACCAGTAATGACATTCCTGCAGCAGCGGATGTATAGGCGACTTCAGCATCTAGAGGTTTTATTCCCAGCTCAAAATTGTTATGTAAATCTCTGGATCCCTCTATCAGTAGAACCACGTTACAATTGTACTTCATAATCACCGAAAATGCTTCTATGGACTAATAAATATCATTGCTCTTTTAAGAATCGGGTTTATTTTCACAAAACTGTAACAACACCTCCTCTTGTTTTGAGAAGCTCCATTTAAATCTCGGCAGAGTTCTTTTTGGTGCCTTGTTAATATTCTTCCAACACCTTTCGTTTTTAAGCAGCGTTGCTATTCCATACTGTTTCTACAACCTCCATGTTTCCTGACGCCAAATTAAGAAGCAACTCCTTTTCTTGCGGCGCTTTGTTGTCATTTCCTTCTTTTATGGTCACTTGCCATAGTTTATATCAACTAAATCTTTCAGAAACTGATCAAAATTGCAAAAAGCTATAGCCTCTTCATATTCTATGCCTTTGATCTTTAACATCGAAGGTCTTTTGCATTAGAAACAACTCGTGGTCTGTAGGTTCTTTACGTTGGGTTTAAACGTTCTATTTTCCTCAAATTCACACACACATTCACTCTCACATACATACTTTCATACTCTGGGGGATAGGGAATAATTCTGATTAAAAAAAAAAAATTCCCCATCCCAGGCAGGAATCAAACCCAAAACCTCCGGATGAGAAGTCAGTTTGCTGACCACTCGAGCAATGAGGCAGTTTCTTTTGTTTTTTATAATGAATTAACACTGCTTTCAGCACTTCGACATGAAGAATTCAAGATGAAATTCGACTTGCAATGAAATCAAGGTCGTGTAAATCGGGGGTAATAAATGCGGCGGTGAATAAAGAGGTGGACAATCACAAAGACCTAGGATAAACCAACATAGAAACCATCACACCTAATCCAGCAATGCTTGTAATTACTCTGGAAACGATAAATAAAACATCTGCGAGCTTTTGTTGTACCAATCACGTATAATTCTAGAATGAGAAAATATTTAATACTCTAATTCAAAGAAAATTGACACGTCACAGGAACACTAATTGCAAGAACACAATAGATGAAGCAAATTTAAATACTGCACAAGTTAAAAAATCTGATGTATTCCATTCACATGACTTTCTCTACATCTCTGCAACAAATTATTTTATTTACTTCATCTAATTGACATAATATATGCAGAAATAATCTTATTCCTTGCTTCCTTGTTAGTAGAAGCGAAGTAAGGGGGTACCACTGGTTAAGGTCATAGCCAAAAGCTGGTTGCTATATAACTGAAGTTCCTTTGTTTGTATGGACACGAGTTCACAAAGTCCTGTATGAGAACGTATAAGTTTTTATAGCTGAGACAAAAAACAAGGAATACCTAAAAAAACAATCAACTCCTCGAAAAAAATGTATATAACATATATTGTGCGTTTTAAAATGCTCTACATTTATTGTGTGGTAAGTTTTTGTCCATCTCTTACGGTTTAGCAGTTGTGCAAAATTCCGAAAAATTAACCTAGAGGGCGTTTATTTCCGGTGGATTCTCAGTATCGAAATTTTGGATGAAATGCAATACCTTCTCTATATGCTAAGTACATTAGTGAAAAACAAATTAATATAATATATAGGACCGTATTTCCTTTGAAATGACAAGCCTATCATAATATTAATGTGCCTCATTAATAAAATAACAAATATTGCTGTACTGAGTGTTATTAGTAAAATCATTCGTGCTTTTATCCAATATATACAGTTTCAGGAACTATATGTATTTATGATAAGTATGTTTAAAACGAAACCTAGAGGAGACGAGAATATCGTGCAGTTTTAATATTAATTTCTGAAGCATTCTTACCTAAAACGAACTGCTACATCACTGGGTACGAGGAATCAAGTTTTGTGTGGGAAAGCGTGGGAACATTTCTATTGCTGATATTAAATCCCTGTGAAAAGAGACCTCTCTACGTAGCGATACGCATGTTTATTCCACCCGTTTTATTTTGAAAGCAACGAATATGAATGAAAGAATGACATGGAACAAAAAGCAAGCAAGTGAAGTATTTCAACCAGAGTATCTCACAAATCAAGTACAGCGTAAACAGAAGTTGCAGCTTTAATTAAAATGATGGAAGGATCGCGTGCAAAAAGTAAAAAAGGAAAACTTGTACACAGCATTAAAAGGTATTGGTTCCTGTCGTTAAAAATGTGACCTTTGTTGCAAATGAGGAAAATGATCAATTTGAAGTTCGACATGTTTGCTAATACAACCAGCGCTAAATAGATTAAACTGAAAAGGTTATACATATGACTGGGTTTTGTTCTCGTAAATACCTTTCTATTGATTTATGATTTTTTCAATTAAAACGTAAATTTTTGAAGTAATCTCTAAAACTTTTAATGAACAAAGAATAAATTTTACGTTTTGTGACAACTGCAATATACTAATTAAAGTGTAATTACGTCCATGTGTTAAATGTGTCATTTTTAGATATTCTTTTTTTCTCTGCCGAAGTTTTAGGATATTAAAAATATTATTTTTCGTCCACGCTCCTCACTGTGCCCCATTAAAGAGAACTTCTCAGAGAAATATTTATAAAAGCAGTAACTGAACTGACATCTGAGCTCGACTACGGCTGGGATTATGACCCACAAATCTTTTATAAAACATTCGCTCTTGTGCGTACGGCGGTAATAAAGGATGCACTTACGGTGGATATATGTTTTTAATGTAGATAAGTATATAATTATACCGTTTAACTTCATGGCACGACAGCTCACTAGGAAGCTGGGCCTACCGCCCGGCCGCTGCGTCCCCCATCTCATGGATGGGGTGCTGTATTGGAGGATGAGACGTGGTAAGCGTCTCGAACCCTCGGCCGGTTAATGCGGTCCTCAAGACCTAGAGCCGCTACTTCTCCATCAAGTAGCTCCTCAATTGGCCCGAGTGCACCCCGAGGCTGAGTGCACCCCAGTCCAGGTCTCCCAGCGGGACACCACCGGTCCACGCCAGTACTAGGAATCGAACCCAGGTCTCCCACTTGGCAAGCAGTAACGCTACCACCGCTCTAAGGATACAACCCAATTATATCGTTTAATTGGTACAAAAGTATTCAAGTCATTATGCAAATGCTCAATGTACCGATAATTTACTGGTCATGACATTTTTAAGGTATTTTTCTTATCCAAAACATGATGGCCTTCAAACGGGACCGCTCCCCCTCCCACTGGGCAATAACCATTAACAAACAAAAAATAGCTCTGTATTAGGGGCGAGAGCTAACTTAGTTGGACACCCCGAGGGCAGTTCATTTTCGTGTTTCGTGTTAGTACGTGTCCAAACTAGTGAGTTACTGCACAACATGTTAGAGGACCAGTAAGTAGAAGACTAGGCAACTGAGCCGCACACCTCATAATCCCAAAATTTAAAGCCACACGCCTTTGGCAGAGGAGTGGGGCAGGGTTATCATGTTCTGAAAAATAATGTCACGGTTAAAGGTGAAGAAAAGAAGAAGAAAAAAAATGTTGTGTTACACTCACATGACTTGCCCTACAAACCTCCTACAAAAGATTCTTCTTCTTTGCACACAATGCTAATCGAGATAAATATTAGCAGAATGTTATTACTTAAAGAAGTAGAAGAGAATAAGGGAATGCGCTATGCTAAAATGATTGTCAAATGGTTTAAAAGCTATCGTTATGCGATTGTCATTGCAAATCACTTCTTTGCTTGGCCAGGAGTAGAACAAAAGAAAAGCGGACACTTCCTGTCTGATAAAAGTTTAAGTACTTCACAATTGAAACCAATAACAAGGAATATCTCAGAAACGGTTACCTCCACAACAAAAACGTAAAGGACATAAATTGTGTGTTTTGTTTTGATGTACATTTTTTGTGCAGTGAGTTTTTTTTATATCTCTTACGGTTTAGCAGTTAAGCAAAATTCATCCAGAATAAAGAGGTCTTGAGAGGCTATTCCCCCATATTTGAGATATACATTTTATTTCGGACATAAATAGCTTTAATATACGGAATTTTAATCAAAATCTTTAGAGCCATTTTTAAGAAAATCAAATTTTTCGAAATTTGTTCCATGTAAAGGGTAGTTGGAAGATACTAAACCTAAATACCAAGTTTGGTATTTAACGGTCTTTTCGTTTTGGGGCTATGCTGTCCAAAGACACACAGACAGACAGACAGACACACACTACAGCTTCTACTTCTAGGAGATGTTAGTTTTTCTATATAATGACAGCCGGCTATTTGGAATTATTTCCTAGCCGCTTAAAATCAGCTGATTTTCAATGTCTTATCAACAGCATAGAAGATCACAGAAATGTGTGGATGATTATGATTTCCCATAGTGGTTTCTTTTATCTAACATGTCGCATGTGTTTCTGGGCGAGCTTATCTCTCACTGAGTCGGTCTTAACTCAGCAGAAAAGAAAAAGGGAGAGCAATAAAATGAATTCTGCTAATGTTTATCTCGATTATCATGGTTTAGATATAAGAATAATCTTGTGGAGGACGACTTTGTTTGTGGAATAGCAAGAGCACGTCATGGGAATGAAACACATCAGATTTTTAGGCCGTAGTGTTTGCCTACAGTACAAAACAGTTGATGACTGCCTCCGTTTCGATTCCCGGCTGGAGCAGGAAATTTGTCTTTAATCAGAATTATTCCCTGTCCCCCACGGAGTCTCCAAATATGTATGTGAGAGTGAATGTGTGTGTTTGAGAAAAATAAGAAAACAACAAAAACAATAAAAAAACGTATTAAACCAAACGTATTTAACCTACAGTCAACGAGTTGTTTCTAATAAAAAGCCCCCGATATGATCTTAGATGTTGAATAAGGCTAGTAAATGAATAAATAAAAAAAAAACAGTTGATGGCATTTAGAGCTAACACGATAAAATTAGGAAAGGAAAGTGAGGATAACCAGATGTGATTTACAATTAGTATTTACTGTGTGTCTTTATAAAAGAATATTGTAATATAATAATTATCTGTATTTATTGTTTATCAAAACGTGTGTTTATTATAGCCATGTTTATTCCATTTTGGCCTGCATGCAGTTGTGTAGAAATATGCTGTGGATGTGTACGGATATTCCGAATGCATAATTCCAGACCATTCCAGAGCTGGAGGTAATTTCAGAATGAAGGTTTCTCTTATGCAATCGAGTGTGGTTCTGCCTCAGAAGAATGGACCGCCAGCTGTGTAGAAAAGGCAAGTCTCTTCGCCCAGGTTAGTCGATTGGGAAGTCAATGGCCCAACTGGATGAAACTAAAAACACATCAAGAAGAATTGAAAGCGATACCGTTGAGACTACTGAGTAGAATGTAAAGGAAAAAAGAACACGGAATGCATCCTCTCACAAAGGGAAGGATACTGGAGACTATGAGAAGGCTGATATCGCAAAAGAAAGGCGGTTGCTGCGAGGGAAACGAAATGACAATAGAAAAGAATATCTGGTAGACTAGCTTCTGAAGAACCCCGGCTTGAAAATGGGAAAAGTAACGATATCAGAGGAAAGTGAACAAGGGAACATAGGATGTTATTTATTTTTCTTATTTATTTTCTACTTACCTATCTCTGGCACTGCTGGAATCACATAAACAACCAGCATGCCTTGAAATATAGTACCTGTTACCGCTATTTGTACTCTAAAGATGATCATAAATCGAAAGGTACTATATTAAAATAGCTGTTGTGTTACATTCACATGACTTTCTCTAGCTGCTCTACAAACAAACTTTTTACAAAAGATTATTCTTCTTTCTAATCGAGATAAACATTATAATCGAGATACTAATCGAGATAAACATTAGCAGAATGTTCTTATTACTTATTCCCTTATAATTAGAAGCAAACTAAGGAAATGTGCTACGCTTATGTGATACTCAAATTTTTTAAAAGCTTTTGTTTTGCGATTGTCATTTCAAATCGCTTCTTTGCTTGGCCATGAGTAGAAAAAAAAAGAAAAACGGACACTTCCTGTCTGAGAAAAGTATAAGTACTTTACAATTAAACTAATAGGAAGGAATATCTCAGAAACGGGTACTTGCAAAACAAAAACGTAAAGGACCTGTGTGTCTTGACGAGAGCTTCATTTTTAGTGCAGTAAGTTTAATCTATTGTTACGGTTTAGCAGTTTAGCAAAATTCAGCAAAACTTATCCAGAATAAACAGATATCCAGAGACTATTACCAGAAAATTCAAAGTATACATTTTATTTGGGATGTAAATGTTTTTAACATACGGCATTTTAATAAAAATCCTTAGAGCCATTTTTAGGTCAATATTTTCGAAAATTTTTCCATGTGTAGGATAGTTTGTGGTAAGGGGGTTTTCTTGAAAATGTTCGTGTTGTATCCTTGGAAGGTTACGAACCTAAATACCTAGTTTGGTATTTGAGAGTCTTTTCCTTTTTGAGTTATGCTGCCCACACACACACATGGGCATTTTTCTAAATATGTTTTCTTTTTGATTCAGGGAGAACCAAAAATGTATTTCCGGTGAAATTTCGGTATGAAATTTTTGGGTGCATTACAATACTTCCTCTATATACTATGTACATAGTAGGTGTAGAGAAAGTAAAACCTGATAATAGCTTTCATGTCAACTTTTCTATGCCTTATTATTTACATGTATGAGTATTCTGCACATTATTTCTATAAATGCAAATTTTACTATCTATTTTATGATATTAGAAATAAACATTTGCAGAAATGGTTTGCTACACTAAAATAATACCTCTTGTATTATTGAATAAACAAATGATTTGAAAGAGTCTTTAAATCGAATTTTAGAAGCTGCATTCAAATTAGCATATAATATTTATTCAATTACATGCCACTAACGTAAGGTCCAAAGGTAAACCTCCAAAGGTTTACTTTTATTATCTTATAAAGTTTACCACACTTGTTAAATGTAAAATAATAATACACAACATTTTAGTGAATCACATTAAACGCTTTTTAGCAGATAAGCAGTATTGTAGCCATTTCCTTTTGATGTTAATATAAATATTACTTGCACCTAACACATTATATCTATGCTATAATTTTGTTTCACAATTTAAAAAATCTGATGTGTTACACTCACATGACTTTCTCTAGATGCTCCACAAGCAAACTTCTTACAAAAGATTATTCTTCTTTCTACACAATGCTAATTGAGATAAATATTAGCAGACTGTTCTTATTATCAATTATTTATAAATGCCATCGAACTAAGGGAATGCCCTGGGTTAAAGTGACAGTCAAATGTTTTAAAGCTATCGTAATGCGATTGTCATTGCAAATCGGTTTTTGCCAGGAGTAGAACAAAAGAAAAACGGACAGTTCCTGCCTGAGGAAGGTATAAGTACTTTACAATTGAAACTAATAACAAGGAATATCTTGAAAATGGTAAACTCAACGAAAAAATCTGATGTGTTCCATTCACATGACGTTCTCTATATCTCTGTAAATTATTTTTGTTAATAAGCTTATCTTTTATTTATTTCATGCTAATCGAGAAAAATTAGCAGAAATAGTCTTTTGCTTTATTGTAGGTAAGTAGAAGCGAAATAAGGGAGTAACATAGGTTAAAGTGAAAGCCTAAAGCTGGTTGCTATGTGACTGATGTTCCTTTGTATGGACAGGAGTTGACAATTCCTGTATGAGAAAAGTATAAGTTTTTCAAAGCTGAAACCAAGAAAAAGGAATATCTCAAAAACGATCAACTCCACGAAAAAAATGCATATAACATAAATTCTGTGTTTTAACGTGCTCTACATTTTTTGTGAGTTAAGTTTTTGTCCAGTTCTTACGGTTTAGTAGTTATGAAAAATTCATCCAGAATAAAGTAGTCTTCAGAGGCTATTCCCAGAAAATTCAAAATATACATTTTATTTGTCAGGTAAATAACTTTAATATACGATATTTTAATCAAAATCGTTAGAGCCATTTTTTAGAAAATCAAAATTTTCGAAAAAAGTCCCATGTAAAGGGTAGTTTGGGGTGGGGGTATTTTTCTCAAAATCTTCGTGTTGCATCCCTGGAAGTTAGTAAACTTAAATACCAAGTTTGGTATTTTACCGACTTTTCGTTTTTGAGTTATCGTGTTCACAGACACACGGACACACACACACGGACCTTTTTCTGAAAATACTTTTTTTGGATACAGGGGACCCTAAAACATATATTTCCGGTGAAATCTCGGTATCGAATTTTTTGGTGGAGTGCAATACATTCTCTATACACTAGTATAGAGAAAGTAATATACACTATGTACATAGTGAGTATAGAGAAAGTAAAAAAGTATATGACATAAACTGTGTATTTTAACAAATTCTACACATTTTGGAGTAAGCTTTTGTATCTATCACGGCTTACTAAGTATGCAAAATTCATCAAAAATAAACAGGTCTTCAGAAGCTATGCCCAGAAAATTCAAGATATGAATTTTATTTGTGATGGTAATGGCTTTAATATGTGGTAGTTTAATCAAGATCATTGGAGCCATTTTTAAAAAAAACAAAATTTTCGAAAATGTTTCAATATTAAGTGTAGTTAGGGATGGGGGGGATTTTCTTGAAAATCTTCGTGTCGTATCCTTGGAAGAGGACAAACTTAAATAGCAGTTTGGTATTTAACCGTCTTTTCGCTTTTGAGCTATGCTGTCCACAGACACACAGCAGACAGGACAGAGCGATAGACAGACAGAAAGACTGAAAATGCGTTTTTTGGATTCAGGGAGTCTCAAAACATATATTTTCGGTGAAATCTCGTATCGAATTTTTGGTGCATTACCATACCTTCTCTATACCCTATGTACATGGTACGTTTAGAGAAAGTAAAAAGGATATCACGAAGAAATTGTTGGGTATATTTTCAACAACATTAAATAATGCGGCAGAAAAGAGTTTTTATTTGAGTTATTGAGAATGTTCAATTTTGTCAAAATGATTCATGGTGCATATTGCAAATTTTACCACTCATGTAAAAGATAACGTGAAATAATGCATATTAAAGTTAGTTTAGGTATCATTTTTAGTTATTTATTTTCCATTCACCTATCGCTGTCATTGCAGGAATCACGAAAACAATTTATTTGGTATACACATGATCAGTAAAACTATCATAAATATAAACTTTTTCAAGGTAATATACTGAAAATCTGGCGTGACTTTTTCTACTCGTTACTTACTTATGTGACTATCCTACACATCATTGTTACAAACTCAATTTGTTTGTCTATTTCATGCTATCCAAAATAAACAGAAATGTTCTACACATATTTCGTAGATGTACGTATAAGGACAAAATAGGACCCGGAGCAAGAATTAAATGTTTAACAAGCATGTAAAACCTTGATTGCTAAATCATGCAAATATTGTACACTGTCTTCATGACATCACGAGAAAAAAACTCAAGCTAAATCCAAAAAAAATGCTTCGAAGTGGCATCAAACCAAGATGTGGAATGTTGCAGTGATCTTATGATAAAATATAGGTACGTCAACAAAATATCTCACTGTCAGCCTGAATTAGGCAGTTACCTAGAAACAACGCCGCGTGTCTGGCCCACACTGTTCGAGGTAAGGCAGATGGGTTCGGAATTAGCTAACATTTAGGGATTTCTTGCCTTACGAAACCCCCTCTAAAAAAAAATATATATATATATATATTCCAAAATCTTCTCGGGCTTCTAGCCAGGTAAAAACTTGGCTTGACCAGGCCATAATATCTCGCGAACCAATCAGATGTTAGCTTCATCCCAGCTCTTATAAATAACAGTCTCCGCAAGCTCAAACCATCAGTTCACCCTGAAGACGAGGAAGATGCACTTCTTCGAAACGTTAAGGTGTCAAGCCAAGTTTTTACCTGGCTAGAAGCCCGAGAAGATTTTGAATTAACACGTCGCCAGGAAAGCTTTAGTTCGTATTTTATATATATACCTTTGGCAATTTGCTTATTCTCCCAGCATACAATTTCATCAAAACCAACAATGAATGAAAAGAAAAATTGTGAACATTACTTGGAATACATTCATCGCTAATGTTTTACAGAGGATTAAATATTATTAATAATCATAGAGAATGAAGACCATGTATGATAAAACCAACATTGGCATGAATATTATTGTGATTATAATTCCAGATTACAGATCGTAATTATACCATAATTTCTAATGCATCTTTCTTTCCTCATTCATGAGAAATTACATGAGAAATTATTCCGAATCCTGGAAAAATTAAGGTATAAACTTCAGGATTGCAAGAAAATCAAAATAAGTGTTGATAAAGAATTAGATCTCCTACTAAGAGATTGGATAAAAGCTCTTATACAGTAGAAATGAAGTCTATTTTACTGCCTTTAATTCCTAATACTGAATAAAAAATCTGATGTGTTCCATTCACATGACTTTCTCTACTTTTCTGCAAAAAATTATTGTTAAAAAGCTTGTGCATCTATTTACTTCATGCTAATCGAGTAAAAATTATCAGAAATAGCCTTATTACTTGTTTCCTTGTAAGTAGAAGAGAAATAAGGGATTACCATAGGTTAAAGTGATAGTCTAAAGTTGGTTGCTATGTCACCGAAGTTCCTTTATGTGTATGGACAGGTGTTGAGAAACTGCGGTATGAGAAACGTATAAGTTTCTTAAAGCTGAAAAAGAAAACAAGGAATATCTAAAAAAAAACAATCAACTGCACGAAAAAATATATTTAGCATAAATTGGGTGTTTTAACGTGCTTTATATTTTTTTGTGTGGTAAGCTTTTATCTATCTTTTACACTTTAGCAGTTATGCAAAATTCCGTAAAAATCATCTAGAAAAAGTAGTCTTCAGAGGCTATTCCCAGAAAATTCAGAATATACCTTTTATTTATTAGGTAAATATCTTTAATATACGATATTTTAATCAAAATCGTTAGTCATTTTTTAGAAAATAACATTTTTCGAAAAAAGTTCCATGTAAAGGGTAGTTTAGGGTGGGGGGATTTTTCTCAAAATCTTTTTGTAGTATCCCTGGAAGATTATAAGCTTAAATGCCAAGTTTGGTACTTTACCGAATTTTTGTTTTTTTGGTTATCGTGTTCACAGACACACGGACCTTTTTCTGAAAATACTTTTTTTTTTGGATACAGGGGACCCTAAAACATATATTTCCGGTGAAATCTCGGTATCGAATGTTTTGGTGAAGTGCAATTACCTTCTCTATACATTATGCACATAGTACGTGTAGAGAAAGTAAAAATTGGTATAGTTAGCACCAAATTAATGTTCATATTTACAGTAAGATAGTGAAAGTTTACTATTAGGATAATTACGAATGCTTATGGTAGTAAGTAAAAATATCCATGGCAAGGGAAATTACGTATCTTCAGCATTCTACCTTAAAACTTTCTGTATCATAAGTAGCCTTTTGAGTAAGCAACTGCCTTTTTCCTTATCTTGAAAAGAAGGCTTACCGGGAAAAACGCGAGTAAGTGGTTAGAACAACCAGTTGGAAATTAGAAGATCTGGCTCAAATCCCAAGTGTTTCATTGAAAGTTTAAACCAGCAGATCCGTGGTTCAGATCCTGGTTATGGCATTAAGTTTTTCAGTGTCACTATCTCTCTAAAAAGCACAATCAATGACTAAAACCTATAGGTTCCAAAGTTTTGTCCTTAAATGAGGTTGAAGCATTATACACAACTTATTTACCATCTAAAACCGTTATCATTATCATAATCATCCACATGGATAATTTCTTTAAATTAATTCATACTTCTCTTCATCGTATATATTGTCTATCTCAGTCCCGTGCCCCTGTGTTGGTATTGCGGCATCACTTGCCGTAGGCAATCTTGACTAATACACTCTAATCTCCAGTCATGTTTTTTATATTTTATTATTCTTCTAATGGTGCCCTTTTTTTGTAATTCTTTTCTTTTATCTCCATTCCGCCTGTGATCTATTAGACGGTATCCCTCTACGGCTCGTAGAAGTTATTATACTTCTTTGTTTGTTAAATCAGACCTACTCGATAACACCTATAATTCTGACGAACTAAATTATACATTTCATAAAATTAGACGTTGTTATTCATTGTTTTCTAAATGTGAAGTGTACTTTTTGAACGACGCAAATTGAATTTAAATATAAAAAAGGTAAACTAATCAGTAAATATACCCTAATCTAAGTCAGACTTAAAAAATAGCCGTCCAAATGAGCATTTTAACTTGAAAAAATTACGCGAAAAGGTTTTTTTAGCTTAAATGTGGCTTCACAAATTTCATTTGAAGCTTTGTTCATATCAATTACGCAGAAACAAAAGCCATGAAAGTACTGTTACAATAGTTCCAGCACATATTGATGCAGAGAAGGTTTTTGAAACTGAAAATTGCTTACCAAAAGCAAAGAAATGGTTTAAGTATAATGTACACCTTATAGATTGTGATTATTTGATATTTTCCATTTATCACTAAGAAACTACAGAGAAAAGTACGGTAAAGTTATTTATATTCACGTACAATAATGGATTTTGACTAGATATATCTGTTTCAATGTCCATTAAGGATTTCTTTCCAAGTACTCAGGTATCCGATTACGCTGCAACGGTTTAATTAACATTTTGAGCACAAAACGGTTTATTCATTCTGTGTCAGGAGGTTTTTCCTTCCGAATCATACACATTCACTTTAATCGCCTTAACATAAACATCAGCTTTCACCTTCGTATGGAAATGATAACTGGTGAAAGCTAAGAGGGGTTTATTTCTTTTGTAAAGCAAAAATATGAGGAAATACAACTATAAAAGGCAAATTAATAAAAGTACTGCACAACCTTTGTTCTACATTTCAAGCATTCATTTATATGTATATATACACATCTTAATGAAACCGCTCTCTGGGAAAGTCTTTTCTGGTTAGTAAAATAATAAAACAGTCGAGGTAATGAGATATTTTAACATCTCTCGTATTCTGGAAAATTAATTTTCTTTCCAATGTAGTTTATGTTGAAACTGTACTACCACATTTAAATGTGTATTATTCACGTCAGTAAAAGTTCATTATATACGAGAGTATTAAAAGCCATGACGGAGTTGTCTGTTCAGCAATCCGCGGGGAATGCACATATTCGCTAATTGTATACTTTTCCTAAAAATGAAAACTGTTTTTAATTGGCATGATGCATTATGAAATACACTTTTGTATATTAAATATTTTAAGAAGTTAAATAAGCCATAATATTTTTATTCTTTTTGAGTGTTCATATGGAAAATATATTGTCTTCAAATTTTGGATGAACATTAATTTTGTGGAAATAACTGTATTTGATAATTCCATTGAGCATCGTGTTAAAATTTATCACTAGCAGTTTTTTGAATAATAGTGTTTTATACCTCCACATGCATTTACTTTACTGGGGCACCTAAAGAAAAGAAAGCGTTTTTTTGGAGGGGGGGTAGCTTAATGTCCTTTAACCTGGTTGGTCATATCGGACGATGAATGAAATTGGTGAAATGATACTCAAATGATCTCGGGGTCTATGGAGCTTAACGTTTTCTCAGGATAAGGGAAAACCCCTAAAAAAACCTTATCCGGATAGCTCACCCTAAGCGAGATTCGAACTCACGACCTGTTAAATGTGAGGCAGACACGCTACCACCACACTACCCAGGCGGGCCAAGTGTTTTGTTCTAATTGGGACACAGTACTGAAATATCCAGGAGTTGACAACTGACACTCAAGAGGTTGAGTTGGGCAACTGTTTGATATTACTACACTTTAAAGGAAATTTGCTCCGTTGTTAAACGCCATTAATGCTCTTACATACAATAAATTTTGTTTAGTTTCGTAATCGGCTTACCCTCCCCGTATTTGTAGAACACCCCGCTAGGACTTACAAGCCAATGCCTAGGGGTCAGAAGCCTGTCGAGGAGCCAACGGCACGGAACCATAAAATGGAGAACATGTTACGAGGGGTCAGCCTGTAGCCAGGTATGAACATGAGGAAATACAATAAGTTAATTACAGTTTTTCTGCCCAAGGACCAAAATTTCCACTGCTAAAGCAAGATACTTCATTTTGCTATTTGTTCTCTTTGAATTGTATGATCCAATTACTTATCCTTTGAATTCTTTTTCCAATGTATCTCTTAACTTCTGATTCATTATACCAGTATATTTTTTTTTATTTTCCTGACTGCTCAAATTTTAATTACTTTTTTATTACTTATTTATAGCATGTACTATATTTTATTTTCCGTTTTGGTATTTGTAGTTATTTTGTAAATAACCTGTGACTGTAAACTTGAAAACACTACTTTCTCTCTCTCTCTCTCTCTCTCTCTCTCTCTCTGTCTTTGGTCTATGCTTTATTTATTCAATTTTCCATATCGTTGGAAGATACCGGATCACTTTTCACTTTATCAAACTTATATGGCATACTTTAAAGTTTTCTTCTTTTTATATAAGACTTAAAATTCCACATTTCACATTTTTAGGTTTAAATCATCTACTGTATATAATTTTATTAGAACACAAGGCAAATTAAATTATCGTTTCTCAATAAAATCTATTTATTAGAGTACTAAGCTATTTATGTTATAAATTCTTTGTTATAGTTTCAGAAATTAAAAAAAAAAAAGAACATCTATGTTATTTTACTGAATTTATTGTCGCTTTATGGTAGATTCGCTTTTATTTGAATACAATTTTAAATCTTTAATTGATGCATGTTTATAAGCATTCACCATAAAGTGTACCTAGCCTTTTTGAATAAGTATACCACATGTTTAAGATATTTACAAACAAAATAAAATACATGACTTGAACTTTATGGGGAAAGCCTCTTAAGTTCTGTTTATTTTGAATGACTTTGTATCTATAATTGGAAAATCATAAGAGAACATAATATTAATATATATATCGTTTACCGTTTCCAGATATTCTTTGTTACTTGTTTGAATTTCCAAATACTTATATTTTAGTTTTCCTACTAGTTATCCCCATCTAAAAATAATTGAGCTGTGTTTGCGAAAATGGTAAATAGGCATTATAGGTTATTCAGTATATTATTATCACGCCAATGTATTTAGTGGTTTGTACCGAATATAATAGTATAAATACATGTTTTGAGGCTACAGAATCCATAAATAGCATTCTTTGAAAAATGTTCCTCACTCGCATTTTGTTTGTGTGTGTGTGTGCGTATGATTTTGCATGGCCAGATTCAAAATATACGTTTAAATTGTCGTATAAATATATAAAAATTTCAGATTTTAATGAAAGCTGTATTCAATGTAAAGTGTAGGTTGGAATGGATTTTCTTGAAATTTTCAGTTTTTCTTTTGGAAAGTGCTGACCTTAAATTCAAGAAATTTGGTGGTATTATAGCTTACTTACAAGAATCTTTCGACAGTCTGTGTTTTATTTACTTGATTATTTATGGGACATTTTGAATTTGTTTTGTAACCTGTTATGCAGAGACGGCTGCAGTTCAACTGTACGTGGAGCAATTGATAGTGAATGTCGCTATGCTGCAAAAATGCGGAGTTTTAATTTAATGAATATTAAGTGATTTAATTGCATGAAGCGTGGTTTGACACCCGTAATATAGGTTGGGAGACGCTCTAAAGGTTCTCCCCATTAACAGCAAAATAAGTTTTGGCGGGTGCATTATCACTTTGTCAAGAATACAGAATTCTATGTCTTCCACCGAAACACTGACATTTTAACGCCCTTCAACTCATTTGGACATACATTAAAGACTATTCAAGTTATAGAAATGTTTCGCAACCTTAAAGTGGAGCGCATGCAAAGTCTTTGAGAAAGCAAAATACTGGAAAAAGTGTGTCAAAGGTATGGAGAATAAGCATTGCAATATTTAAGGGAGACTGTGAACAATGTCCATTATTATATGTTTATATGGTCATAATGAGAGAGCAGCTCTCATGAATAAAATGTTGGTCACGAAATAAACGTAGGCGGTGGCAGAACGTGGTGGTTTTTTTTGTTTTTTTTTTTTTTTTGTTTTTTTTTTTTTTGTTTTTTTTGTTTTTAATACAGTTCCGGAGTCTGATCGGGTATTTCCTTTTAACCACAAATGTTCATGATTAGTAGTGTACGTTGTATAGTTCCTTACTTTAAATTTCCAAATATCTTCATTGTTCGTGTTTTCTCAGGCTAATATCTGTATTATGTAAATAAGTAACTAAACTGCTGAGTTTGCTCATAATATTAACTAATTATTACATAGTTAAAATTACAATGTTTTAATGATTACAGCATAAGGCCTTTTCAAAATGTTCCCTTACTTTAAAAATTGGCTGCTTTAGTACCATCCCCCGTTTTCTGCAGTGATATGTTTAATATTGAATCTAAAGGCATTCTACATTTCTTAAAGTGTGCCCTTCAATATTGGTTATGAAGTTAATCTCGACATAGAACTACATTTTTCAAGCTAAGTAATCTTATATTGCGTCATTTGATCCAGTTACTCGTTTTCCTTGTTACTTTCTCTATACGTACTATGTACATAGTGTATAGAGAAGGTATTGCACTCCATCCAAAAATTCCATACTGAGATTTCACCGGAAATATATGTTTTAGTGCTCCCTTTATCTAAAAAAGCATATTCGGAAAGAGGTCCGTGTGAGTGTGTGTGTGTCCGTGTGCCTGTGAACACGATAACTCAAAAACGGAAAGTCGCTAATATACCAAACCTGGTATTTAAGCTTAGTATCTTTTAGGGATGCGACATGTAGATTTTGAGAAAAATCCCTCCATCCCCAATTACACTTTACACGGAACTTTTTTCGAAAATTTTGATTTTCTCAAAAATGACTAATGATTTTAATTAATATATCGTATATTAAACCTATTTACTTTAAACCTTACACAAAAATGTATATCTTGAATTTTCTGAGAATAGCCTCCGAAGAGTACACTTTTCTGTATGTATTTTACGGAATTTTGAATAACTGCTAAACTGTAAGAGATGGACAAAAACTTGCAACACAAAAAATGTAGAGCACGTTAAAATACACAATTTATGGTGTATACATTTTTCATGGAGTTCATAATTTTTGAGACATTCCTTGTTTTTGATTTCTGCTATGAAAAAGTTATACTTTTCTCATATAGGAATTTGTCAACTGCTGTCCATACAAACAAAGGAACTTCACTTACATAGCAACCAGTTTTGACTATCACTTTAACCTATGGTACTCCCTTATTTCGGTTCCACTTATAAGGAAGCAAGTAAAAAGGTTATTTCTGCTATTTTTTTCTGATTAGCATGAAGTAAATAGTAGTATAAGCTTTTCAAGAATAATTTGTTGCAGAGATGTAGAGAAAGCCATGTGAATGGTACACATCACATTTTTTTTAAAACTTGTTCAGTATGTTCTAAGAATTGAAGTGATAGTCCTTTTTACTTTCTCTACACGTACTATGTACATCGTGTATAGAGGAGGTATTGCACTCCACCCAAAAATTTGATACCGAGATTTCACCGCAAATATATGTTTTAGGATCCCCTGTATCCAAAAAAAAAGCATTTTCGTAAAAACGTCCGTGTGTGTGTGTGTGTGTGTGTGTGTGTGTGTGTGTGTCTGTGTATCCGTGTGTCCGTATACACGATAACTCAAAAACGAAAAGTCTGTAAAATATAGAAAATTGGTATTTAGGTTTAGCATCTTCCAGGGATGCGACACGAAGATTTTGAGAAAAATCCCCCCACCCCAAACTACCCTTTATATAGAACTTTTTTCGGTAATTTTTATTTTCTTAAAAATGGCTCTAACGATTTTGATTAAAATATCGTATATTAAAGATATTTACATGACAAATAAAATGTATATATTGAATTTTCTGGGAATAGACCCTGAAGAATAAAGTAGGCTTCTTTATTCTGGATGAATTTTACGGAATTTTGCATAACTGCTAAAACATAAGAGATGGGAAAAAATTTACCATACAAAAAATGTAGAGCACTTTAAAACATACAATTTATGTTATATGCATTTTTTCGAGGAGTTTATCCTTTTTGTAGTATTCCTGATCTTTGGTTTCAGCTTTGAAATACGTGTATTTTTCTCATAGAGAAATTTGTCAACTCCTGTTCATACAAACAAAGGAACTTCAGTCACATAGTAAGCAGCTTTTGACTATCATTTTAACCTATGTTACTCCCTTATTTGGCTTCTACTTGCAAGGAAGCAAGTAATAAGATTATTGCTGCTATTTTTTCGATTAGAATGAAGTAAATAGTCATAAGTTTTCTAAAATTAATTTGTAGCACAGATGTAGAGAAATTCATATGAATGGAACACATCAGATTTTTAAAATCAGAAACAGAAGTATGGGTTTGTAAACAAGCCGGCAGTGGTCGGTAAACCACTACCGAGTTAAAGGTAGCGATATTCTCTACTCACATGTTGCAGCTAGCGTCCCAACACTCAGTTTAACAATTGGCACATGATTACTTCAGAAGAGCTGATAGTTACGCACGGACTCGTCAGCCAGTGATTGTGCGACAAACTTCGGTGAAACTGGGAATTTCTTGTCGCGCCGTTAACCTGTCTACTCTGATTTGTAGCATTCATTTGTTGGCATCCGAAGCGTTTCTCTGACAAGATGGAAGTAAGCGGAAGGAAGCACGGCTACAATTGATATAAAGTGTGCAAAAATAGGTTTTGTGAGATTGCAATTGTATTCTTTCTATGTGAAATAAAACCTTAAACCGAACTTATTACATAAGAGCAGGATAGGTTTCAACTATTGCTGTGTATCTTATTAGTATAATTATTAGTTTGTGTAAATTTAGTACAAGAAATATCTGCTTCAGTAGAACGCAAGGTATGCTCGCCAAGGTTACTTGCTTTGCTAAGACTAAGGACACAATGCCATTGTAGACCAATTTTTTTAGAGCATCAGAGACACAAGTAACATGCTGAAGGTTAAAGGAAGGTTTATCCCATAATATTCTGGAAAGCGGTACTTTCTCATAGTAAAGAATGATCCCTTGGGTGGAATACAAAGAAATTGACCAGATAGTCACTTGACAACGCTATTCTTTTTAGTCAATCAGAAAGGAGTGCAATTGGAGGCTTTAGGTATTAAGCGATGCGCGTACAGGAAATAACACTAATTTGCTGATTGTTACTTGGTTATTGATTTGCGATATTGTGATTGTTATATGTTTTTGTGAATTCGCAGGGTAAATATTACTCTGACGGGCAAGTCTTATCGTAAATGTTACGTGAACGGAAGATTATTGTTACTTTTACTGCAGTAAGGTAATAAAAACTTATTAAGAACGTAAACTAGCACTTAAGATGATTATGTCGTGAGTCGCTCGTAAGGTTAGTGCCTCAGGCAGCACCAGAGAACAATAAAAGCATTCATTTTGTGAAATTAAGTCTACCACGTGCTACATATCTCAGTCAATCTTTTCCCCGCTGAGTAAGAGGTAACTTGTGTTCTACCGGAACGAGCATAGCTGGCGCAACAGTGGACTCTTCATAAGGTATGTACACGTTTGTATTTCACGGCGCTAATCCTTCAAGGTAGACCAACACGACTGCGACATATTGGCACCCCAACGTGGGGGCATGTAAAACCATCTGACAATGAAGACATGTAATTTGATCATATACATATAGAAGTTGAACTTTGGAACGGATATTTAACGGGCTGGAGCATACCAAATCCACATGCAAAGCTTCTTCGACTGCCAGTGAGCTGATTTCTCATCCAGAGATCCAGGGTTCGATTCCCGGCTGGGGTTGAGAAGTTTTCTTTAATCAGAGGTATTCCTTTTCCCCCCACAGAGTTTGGAAGTATGCATGTGAGATATAAAATATCTAACCTAATAGCAATAAACTACAGTGAGTAAATGTGTTTTACCACAAGTCAAAGCCCCCGATATGACAACAAAGAGAGCTATAGGAATGAAACAATAAGAAAAAATCTTATATATTCTATTCTACATCTGTGTAACAAATTATTGTTAAAACGCTTATTTGTATATTTATCTCATGCTAATTGAAATGAACATTACCAGAAATGGTCTTATTCTTTGCTTCCTTGTAAGTAGAAGGGAATACACTATACTAAAGCGATAGTCAAATATTTTAAAAGCTGGTTGCCACGTGATTTCTTTGTATTGCCAGGAGTTGCCAAAGTCACGTATGTGAAAAGTTTTAAGTATTTTAAAACTGAAACCAATAACCAAGGGATATCTCATAAATGGTCAACTCTAAGAAAACAGATGTATTAGCCATCGTGTGTTTTAACGAAATCTACATTCTTTGTATAGTAAGTTTTGACTACCTCTTACGGTTTACCAGTTATGCAAAATTTGTCCAGAATGAAGAGCTCTGGCTATTCCTAGGAAATTCAAAGTAACATTTTATTTGTCATGTATATATCTTCAATATATGATATTTTAACCAAAATCCTCTTTTGAGAACATTTTCGAAATTGTCCATACAAAGGGTAGTTTGGGGTGGCGGATTTTCCTCAACGTAACGTAACTCCATGGCATGACAGTCTTTGCCCTACCTCCCGGCCGCTGCATCCCCCATCTCGGACCGAAAGCGACATGAATGGGGTGAAGTGCTGGAGGGTGAGACGTGATTGGCGCCTCGAGTCCCTGCCGGCCGGTTGATGCGGTCTTCTCGATCTGGAGCCGCTACCTTTAAATAAAGTAACTCTTCAATTGGCATTCCTCAGAGACCTCACGAGGCTGAGTGTACCACAAACCAGGTCTCCCCTCGCCGGTACCAGGAAGCGAAGCCAGGTCTTTCGCTTGGTAAGCAGTCGCGCTACCATCCTTGGAAGATAGGTACTGAACTTACCAAGTTTAGTATTTTGCCGATTTCCCGTTTTTGAGTCATCGTGTTCACCTACGTCCACACACTCAGACACATGATGCACCTTTTTCTAAAATGCTGTTTTGGATACAGGAACCCTAAAACATGTATTTGCAGTCAAATTTGGGTATCGAATGTTTGAGTGGAATGTAATAGCTTCCCTGTACAATATGTGCATAGAACGTCTCGAGAAAGTAGAAAAAAAATCTGATTTGTTACTCTCGCATTGACTTACTCTAGCTGCTCTACAAACCTCTTACCAAAAATATTTTTCTTTCTACACAATACTAATCTAGATAAACATTAGCATAATGTTATTATTATAAGTAGAAGGGAATGCACTAGGCTAAAGTGATTGTCAAATGTTTTAAAAGCTATCGTTATGCGATTGTCATTGCAAATCGCTTCTTTGCTTGGCCAGAAATAGAACAAAAGAAACACTTACTCTCTGAGAAAAGTATAAATATTTCACAATTGAAACAACAAGAAGAAATACCTCAGAGGCAGTTATCTACACAAGAAAATCGTAAATTATATATTTTGATGAGATCTACATTTTTTGTGTAGTAATTTTTGTCTATCACTTAAGGTTTAGCAGTTAAGCAAAATTCGACCAAATTCATCCAGAATAAAAAGGTCTTCAGACACCCCAAAACATATATTTCCGGTGAAATCTCGACATCGAACTTTTGGATGGAATACAATACCTTCCTTCTCTATCCACTATGTACATTGTACACACGAGCTAGAGAAAGTAAAAACAATTTCTACAAACAATGCATAGCAGGTCTTAAAACAGTTAATTACGAAGATTATCCATAGTGACATTCTGACGTGCATTCCTTGTGCAAAGCTGTAGAGGCAGTTATTGTACCTATAGAGGATCATCGTTACAGTTTAAGATACCGGTCGTTTTAGTTAAGAAGATACATATCTCAAAGAAAGTATCACAATGCGATTTGCATGGAATGAGTTCTTCAATTTGGAACTTGTAGAGCAAGTAGGGTAAGAGAGGTGCTCCCCCTCCATAGTTCCTTTACGAACATAACCGCAATTACAAGCGTTCGAGTTCACTGCGGAGACTCTTTTGAGATGCCCTGTACATGTGGAAGGAAATTATAACAGTTCTTCTTGCAGTACCTTTTTGCAACATTTAAGTGTTTCACTAGGAGTCGCGGAAGGTATACTGCTCCTTGAAACAACGTTCTCCGACAAGGTTCTTTGCTACTGTGTGATGGGGTTGATCGAAGAGATTTGAGGTATATTGACCGTTATTTAAGAGAATGCATAGGTGAAGCTGCTAATTTCCATACGTGTATATACATATATATGTTTCGAATGTATACCAAATTTATTATAAGTTTAATTATAATTTACACCAAGTTTATGTTTCCAGATAATATTGCGCATATTATATTTCATTATAACGTCTGCAGTAGCTTTAAAGTTATAAATTGTTTAAATAAGTATTTGTCCATAAACAAGAAATGCTCATCACGATGTAGAATTAATTTTATTACCATAGCTATTTATTCTAAAATAAGTGCACATTATAGAAAAAATCTGATAGGCTCCCTTCACATGTATTTTTCTACCCGTTTTGCAAAACAAACTATTCTTACAAAAGAGTATTCTTTTATCTGCATCAAGCTAATCGGGATAAGCGTTAAACTGGTTGCTATGGGAACAATTGAAGTTCAGTTTGCTTTGTAAATCAAAGAGAGATGACAGGAAAGATATGACAAAAGTAAGATAGTTTAAAATTGAAACTAATAACAAGGAATATCTTGGGAACGTTCAACTCTACAACAAATATACATAAATTGTGTGTTTTAACAAGATCTGCATGTTTTGTAGTGTAACTTTTTGTCTATTTCTTACGATTTACTAGTTAATAACAACATTGAGATGTCTTCGGGCCATCTATTTTGTGCCTCACTGCTTTGCTACGAGACTCTGCACGAAGTCTCTGGTCTGCCATACCTAGAAGATGAGAATAGGCTTTGCACCATGACTGCCATCCGTTTTTTGTTTTTTTAAACAGTACCGGAGTCTGGTGAGGATATCGGACTCCGGATGGATTAACGAAGGGGAGTTTCTGAAGCGGCTGAAGCACTTTATCACTGGTTAGATTATTTCGGGACATTGCGTTGTAGTTTTAGATGATCATACACTGCATAAAAGTTTAGAAACTCTCCGTTTCTGTGAAGCAAAGAACAAGCATAGTATATCTACCTAGAGATATCACACATAGCTTGCAGCCGCTGGATAGTCTTTATTGTGTTCTGCATGTCATCTTCAATCACTGAGAGTTTTGTTTTGCGCTTGCATTTCCTCATCTATAATAAACAAATAATTAAGAATTGACCTCTTTCACCCGCAATACTGTGACCTTATGAAAGATTTCATTTTTACCGTGTTGGTATACTTGCACAACAATGATATGCTGTGAACACCAACCCAAACTTGGTTTAGCTTATCGGATAACTAATGCTTAATAAATAATTAATAAAACTATCCAATAAATTTGATACAGCTTCTATACTATTTTAAAGAGGGAAAACAAACACCGACTCAACTCAAATAGCACAAATTTACAGAGTAAAGTACACAGATATAAACACGTCTCACACGGATTTTTACTTTCAAACTCTGGGAGGAGTTGTACTAGTTGCAGCTAGATGGCAGCAGTTACTCAAGTACTTCTTGTTTGGCAGCGAGGACTCTGGTGTTTTATCACTTTAGGCGTTTTTACACACTTGTGTTTGTAACATATAAAGCCACCATAAGTATAAATGTTTAACCAAAACAGTAATCTTATATCATAATTATTTAATAATTGTGTTCGTTGCTTTTACCACAACAATATTATTTCAAATGGTGTTCCCAGAATAAATGTTCGTGACAATAAGTTCATTTCTGCACTTGTTAGATGTATACCCATATTGAAAAGAACGGACGAGTCATGAACTTTGAGATTCCGAACGAACGACATAACCTTTTATCCAAAATGGTTCCAATCTATGCCGCCAGGTGATACACCATCAGCTACACCGTTAACGTTACCGGATACTCGAGCCAGCGGACAGTAGTTTATAATGTGGGCAAAAGCTTACGAAAACATGCTCCTATATTTGTTGTATGGTAAGTGTTAATCTACTACATTTCAACAAAGTTTAATAAGTAGTAATGTTTTGAGAAAGTATTATTCTTTATAGTTCTCTATCCTCAAAAAATGTTTTGAGTGTATATTTAAGTCTACACCATGTATCACTAGAAAATTACTGAAATCCCACTTAATTTTCACTCACTCCCACTCACTTTTCAATTGAATTTTGTTTCTGAATCTGATATTGGTTCTCAAGTTAAGTATTAGTGCCCCTCTAAGTCTTAAGGACACTTGGCAGTGTCAGAGTAGCAATTTCCATTTAGAATTTCAATACAATATATGTTAGTGTTTCTTGAAAGCTATGCAATCTATCATAATGAAACTTTTACAATTTATATATCAGCCCCTTCTGATTCAGAAACCATAATCAAATCATAAATAAAGCTAACAATTTTCACTCTATTGATATTCCAATGAACACAACATTTTCAAAAATGTTCACGCAATTTCTTCTTTAGGTGCACTTTTGTCCTAAACAGTTAGAGTGACACATTTCAAACTTTGTAACCAGTTTACAAACATGCTATTCAACATAGCTGGTGAACCATTAAGACATTTTAATTAATAATAGCAATTTAAAAAGTAAATAATAACATAATCTTTATTTTTTTAATGTTTTATATATGAAAATATTTCTTTGAGGAATTTTATTATAGTGTAACATATAAAGTTTTTACCGACTATTTAGAGCATTATATTCTGCATATGCACCAAAAATTCAAATCTCTATCTATTATAGTTTTCTAGAAAAGTGTACCTAAAGAAGAAAATGCGTGAACATTTTTGAAAATTTTGTTTTTATTGAAATACATATAAAGAAAAAATTATTAACTTTATTTATGACCTGATTATGGTTTCTAAATCAGAGGAGGTTGATATATAAGTGGTAAAAGTTTCATTATGATAGATTGCATAGCTTTCAAGAAACACTGACATATAACTCCATGGCACGACAGCTCACGGGGAGCCTTGGCCTACCGCCCGGCCGCTGCGTCCCCCATCTCGGTCCTTTACAGACGTAATGGATGGGGTGCAGTATTGGAGGGTGAGACGTGGTCAGCGCCTCGAGCCCCTCCCGGCCGGCTAATGCGGTCCTCACGACCTGGAGCCGCTACTTCTCCTTCAAGTAGCTCCTCAATTGGCCCCCTAGGGACCTCACGAGACTGAGTGCACCCCGCTCCAGGACACTGACATATATTGTATTGAAATTCTACATGGAAAACAGGCACATATCGTAAGTATATTCAGCTTATTTACTCATTTTCTTATTTTTAGTGTTTCTTATCCAGTTTTGGATCCATACATTTAATTACAAACCCAAGACTTTGTCTATGTGAGCCTCATACGTTAGTGCGGAGCCATCTTTCTCAATATGTGTGATAGAATTCCCAACTTCTGACGAACAAATAATTCACGGCGGTGCCAAACACTGGTTTCACTGAGAAGGTAATTTATGAAACCTTTTATGCAATGTTTTTCTGTGGACCAACCCAGAGAGTTTGTGCTCGAATTTCTGTGTATGTGTTGAAATTATAACTAGGCAAGTGTGTAAATGCAGTTTTCTCTCCCTTTTAACTTCTTTTTATGTCGAATTAGTAATTTTTGCACGAGAAAGAGCCAGGGGAGAGCAGTATAGACCACAGTGGAAAAGGAGAACAAACAGAAATGCTGAGAAGTATATACCGGTGCACATCGTTATTAAATGGCATGAATCATGAGGGGGGGGCGAAGAGGGGGCAGGGGCAGTTCATGAGTAGGACAGAGCAAGGGGAGGAGTCATAAAATACAGCCTCTGTTGTGGGTTTCATTCCTCTTCGGCAAAGCATACATAAAACTTGGAAATCTAAATATAGAGATTGGCTTATACCAATACAGTGATTTATCAAACAGTCAGATTCCCTCTCTTTTTAATTAGTCCAGCCGGGTGTTTGCATTGCGATGAAATAAAAAAGGAATACACGAGCACATGTAGCGCAGGTTCTCCTCTCCCCATTACAAAGGTAGGTAGGTACACATCCACACTCCTTCTCTTTTAACTTGTCATTCAATGATTGCGAATTTTACATCATTACTACTCTCCAAGTCATCAGATTGGAAGAGCATGATTAAGTTGGCACATATTTTACAGATGTAGCATGTGCTCGTTAAGCTTGTTGATTATAATTTCTGCTCAGCATTACAACAGTAATAACAATAATAATAATAATAATAATAATAATAATAATAATAATAATAATAATAATAATGATAATATGTATGCGTAAACTTTCACGGCCAGTGCGCATACTTTTAAAATTTAAAATTTTCGGGCTGTTTTGCCGTGGTCTATAGGTTAAAATATATTTACTTAAAATATTTCTACCTAACGTTTCCTCCCTGTAACAGGGTATTTCCGAGTCAGCGAAGAGAGCACATTGCCTCTGAAGATGTCCCTCACAGACAGGGACGAAACGTTAGGTGGAAATAGTTTAACTAAACATACTTTAACCTATAGACCACGGCAAAACAGCCCCAAAATTTTAAACTTTAAAAATAATAACCTGAAGTTATATATTCAATAACTTTCTCCAACAATTCTCTAGCAAGAGGAATGGTTAAAGCGGTTTCGGCTGCAGCCGTAATCGAGAGATCTTAAGTTGGATCCCGGAGGCCATGGGATTTTTCGAAGCTGGCGAATGTTGTCCAGGATCTTTACATTTCTTGAATTTTCCAGTCCACCATTTACTAATAATCTCTTTCAGTGTTGAATGACCAGGCACCGGTGTTCGGTGGGTTGCAGCTGGATAGTGAACTGCTGATTATAAAAACTATTCCGGCGTAGTCGTCGGAAATACTCGTTCGGAACCCGCCTTGCGTTTCAGGGGTCTTCCGGGCGCTTGCCGAGAGCAGAGCGTAGGGCGGCAAGCACCCGGAAACGCTCGCACTGTAAACGATCGGAACTCCATGCATGCGCGTAAGGGACAAATGGCTACGAGGTCATTCATCCGGTGCTCTTCCTCAGAGTCCTTCCTATGACTAAATCTAATCCTAAAGCTTATTAGTCCACCAACTTTATGTTAATCTAGATTAGAATTTTCAGAAATGTTTTATTAGATATTCTCTTATGGACACAATATAAACAGGAAAATACAATAGAGTCAATAGAATTAAATTCTTTAACAGCTGGTCGCTCTGTGAAATCCGTTCTCTTTGCATAATTAGGAGAGGGAAAAATCTGATATATAATCACATGGCTTTTTCTACCTATCCCTTAGCAAGTAATGTTTACAAAAGCTTATACTCTATTTATATTAATCAAGATACAAATTTACAGAAAGGATTTTATTGCATACCTACTTCATTGTAGATGCAATGGGAAAAGGGGAATAGTAGGCTTCAGCGATTATCAAACCTTTAAGAAATAGTCCCTATATGATGACTTCAAACATCTGTTCTCTTTGTTTATTCTTGACTTTTTTTAAGAAAAAAACAAATAACGACTTCTTATTTGAAAACATTATATATATTTCAAAATTGGAACCGATAATAACAAAACAAAAACTTGCTAGTTTAAAAAAGAATAACTAATGGAAATGCCCTAAACGGGCTGGTGCATCGTTCATACTTTGCTGGTCTAAAACATCATACCTATTTGAAATAATTTTGTCAAGAGGAAAACAGTTGTGGTGTCCTAAAAATTAATAGCTTTATCATTTTATGTCTCCTCGTTTGAAATTTTGTATCTATTGAACTACAACGAATGGTGTCTTCCTATTTGAAAACCGATTGGAACCGATAACAAGAAACACTTTAGAAGTAATGTATTATAATGTATTTGAAATCACTGAGAGCTTTTCCGGAGATCTACAATTTCTCTAAGTTAGTATGTTATCTATCTCTTATAGTTTTTAAGTAATCCAGATTTAAGAAGGCTGCAAAAATGTTGCCCAGAACATTCAAAAGTTATATTTTGTTTTTCAGAATATGTTACTTTAATCAAAATTGTTGTGTTATGTTTGAGAAAATCAAAACTTTCGAAAAATTTTCCCTGTTAAAAAAACAACTCTAAATCTTGTATCAGATACAATCCTTAGTAAAAACTGTAGTGAAACAATAGATATATCACAGGAACAAGTAGACCGCCTGCGGTGCCATAAGTAGTTAAAGCGGGCGTTAAAAACTATCAAAAAAAAAAAAGGAACAGGTAGTATAAATTAATATATCACAAGGATATAACAGGTGCGGAAATATTGTCTGCAAAAAAATTGTACTTACTTGTATAGTAGAAAGGCAGTGCCAAACTATAGATACTGTTTCATAAGTAATGTCGTTTTTTTTAAGAAAAACAATTATTTGAAATGTGTTCTGACAAGCGATTAACTAGTCTTCAAAGTAAATATCATTATATTCCATGGTCTTGAGTCATCTTTCAGCGAGGTTTATTATCCCACGATGGTACCAGTCTCTTGTTTTTGATGCAAAGATTCGGTAAGACCCACATTGCTTCAATGTTGTCAAACTTTCTTCCACGTAGAAACTAGGTCATGGATCGAAAAATGTGATAACCTGGTGGTGCGAGATCAGGGCTGTATGCTGGGTGTTCGATTCCTCCCAATTCCTGAATTTTTTCCATGGTTGTTCGTGCAGCATGGGGTATTGTATTATGCTGTTGCAATAGAACTCTGTTTCGGTTAACTAATGCTCGGTGTTTCGTCTCAAAATTTCATGAACTCGTTCCGGATGTTGAGAGTAAAGATCCGCATCTATCGCCCACCCGTTTGGAACAAGCTCCCAGTGAATCATGCCTTCAAAATTCCACCAGATATATAACAATACTCTGGGATCGAACCGATGACTTTTGGCAGGTTAGAGGGGATGAAACCACTGTTTCGAGGCGTCAGGGTTTCGGTAATATACCTATTTTTCATCACAAATGACAACTCTCCTGACAAACCTATCAACTGACGATAAGCTGACGACAGATATCACTCAACGTTGATCTTGTTGGGGTGTCAGTTCTTGAGATACAGATCTAACGCTTCTGTATGATTTTTCAAGAGTCTTAATGTGGTGATGTGTGGTATCTTTGATGCGCCAAGTTCTTCTGAAAGCCTACGGGTACTTTTTTGCGGACCTTCTCGCAAAACTTGGCGCGTATCCTCAATATTCCATACTTTAGGTCTTCCAGAAAGTGTTTAAGTCTCCATTGTTGAAATATTGGAACCATTGTTGTGCCACACGCTCACTAACAACACCTTCTCCTTCACATATTCTTCGAGCTGCTGCAATGGCTTTATAACCGTGTTTCCAGTAGTGCTTTAGAAGGACTCTAAGTTCAAACTTAGCCATCTCCATTTTGTGATTGTTTATTAACAACTGAAGACTAATACATGCTTGCAATGTACGCAACACTAGCCATGGCATTGCCAAACCAAATAAACGCAATAAATTTTCAAAACCCTAAAATCAAAAACACCGACATTACTTATAAGCCAACCTGAACTGCAGCGCTACTTGAACTTAATTTAGTTTACTAGTTAGATGCATACAAATTTAACGCACACGAAAAGTCAAAGAATACGTGTTGGTACACAATGAAAAGCTATCCGGTACATGCTGTACATCTTGTATCGAACAAGATAGCGTTCGTAATACAGTACCGTCCGGCAGACTTCACAACAGAAATACGGCATTCAATATCAGACACACCTTTAGCGGAATCGCTGAGTTCGCTAAACTACATGGTCTATTTGTTGACAGACAGCTAACAGAATAAAACCTTTCCTTACGGTTACTGTTTAGTTTGATTCTGCCCGTGCTTCTGTAAATGTTAGTAGAAAACTTTCCAGTATCATTCGGTGACTATGAAATTTCCACTTCTTGTGTTTTAAGATATGTAGGTGTATTTGCAATTGGACAATGTCAACAATTATTCTCAAATAAATTCTTAAGTTTATTTCTAAGGAAAACTTAAGTGTTGGCGTCACCTTTATAGATGCGCGGACATTGTGGCCTGAAATCTAAAGTTTCAATTTTACAGTAACATATTTGTACTTAAAGCAAGTAATTCACAATATGCAATTATTTAAACAATTTAGTGTCTTTTTTTTCCTCTTCTTCATAAACCTACAGTGCAATTCTCCCACGTGATGAAACCTTGGATGTAACTGATGCATCTGGAAGTGTACATTAAATTTCTCTTCTTATTATAATCTCACAAGTTGCTATGACATCATTTACCGTTACTCTATTTACAAATAAAAACTGTCCGCCTCTGTAGTATGGGGGTAGCGTGTCTGCTTTACATTCAAGAAGTCACGTGTTCGAATCTCGCTTAGAGTGAGTAACATGGTTAAGTTTTTTTTTCGGGATTTTCCGTTTTTCTGAGAGGACGAATGTCGATTAACTTTAAGTATTGTTAATTACAGCTATTTACAATTCTGGTATGTTAAATGCTTTGTGAGATAATTTATAAGCTATTTAAACAAATTTTACATCTCTTAATTTGCAATATGTAAATTTACTTTCGTAAACATTCTATTTTAAAATATAAGTTCATTATTTTGTATCACTTGACTCTCATTACATTCAAGTTTAGATTTATTTATCCCGTATATACAAATTAACAGTAATTTGACAGGCGAAAACACATGTAATTTTCGTAGATATGCTACATGTTTTTTGTACCATAATATGCCTGATAGCTAACGTACATGAATAAATTTAAATTGGCATGGTCACTATAACGTTGCACAAACAATAAATAATGGGTATATAATAATTTTTATATCTCTTCGTACCATTTTCCGGGCAACAAATCTATTTATACTTATTTGGCTATACTCAGTTTTTTTAAATTAAACGTCCGCGCTTGAAAACAGCTTTATTCATGAGACGAGAACAAATCTTTGGAGCTTAAACCTGAAGATGATGTTGATGATGATAACGATGTTGCGTTCACCTACCGACCGAGGTAAATCACGAAAAAAACAAAACGTTTAAAATGTCCCACCCGTTGGAGATGAATTCTGTCCTAGCTAATACGAGCCTCATAAATTACCGCGGAGCCATCTGGCTCGGTTGTCAGAAATTTATTTTTCATTCTAAATTCAACCTGCTTTGGAGTGCATGTTTTCTACGGGATGCAAGCTTTTAGCTGAGAATATTTGTACCAAGCAGCATTCACCTTTTGAGGAGATTATTTTACTGTTCTTACGTAGCTAGCAGAAAAACATGCAGACCTCTAAACATCTTTTGCCGACTTTACTCTGCTGCCTGGTGACTGGTATTTAATATCTGTTTCGATGGCGCGAAGGGAAATAGCAAGTTTCTGTTCCAAAATTTCTTACAGTGTGAAGGTCAAGGCAGTGAAGATGTTCGATGTCGATTTGTGGTTTATCGATAAAGGCCCACGTCTATATCCAGGAATACTATTTCCGAATAGAATTCTAATAATACAATCTAAACATTAGGGACTTTTTTGGAGTGAACACTAAAACTACTTTTACTGGCTGAAATTCACGTTATATGTAAAATGCAGTTTACATATTCAAGTGGGGAATAAAATCAATATATTTTTCATTTTTTATAATTGTTTTTTAAGTTACTTTAGTCGTCATAAAATGAGTCTTACGCGTTTAACGAAATTAAAGAAATTAGAAGAAAAATAACATGAAGACTTCCTCAAATATATGTATAAACATTTATAAGCTCATCGTTTATTTGGGAAATTTCAGAATGCGATGATGTTAGTTAAAAAAAATCTGATGTGTACCATTCACATGACTTCATCTATATATCTGCAACAAATTATAGTTAAAAAGCGCTCACTCCTATCTACTTCATATTAATCGAGAAAACATTAGCAGAAATAGTCTTATTACTTGCTTCCATGCAAGTAGAAGCGAAATAAGGGAGTACTATACGTTAAAGTGATGGTCCAAAACTGGTTGCTATGTGACTGAAGTTCCTTTGTTTGTATGGACAGGAGTTGATACATTCCTGTATGAGAAAAGTACAAGTTTTCCAAAGCTGAAACCAAAAACAAGGAATATCTCAAAAAGGATCATCTCTACGAAAAAATGTATTGCACATTAGCTGTGTATTTTAACGTGCTCTACATTTTTTGTGTTTTAATTTTTTTTCCATCTTTTACGGTGTAGCAGTTATGCAAAATTCCGTAAAATTCATCCAGAATAAAGTAGTCTTCAGAGGCTATTCCCAGAAAGTTCAAGATATACATTTTGTTTGTCAGATAAATATCTTTAATATATAATATTTTAATCAAAATCGTTAGAGCCATTTTTTAGAAAATCAAAATTTTCGAAAAATATTCCATATAAAGAATAGTTGGGGGTGGGGGGATTTTTCTCAAAATCTTGATGTCGAATCTCTGGAAGACACTAACCTTAATTACCAAGTTTGGTATTTTACCGACTTTTCGTTTTTGAGTTATCGTGTTCGCAGTCACACGGACACACATACACACGGACCTTTTTCTGAAAATGCTTTTTTTGGATACTGGGAACCCTAAAACACACATTTCTGGTGAAATCTCGGTATCGAATTTTTGGGTGGAGTGCAATACCTTCTCTATGCACTGTGTACATAGTACGTATAGAGAAAGCAAAAAAAACTCTGATGTGTACCATTCACATGACTTTCTCTATATCACCTGCAACAAAAAATCTGATGTGTTCCATTGACACGACTTTCTCTACATCTCTGCAAGAAATCGTTTTTAAAAAGCGTATGCTTCTATTTACTTCATGCTAATCGAGAAAAAATTAGCAGAAATAGTTTTATTACTTACTTCCTTGTTAGTAGAATAAGGGAGTACCATAGGTTAAAGTGATAGTCGAAAGCTGGTTGCTATGTGACTGACGTTTCTTTGTATGGACACCAGTTCACAAAGTCCTGTATGAGAAAAGTATAAGTTTTTTATAGCTGATACCAAAAACAAGGAATATCTCAAAAACGATTAACTCCAGGAAAAATATATATTACATAAATTGTATATTTTAAAGTGATCTACATTTGTTGTGTGGTAAGTTTTTGTCCATCTCTTATGTTTTAGCAGTTATGGAAAATTCCGTAAAATTGACCCTATATAAAGTAGTCTTCAGAGGCTATTCCCAGAAAATTCAAAATATACATTTTATTTGTCAGCTAAATATATTTAATATACGATATTTTAATCAAAATCGTTAGAGCCATGTTTTAGAAAATCAAAGTTTTCGAAAAAAGTTCCATGTAAAGGGTAGTTTGGAGTGGGGGGATATTTCTCAAAATCTTCGTGTCGCATCGCTGGAAGATACTAAACTTAAATACCAAGTTTGGTATTTTCCTGACTTTTCGTTTTTGAATGATCGTGTTCTCAGACACACGGACACACGGACACACTGGCACAGGGACACACGGACACACACACGGACCTTTTCCTAAAAATACTTTTTTGGATACAGAGGATCCTAAAACATATACTTCTGGTGAAATCTCGGTATCGAATTTTTTGGTGGAGTGCAATACCTTCTCTATACACTATGTACACAGTACGTTTAGAGAAAGTAATAAGCTTACCTATTTAAAGTGGTGATTGCTGCAGTTTTAATTTTTAAATTACATTGCCCCCTTTATTATTTTATTTTAGTTTAGTTTAGGAATTAAGGAATAGTTTAGAAGCTTTCTCCACGCCGTTTCATGCACTTCAATACATCTCTGCAATTTGCTCACACGATCATATTTTAAGCACAAGTAACTAGAGCGTAATACGATTTAAAACGTTTTGCTTTCAAGTGTCAAAAAATTTAGGAATTTTCTAATGAAATACTTGTAAACACAAACCAAAATAAGATTTTCACATAAGCACATTCCCAGGAGAATACTTTTACTTTCTCTATACGTAATATGTGCATAGTGTATAGAGAAGATATTGCACTCCAGCCTAAAATTCGTTACCGAGATTTCGCCGGATATATATGTTTTAGAGCCACCTGTATCCAAAACAGAGCATTTTCAGAAAAAGGTCCGTGTATGTGTCCGTGTATCTGTGAACACGATAGCTCAAAAACGAAAAGTCGGTAAAATACCAAAGTTGGTATTTCAGTTAGTATCTTCCAGGGATACGACACGAAGATTTTGAGAAAAATCCCCCCACATCAAATTACCCTTTACATGGAACTTTTTTCGAAAATTTTGATATTCTCAAAAATGGATCTAAAGATTTTGATTAAAATTTCGTATAGTAAAGATATTTACCTCACAAATAAAATGTATATCTTGAATTTTCTGGGAATAGCCTCTGAAGTCTACTTTATTGTGGATTATTTTTGCGGAATTTTATATAACTGCTAAACCGTAAGAGATGGAAAATACTTTCCCACAAAACATGTAGAGCACGTTGAAACACACAATTTATGTTACATACATTTTTATGTGAATTTGATCGTTTATGAGTTATTTTTTGTTTTTGGTTTCAGCTTCGAAAAACTTATACTTTTTTCATACAGGAATTTGTCAACTCCTGTCCATACAAACAAAGGAACTTCAGTCATATAGAAACCAGCTTTTCACTATCACTTTAACCCTTATTTCCCTTCTACTTACAAGGAAACAAGTAATAAGACTAGTTCTGCTAATTTTTTCTCGATTAGTATGAAGTAAATAGAAGCATAAGCTTTCTAAGAATAATGTTGCAGAAATGTAGAGAAAGTCATGTGAATAGAACACATAAGATTTTTAAAGTATATGATCCTGATTCTTGATTACTCAACCGCCAGGAGAAATTGTGCTCTACGCTCTCTGTACTTCTTGACAAGGTAAGGTACGATTCTGAATAAATTTGTAACACAAACTTAGAAGATAGCTTGATATAATCAACTTAGGGCGTTTCCAGGAACGCGAGCAAAGAAACAAAATAATTAAAGGAATAAAAATGTGAACAAAGAACTCCCAGCACATATAAACAGAAATAATAGAAGAAAAGCAAAGGATAACAGTTTCATAACGTCACCTCTGTTATACTTTTTGCCCAACGACCCCATTTTCTATGTTGCAAGTCCCCTAAAATATACCGTGACATCACAAATTGCACCGGCAGCTGCTAAATGACTGATAGCAGGCGCTATCATAACTCTCTTTCTACCCAGACCACGAAAACGAAATGAATTAATAGAAAACGCACATACAAAAGCTGCAGGGAACCGTGGGCCTTACTAATAGAGCTATCAATATTCCGCACGTGGGTCGCCCACCATCCTCTCCGGTTCTTTCTATTCCACTTTGGCCCTTTTTCTCCCCAAACCGTGTCGAATGTGCCTCTACAAATGCAGGGCTAATACGTGCGTTTGGCATGAGAGGAGTGTTTTGGGACGAATTGACAAAATTCCAATGATTGATTTCGTTTTATGACTTGCATCTGTGTGTTTTTTGTACGCGCTGTCTACACGCACGCGCTGAAAAAACAAACACAAACAAGCAATCACGCACTAAAATCCCTGATGCATGAGATGGACAATGCTTTAATCTCATTTTGATGGATGGACTGCTGGAATACCATTAGCGATGTACTCTAGCCATCACTCTGGTCTGCCCTACCTTCAAACGGTATGTTGCTTTTTGACGTGCATATTTATAAAATACTCGCTTTTACCAGAAGCTTCGCCTGCGCCCTTATTGATTGACATTTAAGTAGCACTTTGTGGTATTATAACCACCCCGGTGAACTCCAACATCTACAGGTTGCAACTTGCGGCGGTAACTAGGGGTATAGCGGGTTCGTATCCCGGGTGCAAGTTTAAGGAATGGTATGGAGATGTGAGTGCCCTAGCTCAGAATTTTGTTAGCATGGACTCTTTTCATGTGTGGTAACACACAAGTGATTTTCTTCGAGTTCCAAATTATTATTGAACTCATTTTTTTTTCGCCTTTTCTGACGTCGAACACACACGCATTCCTCCTAAATATTCTACCCTTAAGTTACGCTTTACTCGACCGCGCCTGTTCTTGCTTATTACTTTTGACATTCTTTTGGTGCAGTGATTTTGTCTGCATTATGGTCTGTATTAAATTAACTATTTCCGTCACAACTAAAGGTAGCCTGTTCGGCTCCATCACGGACCCCAAATATCACATCTTTGCTCTGCGGACGTTTCATGCCAAGTGCCAAAAGTATCGCTTGACCAGCAAGAGAGTTGTTTCTGTTTTCCTTATGTCCACTGTCGGGCAGTGCAACCTCACCCCTTCAGCTCGATGTCCTTCCCTTAACGGTACTATCCTTCCTGGTTCGCTCGTCAGCTCGTGACAACTGTCTTTGCTCGGCTACTTAGACATTTAAAATGTTTCTTCCCTGGTCGTTTTCACTGTACATTTGCCCCTCTTAGTATAATTGATATTATTTCCTATCATTTTTATCTCCCCTTTGAATAACTTTTAGCCCCTTGACAAGACATGTACTGTCTCAAACTGCATTTTCAAATGTACTTCCTATGACTGTGCAGCATTTCCAGAACATGTAAGATTTTGTGGAGGAGGGGCGAGAAGTCGTACGTTCCAGCGATGAAAAATGAGAATTCTTCATCCATTGTGCAGTCATGTGACTTTCCACTCCCGCTTGCGCAAAATTTTTTTAGACAACCTTAGTAGGTACAAGGGAATTAGGGAATAGAGTGAATTTAAACGATAGTGGGCTATTTGAGCAGCTGGTGCTTTGCGATTTCTTAAAAATTCCGATCTGTTTGGATGACCTAGAAATAAAACTAATTACCATAGAAGAAAAGTATCACTTTTGTAAATATTAACCAATAACAAGGAATGTATCTGAAAGGATAATTAGAACAAGTACAATACATGCTACTTGATTACCATTATGAACATAAATATATATTTTATAAGAGTGCTTTAACGAGGTTTATTTATTTATTTTAAGTAAGCTTTTAGCTATCTCATACGTTTTATTAATTATGCATTCGGAATAAAGAGAACCTCAGAGGCTATTCCCAGGAAATTCAAGATATTTGTCATAAAGAATATCCTAATTATAGGTCAATATTAATTAAATCGTTGGAACCATTTTTAAAAAATAAGAATTCTTACTAAAATTTTAATTTGATAGATAATTTTGGGGTGAGCAGCTTTTTTATAATTCCTCGTGTCTCTTTTTTGGAAAATGCTGAACTTAAATATCAAGTTTGATATATAAGATGTTTCGTTTTTATTTCCATTGTTCAGAGACACTCATTAGAATTTTTATTTCTAAAACTGATTTTTTAGTTTAAGGGATCCTAATAACATATGCAACATATTTTCGCTGAAATATCAATATCGAATTTTTGGACGGAATGCAACTTAATTTCTTTCACTTTCATGTACCGAATTGCCATAAACTTGGATCCATATATTGTTGCGAGTCAACTAAAAATTTTAATACCGGTTGGTACAGCAATAATTATTGTAGCTCCTGTAAAATAAGCTCGTTTCATGTCACTGGTTTTCATTTTCCTTGTGTCACCTCTAGGTTTCGGATTAGGATTCCATGGGAGGGCACTCGGCTCCAAACCAAATGTCTACCCGTTCTTAGAGAAAACACTTTTTTGTATTACTCTGCGCCCACGTGCACAAGCGTTTGTGAAAGATGACGCTGTCTCCCATGTGTTTTGCCACATTAAATTCAAAACAAGTTGTTTTAGGTCTTGCTTCAATAAATAAACTTTTCCTATTAAATGATGCTGAAAAATATACCAAGAACATAGTATCAAAGAGAATACATTCAAACAAATACGTTATTTTAAAGCACTTTTGTACTTAGCAATCAGATTCAGAGCCGTCATCGCTAGCAGGTAATGCTGCAGCCACCAGGTCGTATTTTGAGGATGACCTTGAACTGTTATCACATAAGTTTACTACTAAACTATCGACGACGGTATCAGTGAGAGAGTCCAGTTGCCGCAGCGTTTCTTCTTCCTTGTTTACATAAATGATGTCAGCTTCCCACATTTCCGCCGTCACCTGAGCCAAGGCTTCATCTAAAAGCTGACGCATTTCTTTCAGTTTGAAAGTTTTATTGTTTTCAAAGCGTTTTCTCTGTCTACAATTATGTTGCCATTGCTTCATAAACGAAATTGCTATTACTAAAAGTAATGTACGGAAGCTCGCACGTTTAAAATCTGGCATATCAATGTCACTATGGACAGCACTTAAACTTTGCTTATTGTAGGTGGCTCATTGTCCAAAAAAAAGAAAGACTTTTGAACGAATTGCACATTTAAAAGTTCATCAATCTCTCTTCCTCTTTTTACGAGGTGTTTTATCACTACCACTTCCTTTTCATTTTTGCGTGAACCTTGCTTCTGACTTGCTGTGTAGTCTCTCGTTATTTTCACCAGTTCATTCACTAAAATAACCGGATTTTGCTCCTTTAACTTATGAAGCACATTTAAAACTATCTGCTTCTCGCCACTTTTAAGAGTTTATCCTTAGGATGCTTTCTACATACTTATATTTAGCACTGCCAAATTTACAACAGCCACAGTCCTGACTCATTTTTTTTTGCTTTTCTCCCGCCAATGTAATTGCTTAATTCTTGTGAAAGGATGTATTTGTATTTTCAAACAGCTGTAAGTTTTTGCGCATTGTAATGTTCCAATTAAAACTATCAATTACCTTATTTTAGCAGCAATAACATTGACTAAAGATGGATGGGTACTTCATTCTCAACCAATGAGAGCATTCACAGCGGGGCTCTTCTCCGAATAATTTCCACAAAAATGTGTTTCTAAGGGCGGAGAGTATAGGTGGTTATTGTACCTACGCCCACATAGGGGCTGTGCCCAGGGTGGTAGAAATGAGGTAAGAGGATACACGCCGCCCCCCCCCCACCTGGACAATCCTAGTCCCGGCAAGCACTTTTTGCCTTCTAACTTTGTGCGTTGCGTATAGTCGGACTGTACGGCGACGAGGGCTATCAGAGCTATAGGAATTCCTTACAGATAGACAAACTAAAAACGAATATAAGAGAATGATTAAACCTTGTTCCGTCCTGCAGCATCCATTACCTAGTAAACATACTCTCGGTGTCCATGAAGGAAATTTTCAACATATGTAGTTTCGCTGCGAAAAAAAAATTAAAAATAATATGGCAAAATATTTAGGTCCTGTACAACATGATATCCTCAGAGGTGACATTTTATTCCAGTGTTGTGGAGTTTGACGATATACATAAGTAGGCTTCGGTTCGTGTTGCAAGCCACTTTGAATTGAGAATTACTGTGCTCATTTGCACTTCATGTTTGTTTTCAGTAGAGGAGGTAGGGAAGGAGAAAGGGAGGCACCGTTACAGTCCGATGTTAGTCGTCAGCTAATGCTGATAGACATTTGGATTTATTATTTTCTCTATACGTACTATGTACATAGTGTGTACAGTGGTATTGCACTCAACCTAAAAATTCGATACCGAGATTTCACCGGAAATATATGTTTTAGGGTCCCTTGTATCCAAAAAAAAAAATTCAGAAAAAGGTCCGTGTGTATGTGAACACGATACTTCAAAAACGAAAAGTCGGTAAAGTACCAAACTTGGTATTTAAGTTTAGTCTATCCCAGGGATGCGATACGAAGATCAGACTACCCTTTATGGAACTTTTTTAAACATTTTGATTTTTTCAAAATGGCTCTAACGATTTTGATTAAAATATCATATATTAAAGATATTTACCTCACAAATAAGACGTATATCTTGAATTTTCTGGGAATAGCCTCTAAAGACCTCTTTGTTCTGAATGAATTTAGCTGCATTTTGCGTAACTGGTAAACCATAAGAGGTAGACAAAAACTTACTACACGAAAAATGTAGATCACGTTAAAACACATAATTTATGATAGTGGTGAAGTTGGTCATTTTTAGCTTTTAAAATATTTGACTAACAATTTAACCTATAGTACTCCCTTATTTCGCTGCTACTTGCATGGAAGCAAGTAATAAGACTAATCCATACTAATCGAGAAAAAATTAGCAGAAATAAATAGAAGTAAAGCTTTTTAACAATAATTTGTTGCAGAGATATAGAGAAAGTCATGTGAATGGAACACATCAACATATTTATATAGACAAGAATATGAGTAAAATAAAACATCCTTTCCAATAACAATAAAATAAATAATATATAACTGATTTTCTCTTTGCACTGGAATCAGTTTCAGAAGATTCACTTATAATAGCAGCAAATAAAAACAACAATTTCCCGTATACATAGCTCGCTTTAAAATATACATTGAATAACAGTAAAGTCCAGCGCTGCTATTCAACGAACACTTCTAAAGGCGCTGTCAATATAAACACAGGTAACGCAAAGTTCCTCTAATAGCAACGGGTTTGTACAGAGCACGACTGTACCGTCCCTACCGGACGTGTACTACATCATAAAACCTCCATGCAAACATAGCTGAATTTCCGTCCGCATGTATCCGTTACCTAAGCTTACACATATTAGTGCTAATGTACGGTAATACTAAAGAATATTATAATTCTTTTTGTAAGGATAAGGTATATTATGAATTGTTTAATTAACAGAGGATAATAGTCCTGTACTCACATGTTGAAAGCTTTCAAATTGCCTGGACACCAGAGTTGAACTTTATTGAAAATGTTGTGGAATGGGGTGAAAAGGGAGCTGTGCTTGAATTTCCCTGCAGATGGCTTCTTGGTACAAATACAAAAAGCCTCGTCCACGTTACTGACGATATTTAATTTATCTATGCCCTTAAAATTAACGGTATTTATACGTGCTCAAAAATCATACACCCGGTATTAATTAGGTTTATGTTATATGTTTCAGTTTTAGAATATATTTGCATTTATTTATTTATTTATTTAAAACGAATGTTATGCTGTTGGCGTACATAGATAGGCCCGAAACATTAAATGCTAAAGCTATATTAATGCAATATTATGTTATACATAAGAGGAACATCATAAAACAAAATAAAATATAACAGGTAATTTGAGATTCGAACGCAGGAGCTTTTGAATGGTAAGAGTTCTTGCATGTACTTTGTGAATACAGCTGTTACGAAGATACACGAAGCCCTTCAATCGACATGAAAGCTCGATGATGTTTTTGGTCCATGGATGTACCTTTAGCTTTATTTTCTAGATTCACCTTCACTATAAATTGATCGGCCGGCAGCTACAATTTTTCCGTAAATACTAATACGACAAAGTAAGTAAGTATTGTTATTAAAAATTAGCCCCTAGGCGGTTTTGATACTTTTAGTTGAGTCATATCATGGAGCTGGTGAAAAAAGGACAACATTTCAATGAGAGATAAGTTTTTTTTTCCATTAGTTGTTTACAATTCTTGTCTTTAACAATAAATATTGGCATAGCCCACCAATTTTCTGCCTACTTAAGTATAAAAGGAGGATAACTTACGTTAATATTCCAAATGGACGAAATATGACTGTTAAAACAAAAATATATGGAAACAAACTAATAATATAAATTCATAATATTATTATATAAGATATTGGGAAAATGTAAATTAAAGTGTATGTGATCCTTTATCATTTGTATATGCAATAAGAATTTTAAACTCTTATAAAGTGACATTACTATGACTGATACTATGAATTCACGTACAGTATTAATAGAATACATAACAGTTCGATAAAGGTACACACAAAATATGATTTTAGATTTCGGTCTCTGTGCCCATAAGCTCTTGCTTATATATATATATATGAAAAATTAAAAACGAAGAGATAACGGTAAACTATGGATAGGTAGAGTCAGACTGAAAAATTCAATGCCCAATCGGGATTTGAACCACTGATCTCCCGATTTCTAGCCGGTTGCTCTGCCACTGAGCTAACATGGCAACATGCCGGCATAGCATTGAATTTCTCAACTGACTCCCATATTTCCCGGTAAACCTCAAGGTGTTCTCAAATTATTTTGAGATGACAACCCCAATGGCGACTTACAATGCTGTAATTACTTTAGACCCAGGAGTTGGATAGGTAGAGTCAGACTGATAAGCTCAATGCCATAACCGGGATTTGAACCACGGATCGGCGGACCTCTAGCCAGTTGCTCTCCAATGAGCTACCATGGCAACCTTGAATTTTTTCAGTCTGACTCTATCTATCCAACTCCTGTCCTACACACGGCTTGTGTGAAAAAACAATTAATCCAAAACGGTAAACCATGTTATAACAGACTTAGTAATGTTTCAAGGGTGAGAAAGATGTAATTAAATGTATTTGTAGAAAAGGCCGAGTCCTAATGCATTTAAATTCCAAGATCAAACAGAAAAAGGCGGACCGGATATTACAAACGTGGTGCAATTGAAACATTTCATTACCATCTGAGTTTGTCTGAAGAAATATGTTTTGCCTGTACAAAAAAATATGAAATAGGATGTGACATAGAGAAGCAAATGAATGGTGACACAGGGGTTTTTAAAACTCTGCTAATCCTATTTGCGTCTAATGTACGAGTAGTTCTGTTCGATTATCGCATTCGTTATGCGATGGATACTGAATTTCGGTCTCTCTTTCCATGGCCCGGAATAAAATGAAACGGATGTGGACTTTTAGTCTGAGAAATTTAAGTACTTAAAAATTGTAACCAAATAAGTGGGAATATCTTGGAAATGGTTAGTTCCACAAAAAAGTGTTCATGACATAGAGTGTGTGTTCTAAGGAAATTATATTTTTGTGCAGTAAGCTTTAATCTATCTCTTACGGTTTCGCAGCTATGCAAAAGTCATTTAGGTTAAAGCGGACTTCAAGGAATATTTCCAAGAAATTCAGAGCATAAATTTTATTTGCCATGTAAATATCTTTATTATACGGCCTTTTTTGAGAAAACTTAATATATCGAAACATGTTCCATGTAAAGAGTAGTTTGAGGTGGGGAACTTGCCTAAAAATCTTGGTTTTTGAGTTAAACATTCCACATACACTCACACACATACAGAAAATGGTTTCTTAAACACCTATTATTCTTTTGTCTGAATCATATCAATTGAAATAAAAAAAATCTGTTGTGTACCATTCACATGCCATTCCCTATATTCCTGCAATAAATTATTCTTGAAAAGCTTATACTTCTATTTACTTTATGCTAATCAGAAAAAATGAGCAGAAATAGTCTTATTAATTGTTTCCTTGTAAATAGAAGCGAAATAAGGGACTACCATAGGTAAAATGATAGTCTAAAGCTGGTTGCTATGTCAATGAAGTTCCTTTGTGTAAATGGATAGGATTTGACAAGTTCCTGTATGAGAAATGTATAAGTTTTTCATAGCAGCAACCAAAAATAAGCAATGTCTCAAAAACGACGAACTTACGAAAAAAATGTATATAACATAAATTGTGTGTTTTAACGTGCCCTACAATTTTTGTATAGTAATTTTTTGTCCATCTCTTACGGTTTAGCAGTTATTCAAAATTCAGTAAAATTCATTCAGAATAAGCTACTCTTCAGAGACTATTCCCAGAAAATTCAAGATATACATTTTATTTTTCAGGTAAATGTCTTTAATGTACGAAATTTTAATCAAAATCGTTAGAGGCATTTTTGAGAAAATCAAAATTTTCGAAAAAAGTTCCATGTAAAGGGTAGTTGGTGGTGGGGGAATTTTTCTCAAAATCTTCGTGTCGCATCCCTGGAAGATACTAAACTTAAATACCAAGTTTGGTATTTTACCGAGTTTTCGTTTTTGAGTTATCGTGTTCACAGACACACGGACACACACACACACACACACGCGCGCGGACCTTTTTGTGAAAATGCTTTTTTTTTATATTGGGGACCCTAAAACATATATTTCCGGTGAAATCTCGGTATCAAATTTTTTGGTGGAGTACAATAGCTTCTCTATACACTATGTATATAGTGCGTATAGAGAAAGTAATTACCCGGAATGGTCTAACAGGAATTACTCAGTGCATTATAAGTAGAGGGGAAATAAACTATACTAGGCTAAAGCGACAATCAAATGTTCTAGAAGCTGTCGCTATGCAATTATCACCAGAAAAGTATTTTAAAATGGAATGGAAACCCATAACAGAGAATATTTCGGAAAGCTTCACCGGAAATATTACATAAATGTTGATTTTTCATTTGCATACTTGAGTAATGCGTTATCATGAAACTGCCAGACGTCGTCAGCACATGCTATCGGAACAAAAGGCCATGATAAGTTTGCGGACTACAAAATCCATCCGACTGAGGAAATTGTTGCAAGGGTGACCCCCGTGTTTCTTTAATCCAGACAGAATCGCTGATAGCCAGTTGGTTTCATTATCAGACTGCTTTCTCCTCTCAAACAATAGAAGCAATTACCATCGTGACTAGAGGCGCCTGCACGACATCTGACGATAAACGTGGTCTCTCTAATTGCCGCTAAATGGTAATTAGTCGACTGATATTGATGATTCTATACCAGAGCATCCTGTACAAACGAAACCAAATTGAATTCCTGACAGTAGAAGAGGCAGACAAAATACTGAGTGAAGCTAAATCGAATAAAGGGAATCCCTATTTGCGGACATCACCTATGTCAACATCCCAATGTGCCAGCAGTCGATGTTTCTGTTTATTTATGCCCCATTCCGTATTCTGGTGGTTTCCATCTGCTAATACCAATGTCACAGTCAGAAAAGTTAAAATGGACTGGAATCCAAAGGGGATTGAAGTAATGCACGTCCTATGCCTTTCGCGACTACAGATCTCATTATAAAGCTAAAAGTCACGAGATGTGTTTGCCTACTTGGCCTGAGAGGGGCTTGGAAAGCCGAATCCATTATTGGAAATTCGCATTAATTTTCCGGCAAGAGTGACTCTGCTCTCTTACATTGCTATAGGGATTTTCGCTACACGAAATAAAAAGGGTTTCCACCAGGAGAATATTACAGATGCGAGTGCACTTGTAGAATAATACAAGTACTTCATGGCATGGGAGAGAAGTAGATATTCATATTTAAAACACCTTATGTGATACACTCCAAGCATTCCCTTTATTTTAATTCTACTGATATCTCGATCCGCTTTACACAAATCACGATACATAGTCATTCAAAATGAAGAGCATTTCAGGGGCTATACCCAAGATATTCAGAATATACCTTTTATTTATCATGTAAACTATCTTGAAGGGCTATTAAAAAAAAATCTGATGTGTTCCTATCACATGACTTTCTCCACATTTATGCAAAAAAGTATTGTTAAAAAGCATATGCTTACATTTACTTCATGCTAATCAAGGAAAAAAAAAACTAGCAGAAAAAGTCTTACTTCCTTGAAAGTAGGAGCAAAATAGGGAAGTAATAGGTCCATAGGTCAAAAGTTGGTTGCTATTTGACTGAAGTTCCTTTGTTTGTATGGAAAGGAGTTTACAAATTCCTGTATGAGAAAAGTATAGGTTTTTCATAGCTGAACCAAAAACAAGGAATATCTAAAAAACAATCCACTCCACGAAAAAAAAAAAAAACATATAACAAAAATTGTGTGTGTTAAAGTGCTCTACATTTGTTGTGTGGTAAATGTTTGTCCATCTTTTACGGTTTAGCAGTTATGCAAAATTCCGCAAAATACACCCAGAATAAAGTACTCTTCAGAGGCTATTCCCAGAAAATTCAAAATATACGTTTTATTTGTCAGGTTAATATCTTTAATATACGATATTTTAATCAAAATCGTTAGAGCCACTTTTTAGTTAATCAAAATTTTCGAAAAAAGTTCCATGTAAAGGGTAGTTTGGGGTGTTTTTTTTTTCTCAAAATCTTTGTGTCGCATCCCTGTAAGATACTAAACTTAAATACTAAGTTTGGTATTTTACCGACTTTTCGTTTTTGAGTTATCGTGTTCACAGAAACACGGACACACTGACACACTGACACACTGGCACACGGACACACACACATGGAGCTTTTTCTGAAAATACTTTTATTGGATACAGGGGACCCTAAAACATATATTTACGGTTAAAGCTCAGTATCGAATTTTTTGGTGGAGTGTAATATCTTCTCTATATGTACATAGTACGTGTAAGAAAGTAAAAATCGAAACAAGTTCCATGCAAAGAATAGTTTGAGGTGGAGCATTTCCTTGAAAATCCTCAAGTTGCATCCCTGGAAGATATTAAATTAAATACCAAATTTGGTATTCAAGGACTTTTCAGTTGTGAGTTATTCTCTCCATAGACATACGCAGACACACAAGGGACATCAAACCTTGTATTTGTGAATATCGGTATCGAATTATTGGGTTGAATGCTATATCTTCTCTGCCCATTACGTACATTATACGTTTGTGATAGAGAAAGTAAAAATGATTTGTTTTATTCAGTGATCCTCAAAACATGTATTTCCGATGAAACTTTCCTAAATGTTCCCTATTATTGGTTTCCATTTTAAAATACTTTTCTGGTAACAATTGCATAGCGACTTTTAGAACATCTGACTGTCGCTTTAGCCTAATGCAGTCCCTTATTTCCTGTCTACTTATAAGGAAATAAGTAACAATTGTAAGACCATTCTTGGTAATTTTTATTTCGATTAATATGATGCAGATAAAAGAAGTTTGCAAGAATAGTTGGTAGAACTTATACAGAAAGTAACGTGAATGAAACATATTAGGTATTTAGAAAAAGATCCGTGTGTGCCTGAGTGTGTATGGACAGCTTAACTTAAAAACAAAGATTTTTAGGAAAATTCCCCCACCTTAAACTACCTTTTACATATAACATTTTTCGAATAATCGGTTTTCTCAAAAAAGGGCGTATAATAAAGACATTTACATGCCAAATAAAATTTATGTTCTGAATGTCTTGGAAATAGTCCTTGAAGACATCTTTAATCTAAATAACTCTTGTACAACTGGGAAACCGTAAGGGATAGATTAAAACCTACTACACAAAGATATAATCTCATTGGAACACACAACCTATGTCATATGTACGTTTTTGTGGAACAAAACATTTCCGAGATATTTGCAATTATTGGTTACAATTTTTAAACACTTAAACTTTTCTGGAACAAAAAGTCCACATCCGTTTCATATTTTTTTGTTTTATTCCTGGCCATAGAAAGAGAACCGAATTTCAATATTAATCTCATAACGACAGCGTTTAAAATATTTGACTGGCACTTTACCCTTGTGTATTTCCTTATTTTCCTTATATTTACAAGGAAGTAATTAAATAGAAAATTTCTTTAATGTTTACCCTGATTAATATGCTGTAATTAAAAGAATAATCTTTTGTATGTATAGTTTGTTTATAGAAAAAACAGAGAAAATCATGCAAATGAAAACTAAGATGTTTTTTTTTTATTGTAATATCTAAAGATTCGCTTAAAACTTAAAAATAGTAATACAATGCGGTTCTTTGTAATGCGAGGAAAAATATTATTGTGGGCAAAAAAGAGCGTGAATGCTTGTTTGTTTACTCATTTGTACAATTTTCGCAACTTCAAAGAGGATTTAACAGATGTTTTAAACAAGATTTTTCCATTCTACATTTTTATTTGTTGTTACCTGAGTCTCCTTTTTCTTGATATTTAAAGACACTGTATAACAAAAAATTAGTAATTACAAAGGATTATTTGAAGTAAGGGAAATTCCATTTAAATGTTCATCATGTAGGTTCAAACTTCTAGAACTTGCTGTTCAAGTTTTTATAGAAAAAGTATATTAGAACCTCTCTTCTTTCTACTAACATGAAAATACTAGAAATAATTATTATAGGTTTAAAGTAATAGTAAAAAGCTCAATATTATTTTAATATATTGATTATCTCACTTCATAGCCGGAACAAAAAAGAACCAGACAGTGAGTGTCCCGGGCATTTGAACCAAAATTAAGAATACTTGGCCAAATGATAGAATTAAGATATACCGTAAAATGTAAAGAAAGGTTAAGATAACAAAGATTTAAGATTAAGCAAACCTTACTTGTAATATCATAATTTCTCGAGAAAAGGTATACACATATGGTGTCAGTAAAATCCAATCGCCTTTCGTGGTGTAGTGGTTACCATGCAAGTCTCTAAAACCCAAGATTTCAGTACACAAAAATCCTTAGCATGGCTTCCTTCTGTGGTCCCATCTAATGTTTATTAGCACGTTATACAACCTTGAAAGAAGAAGGTTTCTGGGCAAAATTCCGCCATTTCTTGTTCGCAAGTCGTGATGTCTTCCTACAGTGCCATCTGTGGGCGACGAACCAACCTCTCGCCACCATGGTGTATAGCGGCGAACTCACGAACTAAGAATTCAAATGCAATCAAAAAACCATCGTATAAATGCCTTATGCTCCACTTAGCATTTTGAGATTTAACAGGAATTCATGTTTTGAAATTCACAAATAAACATTTAGAAAAAGGTCCCTTTATGTTGGCGAATATGTGTGTCCTTGAACAGCTTAACTAAGAACGAAAATTCCATAAAATACTAAACTTGATATGTTAACCTTAGCATCTTCCAAGGACGAGACTCTAAGATTTTCAAATAAGACTCCTCTAAACTGCTATTTACAGGAAACACTTTTCGAAAATTTTAATTTTTTAAAGTTGACTCTACCCATTTTGATATTTTCAGGACAAATAATATATGTATCTTCAACGTTTTAGGAGTAGCCTCTAAATTTCTCTTTATCCTGTTTGGCTTTTGCGTAGTCAGTAAAGAACAGATAGACAAAAACTTACAGCATAAAAAATATGTAGATCTTATAATATAATTATATAATACATTCTTGTGGAGTTAACCGTTTCCGAGATATTCCTTGTTATTGTTGTTATCATTTTTAAATCACATATAGTTTCCTTAAACGAAAATTATTTTATAAAAATGTAGATCTCGTTTAAACGCATAATTTATGCCATATACATTTTTTATGTAGCGTCGACCGTTTTTGAAATATTCCTTGTTATTGTTTTCAATTTTAAAGTACTTAAAATCTTCTGAAATCGGAATTGACGTTTACTTTCAAGGTTTTACTGCACGCCATGCAAAGCGTATTGAACTTCAATTGTTTCACAAAGAACAAACTTTTAAAAGATTTGACTGTCGATTTAGCCTAGTGTACTCGCTTATGTCCCTTCCAACTACAAGAAAGCAAGCAATAGGACAATAATGCTTACCTAGACTATCATGTCGTAGATAACAGAATAATCTTTTGTGAGAAAAGTTGTTTGTGTAATAGCTAGAGAAAGTCATGTGAATGGAACACATCAGATTTTTTTTTATTTTCTCTAGTACATATGTACGCATAAGGTACAAAGTAACTAGAGAAGGTACTGTATTCCACCTAAAAATTCGTGTCAGTAATTTGACCAAAAATTTGAGGTCCTGTGAGTACAAAAAAAAAGCACTTTTGGAAAAAAATGTCCATGTGTGTATGTGAGTCTGTGGCTGGCATAGCTCAAAAATGAAAAGGTTAAATATAAACTTTTGTGTTTATATTTTGTATCTTCCAAGGATGCTACACAAAAATTGTCAAGAAAATCCCCACACCACAAACTAACCTTCACATGTAAAAATGTTTAAATAGTTTTTTATTCTCAAAAAAATTGCTCTAACGATTTTCATTAAAATACCGTATATTAAAGATATATAGTCAGAAATAAAACGTATATTTTGAATTTTCTGCGAATAGCCTCTGAAGACTTCTTTAAAGATGTGAGTTTAGCAGAATTTTGCATAACGGTGAAACCGTAAGAGATAGACAAAAACTACACAAAAAATGTAGATCTCGTTAAAACGCATAAAATATGTCATGTGCGTTTTTCTTGTATAGTTGACCGTTTTCGAGATATTCCTTGTTATTGGTTTAAATTTGAAAATACTCAAGCCAGACGGAGCCGTATTCCAATTGTATCACATAGCGATAATACTCAGTAGGTTTGAAAAGATAACAGATGACCATTTTTAATTATATTACTAATACTCAAATAATACAAAGGCAAATTTTAAATAGCTTAGCCATTCGTGTAGTTTTAAATTCGGTTTATGACTTTTAGTAATTATATGAAGCTAAAGCCAAATTATATGCCAAATTATATGCCATAATATCCCGGATATTTATGTATGCTTTGATATCCTTTGAACCCCCCCCCCCCAAAACAACTATATCAAAAATGTATATGTGTGCCATGTGTGTTTGTGAAAAATGTAGCTCAAAAACTAAAAGGCTATTAAATACAAAATTTAATATTTAAGTTTTATATCTTCCAAGGATGTAATAAAGAGATTTTCAGGAAAATCCACCCACCCAAACTATCCTTTCATGGTAAATGCTTTGAAAACTTCTTGTTCTCCAAACTGGCTCAAAAGTTGTTTATTAAAATACCGTATATGAAAATAACAAATAAAATGTGTATCTTGAATTTTCTCCGAATTACTCTTTGCATAACTAGTAAACCGTAAGGGATATATAAAAATGTGTTCTATAAAAATACACTTCTTATTAGAACTTTCAATTCATGTCATGTGCAGTTTTTGTGCAGTTCCCAGAGATATTCCTTGTTATGTTTTTTATTGTTTCATTTATATTATCCCCTTTAAAATCTAAGGTCATGTCGGGGGCTTTGCACTTGAAACACTCGTCTGTATGTTCTTTTACGTTTGGTTTAAATCATTTTATTTTTCTCAAACAAACACACACATACCTCCAAACTCTGTGGGGGATAGGGAATAATTCTGGCTAAAGAAAAATTCCCTGCCCCCGCCGGAAATCGAACCCAGTCGCTGACCGCTGGACCACGGAGACAGTTATTCCTTGTTATTGGTTTCAATATTAAACTACTTAATTTGCTCAAGCGCGGTATCTACTTTCTTTTCATTTCAATTGTTTCATATAGCTACGATTTGCATATCGCTTCAATCTAGTGTATTACTTTATTTCCCTTTTACTTACAACCAAAAAGACTATTTCTGCCAATGTTTTATTGATTTTCACGTTGTAAATAAAGAAATGATCTTTTGTAACAATATTTAACACATTATTACTTTCTTTACACGAACTATGTACATAGCGTATAGGAAAGGTATTGCACCATCAAAAAATGCGATACCGAGATTTCACCGGAAATACATGTTTTTGAGACTCCCTGAATCCAAAAAAAGCATTTTTTGAAAAATGTCCTTGTGTGTCTGTGTGTCTGTGGGCAGCATAGCTCAAAAACGAAAATACCGCTAAAGCCCAAATTTGGTATTTAAGTTTGGTATCTTCCAAGGATGCGACACGAAGATGTTTAAGAAAATCCCTCCACCCCAAACTACCCTTTACATGGAAAAAATGTTAAAAATTTTGATTTTCTTAAAAATAGCTCTAAGATTTTGATTAAAATATAGTATATTAAAGATATTTACCAAACAAATAAAATGTATATATTGAATTTTCTGGGAATAGCCCCTGAAGACTACTTTATTCTGGATGAATTTTGCGGAATTGTGTATGGCTGCTAAACCGTAAGAGATGGGGAAAAACTTACTTCACTGAAAATGTAGCTCACAATAAAACACACAATTTATGTCATACACATTTTTTTCGTGGAGTTGATCATTTTTAAGATATTCCTGGTTTTTCGTTTTAGCTTTGAAAAACTTATTCTTTTCTCATACAGGAATTTCGTAATTAGCATGAAGTAAATAGAAGCATAAGCTTTTTAACTACAATTTGTTGCAGAGATTTAGAGAAAGCCATGTGAATGGAACACATCAGATTTGTTTTCTCCATGTTTTCTTCTGCTAATATTGTAAAAGATAAGTAACCATTAGAATAATTACTTCGGACTGTTGGTTACTATATTTAAAACTAAATAGTTTTTAGGATCCACAGTAAGTTGTTCCGCGACGGTACTTTGTGCCGCAAAGCTAATCTAAGGATAATGTGGTCTCAGAGGAACATAATGCTGCGCCACTTCTTAAACAAAACCCTGATGAGCCTTTAGTCACGAAGACGATGTTCACCGTTCATCAAGCGGCTGCCTCCGACAGCAAACGCTAAGAAAAAGGTTCGGTGTTAATCTCGCCCGAAATTAGCGTACAGCCGTAGTGTTACAAAAGACTTGCAGATTAAGTTTAACAACTCTGTCGCAACTGTTTTTTGTGTGTGTTGTCGACAAAGGCGAAGTTAAGAAGTAGATCCGGTCTGCGGTTGACTCCGTGAAGCTGTAACGCAGCGTTTATGATCTCGAAAATGTTAATAAGTGAGGAGGGAAGACATGTTTTTCCGTGATTTATTGCCAACCCAGAAGCAGTTTCTTTGTGATCGCGAACTCGATGGTTGTTTAAGAGGAGAAAACACGGTGGAGCGAAAAATGCTGAGGCAAGAAAAAGGAACAAGTACACAAAACCCGGGATGCGACAGATGTTTTACTATGCTTGCGCATGCATCAACTGGGCTGAGGGATGGGGAAGACTTTCCTGTGGCAGGTTTCTTGCTGCTCCTGAAAGAAACTGCAGCCACCGAGAACTCTATTCTTACGAGGAGATTTGAATCGTGTGCAGCATATAGGAAATTCTCTGCAGAATATAACTGTGTACGTGAAATAAACATTGTAAGAAACTGTTTTCTGATTTTATAAGTACTAGTACTACTTATAGGTTACCTTTTTAAATTCCAATGAATTCATTTACGTCTCAGCGATCTTTGCGATATTATTATAAAAACTGATGTGTTCCATTCACATAACTTTCTATAGCTGTAGCAAATATAAACTATTCTTAAAAAAAAACACTTTAATCGAGAAAAGCATTATCAGAATTGATCTTATTACATGCATCTTTGTAGGTAGAAGGGAAATGAGAGCACACATTAAGCTAAATCGATAGTAAAATCATTTAAAAGCTTCAGTTGCATTATATGGTCCGTTCGAGAAAAGTGTTAGTATTTCAACGCTTAAAGCAATAACAAGTAGTACATCAGAAATGGTTAGTTGTACAAAAAAAGTGTATATGACATAAATTATCTGTTTTAACAAGATCTACATTTTCTGTATCGTAGACTTTTGAATATCTTTTAAGGTTTACCTGTTAAGCAAAATTCAGCAAAATGTATCTAGGATAAAGAGGTCTTCAGAAGCTATTCCCAGAAAATTCAGATACACATATTGCTTGTGATGTAAGTATCTTTAATAAGAAAAATTTGAATAAAAGTCATTAGAGCCATTTTTGAGAAAATTAAATTTTTCCATATAAGGGTTGTTCGGCTAGGGGGATTTTCTTAAAAATCTTCGTGTCATATCCTTGAGAGATATTAAAATTGGTATTATTTATTTCGTTCTTTCAGCTATGCTGTCCAAAGACATACACGGACCTTTTCCTGAAAGTCTGAAGTGTTCCATTTACATAGCTTTCTCTTCATCTCTACATCAAATTATTGTTAAAGCGCTATTTATTTATTTCATGTTATTCGAGAAAAATTAGAGAAGTGGTCTTATTACCTGCTTCTATGTAAGTAGAAGGGAAATAAGGGAGTGCCATAGACTAAAGTGGCAGCCAAAGGCTGTCCTGTTTGTATGCACTGGAGTTGACACATTTTCGTATGAGCAAGCATTTTAAAGCTGAAACCAATAACAAGGAATATCTCAAAAGCGACCAACTTTCATAAGCGATCAACTCCACGAATGGAGGGAACAACAAGCAATATAAATTCCTCAAAGAAATGTTACAAACTTTGGACCTATAACAAATATACATTTTGTGCAGTACAACACACACATTGGAACAGAGAGAACACCCTATTAGCAGTAAAAACCAAAACTTTTTCAGTTAAATTTTGAACGCGTTGGCCCATTTATATTAATCCAGAAATGCCTTCAACCTTCCCATAAACGTGAGCTTTAGAGCACAATCCCGAGTACAAGCAAAGTCGGGCAAATCCTCAAAATATGATTTAAATAAACGCGAAGCCATGCCACAACTTGCCAAGGTAATCTCAGCCAGTGAAGCCAAATACACACTGAGTCAGACCCTCGTCTCAAACCTAGCCCCGGGACCAAGACAAAAAACAAAGGAGAAGCTTAATCCCCTGGCGGACGTTCGCGAATTACTTAAACTAATCATTTGACCAATAAGGCACAGCACAAATGGCTCACCATAGACCTTCAAAAAGTGTTATTTGCACTCACAGTGAGATGTACTACAAAGCAGCTACCATGCTGCAACTTTTTTGTGTACGTGGCAGATGCTAACGATGTAACTTGTGGCTACTGCATGAGGGACAATCCTCTCGTGGTGCTAACAAAATTTGTTCATGCTTATTGCGTATAATGGTCATGTGAAGCTAGAAATCCTGGTAATTTGGTCTAAAATCTTCGCAGGCCAAAATATAAATTTATTATCGTTGTTTTATAATTCTATTGGTGATAAGCACAGCTTTCAGAGTGATTAACTTGAAGTTCCTTTTTAGCGGTCATAGCTTCCTTGTGTCGTACCATGCTTTTGCACAAATTGAGAAAAGAAACAGACAAATACAGCATTTGTTACTGATGAATTTGTACATTACCTTAAATCTGCAATGATGGCCATTTTCCCAAATGTTAAACATGTGTAAAATAAAGTTCTCTATATGAATGCAGAATGTCTGTAATGAATGCAAATAGATATATTTCAACAGCTTATTTATTTAAAGTTGCTTGCTGCATTGGGTAACTTCAGTTTGTCCTGTGTACTGAAGAAAATGTATTCAGTAGATGTTGTGAATATGCTAGAACTGATTAGTAGTGAACGCTGTACAAAATTACATACTGACTTTTATTGCAGCGTTCTACCCATGCAGTTGAATCTTTTACCACTAGTAAGTAGGGGAGGTTACAGAAAAAGCAGGTTAAGTTTCTGAGAGAATAACCTGTACCTTATGTACAAGATCTTTTATTAATAAACTCTCCAAGTTACTATTGGTAATATAAACCAATATAATAAGCGTATACACATTAAATCATTAAAGTCAGTGGGTACATAAAATTAAGCACATTTCTTTAGTTATTGCCACACATTAATTGTCAAATTGTAATTTGCCAAAGCCAAATTGTAGCAGTAATTTTAATGAACTACAATTCAAGGCTTAAATGCAAATTATTAACTATAAACAGTGACAATAATGAAAATTCATTAAAATCAGTGGCTGCATTAAATTAAACAAAACCGGTTTGTAATTTCCACTCATTATAAAAAAAAAATATTTTAGTAGCTTCATTAAGTTAAACAAAATCCTTTAGTAGTTTCCATGCCCTAATTGCCAAATGATAATTGCAATTAAGCAAAATTCAAAGCTTGAATGTAAACTGTCAACTACATAGAGTAACGATTAAAGTCAGTGGCTGCATTAAATTTAGCAAAATTCTTCTGTAATTACTTCTCTTTGATCGCAAAATTGTAATTCTAATGAAGCAAAATTAAAGGATTGAATACAAATTGTTACATGCCAGATTTTAAGCTATATATATTTAGGGTATCCCAGAATTCAACTGCACAAACTGGCAGAATTGTAGACGGGTCCAAAATAAACAGTTTGAGATAAGGAACCTACGGGCTATGGGCCCTAAAGTCTTTGCTAGAGCATAAAATGTATTAATGGTTAGCAGGCCACTGATCAAACCGCAGTGGACCGTAACTTGAGCTCATGAATTTCGAAGAACGTAGTCAGAGTGGCATTATTTAGCGCTATGGTTGGTGTGTGGGCATCGCTTAAGATGTTGAGGGTTCAAGCCTCCAGAGATTTACTTATTTTTATGCTGTCTCCTTTTTTGTATTTTATAATGAATCTTTCAGATTTTGCTTCGTTGCTCAATATGTTTTGTTCATACAGAACATTAAATTAATATGATGTATAACTAAGATGCAGATGCAACGGAGAACGTTTCAATAACAACTGCATTTGACGTCTGAAGGGGTACACTTCTCTGTACCTCTCAAAGCAGTTATTAAAATATCACAGAGTGGCGTGTTATGTATACTGTAATTGAAGGCACAGTTTACAATAAACGAAGCAATATTATCATTGTGTCAATTGAGCTTAAAGTGAAATAAAATTGAGCAACTATCTCTGTAATGAAACAAGTACCTAATAAAACTAATTAAGAAGTATGTAATAGTCAGGAAATCGAATTATACATTTTATATCTGCATGAAAGGCAAATAGAAAGAGACTTTGAGAAATAATACAATACCCGAAGCACAAAATAAACAGCTTATCAGAGAAGCTTTTCGATGTTACGATCTGTAACATCCCTACAGAGGTTGCGCCTACGAAGAAATGAATCTCGCATCCTGTCAAAAATTTCAATATTGTTGTGAGCCTCATCAAAAAAGCTAAAGTTGTGTCAGTAATTGTTCATCTGATTCAACGAAAATCTGGTAAGTCAGGCTTTTAATTTTGCGCAATGGTATCACGCAGCAACAAAATATTCATTTGCTCTGAAGCTCGCAGCTTAGATAACCTTAGGATTATCTGTGTTTTCTCTCCGATTCGCACCTCGTTGAAACAATTTGTTTTCTTACACATAATGTGTTTGCTTTTACAATAAGAAGACAATGTTTATAGCAATTCATGTGATCACGTGTAGGCATTAAACAAGTTTTTCAGAAACTTGCAGGATGACAGTAGCTCAAGTGGTTAAAACGTAATAATACCTGAATACAGATAAAAGCAAATAAAATCAGGCCGTTCGAATCTTGGTAATTACCCAGCTCTTTATTCCACCTCTAAAATCTTGGTTCAATTTCTATGTTTCAAAGCATACATACATACATAAATGTTTTAAACAGTTGTAATTTGAAATAAGAACTGAAGCTTTCCTGGCGACGTGTTAATTCAAACTCTTCTCGGGCTTCTAGCCAGGTAAAAACAACCTGGCTAGAAGCCCGAGAAGAGTTTGAATTAGTTGTAATTTGGTTTATTGAAGTTATTTACACAGGTTCTTTGATAATTGCTATATTTGTATTGGATTTTATCCCTTTTGGTGTTCTAGAAAAGTGGGATAGCTTGAGGTAGCTAATTACTCAGGATTTCTAAATTTCCACTACAGAGAAGATTAAATGATATGATTCCACTGTTGTTTATTTCACTATTAGAATTTAACTTGCATACATATCTGAATAGTATCTCTTTCGTTAAATACAATTAGTAGTTAGAAATCACAGTATAGATATTTTTGTGTGTCGCCTTGTTCCATTTAACCAAAATTGTAACTGTAATGTCAATGAGCGTAACAAAGCAGAAGAAAGAATTTAGAATGGTAAATTTCCCCAAAATGTTGATGCCCAAAATGTTACGTCTCATACAAGATAGTACCTTGTGTCCCCTCGATGCACTCACTATGTCGTTTTCCTTGTGATGAACAACTGGAACTCTCTCACAATATCTGTGAACCGTCCTTATAAACCCTGCTGGGAGAGGTGTAGTTCGGTTCTTCACCACCAGGCGCCAAAGCAGCTTAGAGAAGTAAGAGCAGTGCGCTCTATCCACTTTAGTTAGAAATAGAGCGGTAATTCCTGAGTATACCACCAAGAACTTGTGACTGGTAGCCGATGCTGACTTCGCAGGTGTAATTTCTGGCTGCTATTTGCTTGAAGCCAGCCGCCTTAGCTACATGGGGAAGTACATATTGTCCTTATAGAGAGGTGTAAACGGTACACATTTAATATTGACATCATTCACATTCTTTTGGATCTAGTTTGAACTGGAATGTTTATAGTTTGGCTTCAGAAATGTTAAATAAGTTTATTAGTGATGCTCTAATAGGTATTCTTTGAGAAAAACAAGAAAATTAAAAACTAAAAATTGGGAACTTTAGAGAGCGGTGTGATTTTATGGGATCGATGACCGGCGTTATACTGACTCACCCACGTATGTTTTGACGCAGAGCTCCAGTTAGCTACATCTGACCTGAAACCAACTTTGCTGTAATCAAATACGTGCACACCCTCAAAGAACTGGCAAGTTACAAGTGCAATGATTTTTAATATCGCAATTTTGTGCAGCAACACTGCATTCATTCGACTGGCATACAAATAAGGTATTCTGATTGAAAATAGGGCTCATTCGCTCACATTCTTATAACTTTGGGTCATTGATGTGCGATCCAGAAACCATGTCATCATGTTGACATTTGGCAAAAGGAACAATAGGTTGCTCGTCTAAACTGTTTATCCAGAACCTCTCTAGAATGGGGGTCGAACTCTGGGACATCTTGTACGTATATTGATCACTAACAGCCTTTCTTTACACCAGAGAGCTGGCAACGAAAGCTTTACTCCCGGACAATAAAGAAAGTAAAATGAAACGTAACTTTGGAAGCAAGAAATGAACAAATTGAGTCACGTAATAACCATTTAGCTAGTTGCAGAACATTTTCGATTACGGGCACCCACAAATCGAGTACAAATGGCACAGATTATTAACTTTATGAATTCACTACGTTGAATATTACCACTAACTAAAGCCTAAGAACAAAGAATTCAAAATTGAATATAAAGTCATTGAAAGATTTAGTTCGAGTGGGAGTAAGACTCTGTCACCAAGTAATTTACGATAAAAATGCTTACATAGCAGAAATCAATAACTTGAACTATATTAACAGCTTGCAATCAGATACACCTAAAGTTAAGAGGATTTTGGTTCAACCACATGAACAATATACTCATACTCGTGTATGCGCCGCCATCACTTAGATAAAGTGATCACTAACACCACCCACATTTGCCCCAAAAGAAGTACCCCATTCCATACCTTGTGCCGTGGTTATGGTTTTCGATTTACATTTCACTCCCCAAAAGGAAAGGAAATACACTGTTACCAGAAATCACTCAACAATCCCCTATTATGTTTTCGGCAAGTGAAGCTTGCTATTAATGCCCTTATATATCTATTTCATGAATCCAAGTTATGCCCACCTAGAACAAATCCACCAGCAAAAGGGTAATTCTGACATCCAACCATCTAAATTATTTTACGCCTTAACACAGAAAGCCCTCGCTCCGAAAATTTTCTGGGTCCACCGGTTTCCCCGCCACTCATTCCACCACTTGCCTCAACATTATCATCTTTCCTATCATCCATTTCACCTGCATTTCATTCCACTTTCTCATGCTATGGTCTGACCACTCGTTACAGGTTCTTCATTCTGTGGTTTCGTGCGTTGGATTACCGATAGGCCTCTGACCCCTAGGCATCCACTTGTAAGTCCTAAGCTCTAAATACACAGAGATTAAGCCGAATTCGTACATATACACATACATACGTTCAATTCAATATGTGCAGAGTAACAACTCACCTCCAGAATTTGACCACGAAGCAAAAATCTAAGACTGCATTCTTATAACTATGCAGATTAAGCCTACGTGGCACTCGTGGCACTTTGGCACTTTTCCTCTCTCCAACTCCAACTGCCTTTCCCTCGGAACCTCACATAGCACTTCTACCACACAGGCGGTGGCCAATCAGAGACCAAACAGAAACATTTCGTTCATAAAGAGGAGAAAAGGCTGCCAAGCAAAACTAAAAGCTGGAGCCGGAACGTCAAACGGCTCACTATCAATAATACGTTATTTATACGAAAAATGTATGGCTTTATATGTGCAATTTGCAAAACAAAGAAAAGAACGTTTTGTCTCTCACTATTTAAAAAAAAAATACATTGTAATTTGAAAACAGTACTATGCGTATAGCATTTTATTGGTTTCATAAAAGGTACATTTGTAGCATTCTTAATTTTAACAAATTAAAATAAATTTAACTCCAATATTTGTAAAATTTTTGGAAGTAATGAATATTCGTTTACACATATATCAATGTAGGATGTTTATTCTGAGGGTGAAATAAATTATGATATTGCTTAATAGTAAGGCATCTTCTTCCTATTATCTTCGTTTGAACATTTTGGTGCATGGCCCCATATTTTTCAGTGTTTCAATTATAGAAACTGAAATTAAAATATTTCTATCTTCCGTTTGACCCCATAATTATTTACTAACATAACAGCTTTTATTAAAGCATATATCCTTGACATATACAATGAACGTTTTAAGGGGAGATTAAAGCTTATTCCAACAATGTTAAATATCTTGATTCTTTGATCACTTTTCTGAAAATAGAGTGTTTAGATACATACCTTGTGTTTCTACTGGTCTAATTTTACAACAAATATTCATTATTAAAGGTTATATCTTTTTATAACTACACATTTAAATAAAGGAGCTTTCAGTGTTTTTTTTTCTGGAATCAGCTGTTCCTCAAATTCGAGTCAAAGTAGATCCGAAAAATTAACAGACTATTACCGTCATACATTTGAAGTTTCAAAAACAGAAAAAGAAACATGTATGTTAAAAATTGGGTTTAAAGAAAAATCGGTTTAAAGTTAGAGCTTAAAACCCCACATTTGTGTTTATACTGCTTTGCGTAAAATAGGGGGAATCTATACGAATATTTTGGTAGGCTTAATTAGGAACTTTAAATAACAAAGAATTGAATGAATTCAAGTTTCAGAATTTATTCTCAGTGTTCTGAATTAACACTGTGTAGCTGAATAACGTATGCCAATATAATATTATTTACTTACGCACATTTGATAGCCCTTTCTGTTCCTTGAACATTAAGTGAACGATTCTCCGACAGCTGATGGTAAAACAAAAGAAATAATTTGGAAATAGTAGGAAACCCCAAATTTGCTCGGACGAAACATTCCAAATCAGCAAGCATATCTGACTCACACATACTCATCGGGCCCCAACCGACTTGTCGAGTTCTCGCCATGTGGCTAGAGAATTAAAGGTGAGCCACTCCGGGTTGAAAAGCTGCTATTGGCTCTGCCTGTGACGTAGTCGAGCGCGCGGAATACATATTCAGTGCAGCGAAAGAGAAACAATTTGAATTGTACCCTCACATAGCTACACGCTCTTAAATTGCTCACTGTCACTTTAGCCTAATACATTCGTTTGTTCCCCTTAAAACTTCAAGAAAATGTATAGTAAAACTATTTCTGATAATATTTATGTCAATTAGAATGAAGTGCTGGTGGTGGTGGTGGTAACAACGTTGTTGCACATGAAATTTCTCTTATCAGTTTACCAAGTTTCAAGTTGGAAGAGCTTCAGAATATGCGGTTTTAAAAGTGTTGAGCTAGTTAGCATTTTAAATAGTTCAGCTTAAATTATTTATTTTCCCTTAGTTGCACCGAAAAAAATATCTTGATCGACAAAAAACTGCTTACTTATTAAAGTGGTTAAAATCCATTTATATCTTACTTATTTATATAGTTGAAATGAAACATTATATTGTCGTTGTAAAAATAATTAATTTTTATAAATACAGGGTTACTACAAAAAAAATAGACAACTTCAACTGCCTGTAAAACAAAAACTATTAGAGATAGCAGCCTAATTATTTTGGAGGTATGTTGAGAAACTCTCAAAGTTTTGTTTGTTACTATTGGTAACGCTGTAGTATTTGGTTTGTTGTTGCAGAAGCTGAAATGGGGAAAATCCTGTGGAAAAGGCATATTGCGTGTTGGAATTTGCTAGAACGCAATCAGCAACTGTTGTCCAACGACATTTTAGAACACATTACCATAAAACGCCACCGACTAGACAGTCAATCTACGACTGGTATAGAAAATTCGAGACAACGGGATGTATGTGCAAAGGGAAGAGCTCGGGAAGACCAAGAGTTTGGGAAGAAAACGTTGAACGTGTTCGTTCTGCCTACATAAGAAGCCCACAGAAATCGACATCTAGGGCAAGCATGCAATTACAAATTCCACAGCAAACTGTATGGAAAATCTTGCGGAAGCGACTGCACATGATGCCTTACAGATTACAGATGTTGCAGTTTCTGAGTGAAGAAGATAAGGTCATACGGCGTGACTTTTGCATCGACATGTTGCGACATGATGAAGACGATGCTGGTCTTTGTGAGCGCATCATTTCATTTTTGTGGTAACGTGTTCTAAAATGTCGCTGTACAACAGTTGCTGATTGCGTTCTAGCAACAACACGCAATATGCCTTTTCCACAGGATTTTCCGCCATTTCAGCTTCTGCAACAACAAACAAAACACTACAGTGTTACCAATAGTAACAAACGAAACTTTGACAGTTTCTCAACATACCTCCAAAATAATTAGGTTGCTATCTCTAATAGTTTTTGTTTCACAGGCAGTTGAATTTGTCTATTTCTTTTGTAGTAACCCTGTATATTCAAAGATAATAATTATATCTATAATAGTTTCAATAAAAGATTAAAAGATGCAATAACATGTGTACACTGTTTTCCTCTTCAGCTAAGATTAATTAAGCGCTGCACAACAAAAGCTTCATGTTTGGATACTAAACTTAAGTTTAAAACTTGAGAGTGAATCCATAAATTTATGGTGGTAAGAGCATTTCATAATACGCTACGAAACTGTTAAATACTTATGATTAAAATACAATCTTCACAATGATTTAAATATTTTAACGTTTTTTGTTCACTATTTTTGATGCCCTGAGTATATCTAGAGTAAAAATGAGTAAATGTGTGTATTTTGGGGTTTTCAAACATACATTCCCTTTCCTGCTTCAAAACTAGGTCCAAGAAAGAAATGCCCTCTGCATCGTGGAGCAGCGTAGTTCCTGATTTAAGATGATGTAAGCTTATACTTAAAATTTAGCGTTTTGTTCTCTACTCTTTATTATGTACACCGCCTCAATATAGGATTACAAAAACTATGCTAACACAGACACAAGTTAAAAATTTGCTTTGAAAAGACAAAATAATTAATCAGCTCAGAAACAAAGAATGATAAAAATGCTTTCATTATTTCAAACACAGAGCCGGATTATCAGGATATGTTGTGCGGTCGTGTCGATTTAGTCCATTTCTGCATAAAATATAAGGAAAATACTAATAACATTTGAATAACGGAGGTACAACACGATGAGGTGTGCTATTTTTAATCTGAATTCTAAATTATATAATGTGAACTATATAATCCCGACAGAAAATGCATAAACTATATTACACGCGCACAGAAAAAAGAATATAGAATACAAAGCCATTGTGTATATGCGCTCATTTACATGCGATATGCAAAATAAATGCAGAAGAGAGAATTCAAACTAAAAATTGCTGTATTACTTTCTCTAAATGTACTTGCATATAATTGGTAGAGAAGGTTTCCATTCAAAAATTCGATTTTAACCGGAAACAAGTTTTGAGTTTAACTCCATGGCACGACAGCTCACAAGGAACATTGGCCTACCACCCGGCCGCTGCGTCCCCCATCTCAGTCCATTACAGACGTCATGGATTGGGTGCATAATTGGAGGGTGAGACGTGGTCAGCGCCTCGAATCCCTCCCGGCCCGTTAATGTGGTCCTCATGACCTGGAGCCGCTACTTCTCCATTAAGTAACTCCTCATTTGGCCCCCAGGGACCTCAGGAGGCTGAGTGTACCCCGGTTCAGGTCTCCCACGCCGGTACTGGGAATCGAACCAGATCTCCCGCTTGGCAAGCAGCTGCCCTACCACCGCGCTAAGGAGACGACCTAGTTTTGAGTTTACCTGAATCAAAAAAAGAAAAAGGCATTCTTAGAAAAAGGTGTGTGGGTGAGTGTGTGTGTGTGTGTGTGTGGGTGAGTGTGTGTGGGTGAGTGTGTGTGTGTGTGTGTCTGTGTCTGCGGAGAGCATAACTTAGGAAAGAAAAGAGCGTGAAATACCAAATTTGTTATTAAAGTTTATTTTCCTTTAAGGATACAAAAGAAAGATTTCAAACACCCCTCCCCAAAATACCCTTTATATGGAAATGTTTTTTGAAAATGTGGTTTTCCTCAAAAAGCTCTCTAACGATTTTAATTCAAATATCGTGTAGTTAATATATTTACATGGCAAATAAAATTTATATCTTGCATTCTTTGGGAATAGTCTGTAAAGAGCTCTTCATTCCGGATGAATTTTGTATGAATGGTAAACCGTAAGGAATAAGGACAAATTTGCCACATAAAGATCTCATTAAAACGCACTTGCTTTACAGTTAGCCACTTCCGAGATATTCTTTGTTATTGGATTCAGTTTTAAGCTATTTCAACATTTTTGAAACTGGAGGTCATCTTCCGTTTCATGATCTTTTTTTTTATATGTGTTGACTATCACTTTAGTGTATTACCTTATTTCCCCTTTAGTTAGAAGAAATTAATGCAAACATTTCTGCTAATGTTCGTCACGATTGCCACGATGCACATAAAGCATTAAATCCTTTGTAAAAATTGTTTGTAGAGAAAGTCATGTGAATGAAACACATAACATTTCTTTATGTTATTTCACTGTTTATGTTCAACTGATTTTTACCAGATATTGGTCTAAATCTTTGTAAGTTTGCTCAATTATTAAATCAAAATAACCTTCAAAATTTAGAAAAGGTCACTTATCTACATTACACAGGTTTTGGGGAAAATAAATATGCCACTGTAATTCGTGCGGACTGAAGGTATATAATAATATTCGCAAGTTGCGGTTTATGTATATGTTTATTTTTAAATTAATGCATTAAAGATTAGTTTATCGTTTTTGTCCCAATTTATGTTTACAGTTGTTTCCTCGTCCAATTGCAATCCTTTCTCCAATTTCGTTTATTCCTAACCAACATTATTTATACCCGGAGATTTTGCTCAAGTGGATATCCATTTACTAAAAAGTTTTCAAGATGCTAATATATTTAAAGTTAGAGGTTTTTTTACCTTATTAATAATTATTTTGACGTTTTCATTAAACTTAAATGTGCCAATATAATCTAAATTAGGTGAAAATACCAGAAAACTTTCGTTAGTGTGAGAATTCTATTTATTGTGTTTCTCTGTAGAAATAAAAACGGCATATTGGTAAGTCTTGTCAAGTTTCTCACACACCATTTATTGTATCTTTATGCGAGGTCCCTCCAAAGTATACCATAGACGTATAGGAAGGATTTAATCTAGCTAGCTTCCAACAGCCAGCTAAACGAACCCTAAGTAGGTTAACTGCAAAACCGAGAACATACATTTTAGGAAACATAAAATAATAATAAAATAATGTAAACGGGCGTAATATACTACGATGCATTTATTAACTAATTTCTTAGTGCCTGAATTAGGTCTTGTGTCCAAGAACTAAACCATATAAAATAACGTTTTTGAAAGGTGTATTGAATCGGGTTTTGAGGGGTATATTGGATTAAGAAATAAAGAGTTTAAACCTAAATGGTTGCCTAGTTTCAATAAAAAGGCTTACTCTCCACGTATATACAAGAGAATCTGAATCGTGTTCTCAGAGTTTTCTGAAAAACTGAGGATTCATAAGGTAGTGAAAATTTATCGGATAGAATAATAACAAACTTAATAATAGAAACTTTAGCTTTTAGATTTTCGTATCAGATAAAACAAAAATAAATACTCACATCAAACACTAATATTAATCTTAAATAAGAGCTTTTATGTACAAAACAAAACAGTTTAAATGCATCCCTGGTCGAGTGGTCAGCGAGCTGATAACTCATTCGGAGGTCCCGGGTTCGATTCCCGGCTGGGGTGGAGAATTTTTCTTTAACCAGAATTATTCCCTACCCCCATAGAGTCTAGAAGTATGATTAAGGGAGAGAATGTGAGTATGTTTAGTAATATAAAATGGATAAACCTAATGCTATAACCCTACAGTAAAACAACGTATTTCGCAAGTCAAACACCCCGATATGACCTTTGAATTAAAAAAAAAGAAAAACAGTTTTAATTAAACATTGATTAAATACAGGTACTTCACTATATTTGTTTGTCACGACGAATTACATACCTCTTTATATTTATGGTGCTGAGAGATTTATAATTTATGGCCTGTAGTAATCAGTATTAGACCTGACTATTTGCTCCATGAATTTGCTAAATTCAATTCTCTAAATAACATTTTATTTCAATTCTTCTAGTTATAATCTCTGAGTTTTACTCGTGAGTCAGTAATTGTAGAACAATTCGCATGCGGTCGGAGAGTACCATCGATTACATTTCATTTAAATATAATTATGTAATTCTCTAAATAAAATAACAATCCTAATTCATAACAAACAGGTAACTTGTCTTATTGTTAGCTCCCGCATAGCCGGTGGAAAAGGTGATTAAATTAGCACTGAACATCCATACATCACTGCCAAAATAAAGTGGTATGGTGTAGTTTTTATAACCTTTTGCTTTCTCTGCCATATACAATGAATTTAATAGTTAGAGAAAGTATTGCTTTTTTTCCAAAATTCTATAATGATATTTCATAAAAAAATACAATTTTTAAAGGATCATTGATCCAAATAAAGCATTTTTATTTTCTTTACACTTACTATGTACATAGTGTATAGAGAAGGTATTGCACTCCACCTAAAAATTCAATACCGAGATATCAATGGAAATATATGTTTTAGGGCTCCCTGGATCCCTGCTGGCCTACCACTCTTCACTGAACATCCATACATCACTGCCAAAATAAAGTGGTATGGTGTAGTTTTTATAACCTTTTGCTTTCTCTGCCATATACAATGAATTTAATAGTTAGAGAAAGTATTGCTTTTTTTCCAAAATTCTATAATGATATTTCATAAAAAAATACAATTTTTAAAGGATCATTGATCCAAATAAAGCATTTTTATTTTCTTTACACTTACTATGTACATAGTGTATAGAGAAGGTATTGCACTCCACCCAAAAATTCAATACCGAGATATCAATGGAAATATATGTTTTAGGGCTCCCTGGATCCCTGCTGGCCTACCGCTCTTCAACCAATGACACCGCCAGTTTGACACCGGCCAGTTTGGTCTTTGGCAGAGAGCTGCGACTGCCATGTGACCTGATGTTTGGGGACCCTCCTGGGACATTATAGCCAGCAGTCAACTTGGAGGCAGCGCCGTGGCCGAGTGGTTAGAACACTCGCCTCTCTTACCTAGACGGTGTTAGATTTGTGGTGGACAAAGCGGCGCAGGGACGCGTTTTCTCCAGGTTTCCCCCACTATCGCATTCCACCGGTGCTCCATGTTCATTTCATGTATCATAAATGTCATCGCTTGCGGTGCCACAAGTAGTAAAAGCGGACGCTAAACACTATCAAAAAAAAAAAAAAAAAAAAAAAGTTGACTTGGATCATCTCGTGGGTCATTTTCATGACATGCATAAGATTGCCCGTCAAAACGTCCAAGTAGCGAGCGACCGGATGAAGAGCCGCAAGAGCGGCAGGCCAATAGCCGAGATTTCCAGCAAGATGATCTGGCTGTATCGGTTTACTCGGATCAAGGACGCTGCTCCAAGCTTCAGCAACCATGGCAAGGGGCGTACCTTATGGTGAAGAGGATAAATGATGTCGGGACGACCAGTCCTGAGGAGGAAGCACGTGACAATGTCGTCAACGTCTCACGTTCGCTGAGGCACGCGGCTACGAGAACTGGAATGTTGGACGTTGCAGTTGCAAAATGTATTCCATATATTTTTCAAATTTCAGAGGAACATTAGCTTAAATATATTGCGTATAATGACTCTCGGTACTAGCATTTATTGCAGAACAAAATATTACATTAGAGTGCATTCCTGATTGGTAAATAAATACTAAGTGTTGAGGATGAATTATTTTATTTCTAATTTTCAAGAATATTAATCTATTTAATTCGGATTCTTAATATATTTTACAATTTCAATAAAAACTGATATCCCAGGTAATGAAGTACAAAAGGATAAACATCACTAAGTATAACGAAAATTGTATTAAATCCAGTTCCTGTGTGGAATGAAACAAGAAATTACGTTCCGGTTAATACAATATTTTGAAAAGACTATACTAAATCACATTTTAAACATACTTTGAGAAACAACTTTTCACAACAAAAATATCTGTTTTATACGCGTTAAAACAATTATGTGGCATTATTATTATTATTATTATTATTATTATTATTATTATTATTATTATTATTACGATGACGATGATGATAATGATAATTATGATTATTACCATAGTATATTATTATGATATATTACTATCATTATTTTTGTTATGCTCATTTTATCATTATTTTTATCATTATTATCAGCATTATCATTATAATCATTGTTTTTGTTATTGTTATTATTGTTAATTTTATGATTAATGTTAGTATTTTTAATTATTGTTATTATTTTTAGTTTTACCAATAATACTATTGATATTATTATTATTACCAATATTATAACTGTAATATAAATCCACGTGTCTCTGGAAAAAAGAATATGTTAATGCCGAAGAAAATAAATGTAAAAAAAGGTGTATATAAATGCACTTATCAGGATGTCTACATTTTGGTAACTAATTGCACACGAAAAATAGTTATGTGTATACTGAGTAGTAAAAGTGTAAATAATCAACAATGTTCTTATTCTATGAAATTTCTTTATATTAATTTACAAATTTCTTTGAAGATTTTTTCCCCCATTAGTCATCTTGAACACTCGAGCTTCAAGGCATGGAATTTACAAAAATAAGTCATTCATTTACACTAATAGTAATTTGTATACTTAACATTAATGCTTTTCTTAAGAATGCATACCCAGATTTACTGAAAACGACATCCTGGCCCTATATACGTGTCATGCTATTTATATTAAACAAGCAATATATTTTGCATGAAAATCATTACGTTTTGTCCAGTATTATTTTGGTTCCTATGAAATTCTTACACGCTGCAGTGGTAGCACTTTTTAATAAAATGCTGTATCCGAATTAGTTAGAGAACTCAGTGGTCTAATTGGTGGAGCAAAGCAATCGGTAGTATAATATTCATTTCTTTTTTTTATGAAGTTTGAATTTCTCTTAATTTTCCGTGGACTACCCATCACTATTTGTTAGATATGACAGAAAAGGAGAGGTCATTTATGTGTTTTCTCTCTTGAAACCCTTCGTTCTAAGATTGCAGATTTTTGCCATCACATCTGTGTTAGACATGGACACAATAGGTACATGAAATGGATTTCTTTGGCACACTTCAATTTTGAAGGATTGGAAGGTTCAACGTTTTCAAGAATACGGAGAAAAAATGTTGACGAGGTAAACAAGGTACTCAGACAACCATCTGGTGACCTGTTTTCCCTTTCGAGAATTGTGATTTTTGCTTCCTGGTAAAATCTTAATAATTTAACTGGCGAAAGAATTCCTAAGTATTGATTCATGTCGTCATCATCGGGTTTTCATTTTTGAAACTGAAAGGTTTTCTGTACAAAATAAAACCTCATTTTGAAGTTTTGATGCCTTAGTCTGTAATAATTCCGTCTTCTTAATGCAATGCTCGCTTTAATATGCGTGTAGGAAAGATTATGTACAGACAATAATTGGAAGTAAAACAGGCATGTAATAAAAAGAATGAAACGAACAAACGTCATATGTTTATTAAGCTATGGCGGTGCTGTGGTCTAGTGGTTAAACCGCTGTTCTCCACATAGCCGGCCCAGAATCGATCCTAGGCACCCGCATATGGGATTTGTAGTGGACGAAGCGGAGTCTGGGAGAGTTTTCTCTGGGTGCCCGGTTTCCCCGCCTCCCATTCCACCAATTTCTCTATCATCACCTTTCCTATCATCCATTTCGCCTGCATTTCATATCATCCACTTCCTCACGCTCATGCCTCACCACTCGTTCCATTCATTGGTTTCATGCCGTTGGCTCCCCGACAAGCTTCTGACCCCTAGGCATCCGCTTGTAAGTCCTAGGGGGCTGTCAGTCCGAAATATGGGGAGGGTAAGGAGACTACGAATGTTTATCATGCTAAAAATATGCCGCCCATTTCATATATATTTGCTGATGAAAAACGAGGAGTTTAAAATAAAGGTTCCTTTTTGTTATGGTATAAAGTAAATATGCATTCAATAACTCATAGACGATTAATTATATCTTAAACATATGTCACTGCTTTCAAACAGCTTCATTTTTCCGAACTTTTTCTTGTCTGAAAAGCCCATTCTTTATTTTGGTAATTATATTTTTTTCGTCTTACTTAAAACCATATTTTGCCACACCCAACTTTCTCTATACATTAAAACTCTACACAGCCTTGGTATAATATGTTTATATAGAATGGTTGCTCTTCTATTTTTACCTTCTCTACGTACTATGTACATAGTGTATAGAGAAGGAATTGCACTCCACCCAAAAATTCGATACCGAGATTTCACCAGAAATATATGTTTTAGGGTCCCCTGTATCCAAAAACAAGCATTTTCAGAAAAAGGTCCGTATGTGTGTGTGTGTGTGTGTGTGTGAAAACGATAACTTCAAAAACAAAAAGTCGGTAAAATACCAAACTAGGTTTCTTAAGATTATGTTTAAAAAACAATAAAAAAACTCCTTAAATAATTTGTTTTTCTATATTTTTTAAGAACTTATTTAACGCCCCTTATAGTTATACTAAAGGAGCACAGAACCTAATTCAAAAATTTTGTGTCCCCCAACCGAACTCTAATTATAAGTATGGTAATAATACCATAATTATTTCATATAATTTGCATAATATAAGAATAAGATTTTCATTTCCGTGTAAGTGTTTATGTTGAACTTTTCGGTCTGACCGTTTTACAATATCTCGCTGCTTGCAGAAGCTTATAGATAGTTTTGTGCAATCTTATTTTAGGTAAAATTATGTCAAAATACTTAGATAAATTATTTAAACTCATTTTAAAAAATTAATAATATTTTATATGAAAACGCTGTCTGTATTGGAGGAAATATCATGTAGTTGTTGATCTTCTATTCATTAAATGTGCCCCATTTCTAAATAATAGTGTTAAGTGTTTGATATCTCACTTTACGGTTGTGTTGAAAACATGCACATAGGTGTTTTGATAAACCTTTTTTGCTCATAATTACTGCAATACGGTATAATTATTAAAATGTTGTCTTACAATTGTCATTATTTAAATTTCACAGGGCTGAATTTTGTTTGTTTTTGCCCTTATGGATCAAGACATTCATAAAATTTCCCTCAGCAAGTTTGGTGCTGAAATAATCATCCTATTTTTGCTAGGATCATACACACAGGAATTAAGGTCCTTTATAGTGTCTCTACACGTACTATATATATGGTGTTTAGAGAAAGTATAGTAATGCATACAACAATTCCATACGCAGATTTCACCGGAAATACATGTTTTGAGACACGTTGATTCCCCCCAAAAAAAAAAAAACATTTTTAGAAACATGTCAGTGTGTGCGTGCGTGTGTGTGTGTGTGTGTGCGGTTCAGTACGTTCATGGATGTGACACGAAGATGTTCAAGAAAGTCCCCCCCCCATCCCAAGCTACTTTTTACATGGAACAATTGCTCTAACGATTTTTAATTAAACAAATCTTATGTTTAAGACTACTTTATGACAGATGAAATGTACATCTTGGATTTTCTGGGAATAGCCTCTGAAGATCTCTTCATTCTGGGTCTTTGTATAACTGCAAAAAGTAAGAGATATACAAAAAATTACTACAAAAAATGTATATCTCACTAAAACACACAATCTATGCCATATACATTTTTTTTGTAGAGTTAACCTTTTTCGAGATATTCCGGATTATTATTTTCAATTTTAGTTGCTTGCATTAGTATATGCCGTTTTTCCTTTGATTCAAGTTTAAAACTGGAATTATAATAAAAACATATGGAAATAAACCCATAAAATTATTAGAGAAAAAATAGACAAAGTAGAATTTTAGGGCAAAAAGTTATATATCTTTATTACTTTTCGTTTATGATTGAAGGTTAGTATAACATGAAATTAATCCTAGAGTAAAACCCTATTTGCATAGCTACGCTTAGAACAAGCGGAACTTAAAGGCACCGACAGACAACAAAGGGTTTAACTTTTCTCAAACGGAAGACATCTTTTTTCTCATTTCTCGTTTGTTTACTGCATGCAATAAAGAGATTGGAATTTCAATTGTTTCACATAGCGACCGGCTTTTAAAATACGAGACTATGGCTTTAGCCGTGTATTTTCTAATTCCCCTTCTACTTACAAGACAGCTAGTAATAGACTAATTCTGCTTATGTTTATCTCGATTTGGAGGATGCACATAGAAGAATAATAATTTGTTACACAGATGTAGAGAAAGTCGGGTGATTGGAACACATCAGACTTTCTTCATATGTAATTAATTATTTTACCGAATCAATTTTCTTCTTCAACAAATAAGACAGTGTTATTTTAGCAGTGTAAGGAAATTTCTGCCTCTATACTCATGCACTTAGACAAGTATTCGAGTAGCATTAGCAGTGAACAAATACCCTTTGAAGTTTGTCCCAAAACACTGGGGTCAAGTTGAAGGCAAGTAATCTGGCTCCCGTCTGGACTGCTGATTGCATTGCACTATTGTTGTTGACCCAAATGAGGAACATTGAGAGTTCCCAGTCGCGATAGATTTGTAGGGTGGCACAGGTGTCTATGATCTGACAAATAGAAGAACAAAAGCTACAGACAACACTAGGAATGATTTTACTTTAAAATGCGCCTACCTAACTTCGTATCTACCTGCTGTCTATCTCTCTGATCATACAAACTATTATGAAATCTTCAGTGGAATGCAAAAAAAAAAAAAAAAAAAAAAAAAAAATCTGATGTTTTCCATTCACATGATTTTCTCTAGCTGTTAGACAAAGAAACACGTTTATTTATAAAATATTATTATTTTATCTACAACAAGTTAATCAAAGCAGACAGTATAAATTCTTATTATTTGCTCCCTTGTAAGCAGAAGGGACGTAAGGGAATACACTATTCTAAACCGATTGTCAAAGCTGGTCCTATGTGAAACAACTGAAGTTCGGTTCGCTTTGCATGGCTTGCAGTAAAACAAGATAGATGAAACGAAACGACTTTCCGTTTGAGAAAAATAGTTTAAAATTTAAACCAATAACAAGAAGTATCTGAGAAACGTAGAGTTTACATAAAAATCGTATATGACATAAATCAATGTTTTAATGATATCTACATTTCTCTATCTCTTAGGGTTAAACATTATGCGAATTTTGTAAAACTGATCCTGAATAAACAGTTCTTCAGAGGCTATTTATTCCCAGAAAATTCAAAATGTACATTTTATTTATGATGTGGATATCTTTAATACAATATTTTAATCAAAACCGTTATAGCCGTTTTCGAGAAAAAAAAATCGAAACTTATTTCCACGTAAAGTGTAGCTTGCAATGGGAGATTTTCTTGAAAATCTTCGTGTTGCATCCTTGGAAGATGCTAAACTGAAATACCTAGTTTGTTATTTAATAGTCTTTTCGTTTTTGAGCTTTGCTGTCCACACACACACACACACACACACACACACACATACACACACCATGGATTCAGAGTACCAAAAATAATACATAATTCCGGTGAAATCTCGATATCGAATTTTGGGGTGAAATGCAAAACCTTATATATCTACTATCTACATTCTACATATGGGCTAGAGAAAGTAAAAAAAGATGTCTTAATTTATTTTGGGATATAATTGTTTCTACTTAGATATTATACTACCATGCAGCTTTTAGGTGCATTTCACTATCAATTTTGTTTAGGTTTTTTTTAAATAGAATTATTCGATGAGCAACTTAAACAATAGCTTTCAGGATAATGAAAATCATTTCCTTGTTGTCAACCGTAATCTTGTGTGATTAAACATAGTTCTTAAAAAAAAAGGGAGAAGGAAATATTGAAATAGTTAAAATATCATTCCATATTTTTACTTACTCTACACACAATCCTTAAAAATATTATCCTGTGCGCTTCTTTTTAACTGACTTAAGCTTTGAATACCTACACGCTACACATTTATTGTATGTATAAGGAGGATATGGTTTAAACGTGTCAGATTTTATAAATACAGGTTGTCCACTTTTTGAAAGTGCGTGATCTTTGCATGACCACGAGAAAGAAAACAAAGAATAAATATTTCAACAAAGTATAGGTACTGAAAAATCGAACCCAATATAAAAGAATTTCATCTCAGAAATCGTAAAACCCAGAGAAACCTTAATTTGATATACGTGGTCTGCTTCAAGCAGCTCTACAAGTTTTTGAGGTAAGAGTTTGTCTGTCTCTTACATTTAGCTGTAAGACAAAACTCATTAAGAATTAAGAGAACTTCAGAGACTATTTCCGGAAAATTTAACATATTTTATTTGCCACTTTAAACCTAAAGTGTGTAATATTTTAATTATAATTGTGGAGCAATTTTTCAGAAAATAAAAAAAATAACTAAATTTCTCCATGTAAAGTGATGTCTTACGTTGAGAGGTTATCTAGGAGATCCAGGATATCTGTAGTTTTCAGTTTTTAATAATGTTTGTTCTAAGTAGAGTCAAACAGAAAGATTCAATGCCATTGCGTGGATTTGAACCACGGATCTCCCGATCATTAGCCGGTTGCTCTTCCACTGAGCTACCATGGCAACATGCCGGTATAGCATTGAATTTCTCAACTGACGCGCATGTTTCCCGGTAAACGACAAGGTGATCTCAAATTATTTTGAGATGACAGCCTCAATGGCGACTTACAATGTTGTAAGTCCTTTAGATCCAGGATTCATAGTATAGCCAAATATTATGGTCAATTGGTATTGGAATAACTGACTCTACCTATCCAACTCCTGTTCTACACACGGCTTGTGTGAAAAAACAATTATTCCTATAATTGAATATTAATTTTATTGTGATGATTTTTTAAATGCACATCAGTACTCCCATGAAATAATTTGTGCGTTGAAAGGGAAGCATAAGATCCAAACGCTTAGGAGTCTTGGATTTTGCAAGTATATATTATATGCCTCGAAATTCTGCTGTATTGACATCAAAAGTTGGCAAACTTAATTGATATTAATCACTAAAACTCCCTAGATTGCACCCCAGTGCAGATTCATTTAAGGTCGCGGAATACTATGAATTCTACAGAACAAGACAATAGCGTGGCCCCGGTGGCCGGGACGTAATTTACTTGTAATGGCGATAGGACGCAACAACTCTTGTTTACAAACGTGCAGCTCCTTGGAATTTCTCAGATAAATCACGCTGTGGCTGAGACGGGGAGGTCGAGAGAGAATGGTGCTAGTAATGGATTGCTTCAGAAGTCTTAGCGACCTGTCTCGCAGAATTACAGAGGCTGCGAACAATCGCAAGCGATTAGAGTCCCTCCAGCGTGACGGCAGAGAAAGCTAAGGAAGTCCAGCTTCTTGGAGCGCTGTTACTCAATAGTCAGTCCACTTCAGGTCTGACATGGCCAATGATTGTTTTCAGACCAGCCTTCACTATTTCGCCCCCGTTCTATAAACTTCTGCAATATTGGAATAATTGTTTTTTTTTTTCACACAAGCCATGTGTAGGACAGGAGTTGGATAGGTAGAGTCAGACTGAAAAATTCAATGCCATAGCCGGGATTTGAACCTATCTCTAGCAAGAGCTACCATGGCAACCTGCCGGCAAAGCAATTGAATTTCTCAACTGACTCGTATGTTTCCCAGTAAACCACAAGGTGCTCTCAAATTATTTTGAAATGACAACCCCAATGGCGTGTTTTGTTTTATGGACGCTCTTTAACTACTGTGGTTCTCAGCGTCCCATTCTAAATTTGGCGTGAAAGATCGCTTAATTTTGCTCAGAGGCCTCTCTATCAGGCTTGAAGTTCTTTTACGTGCCGTAAATCTACGACACGGGACCAACGGCCATGCTAAGGATTTTTACACCCGAAAAAATCCATCGTTCTCCACCGGGTTTGAACCCGCGACCTTGGGTATATGAAGTCAGCATGGTAACCATTACAGCACGGAGGACGACACACAACCCCAATGGCCACCTACAATGTTGTAAGTACTTTAGACCAAGGATTCATGGTATAGCCAACTATTATGGTCGATTACTATTCCAATAATTGTTTTTTCACACAAGCCGTGTGTAGGACAGAAGTTGGATATCCAACTTCTGCAATATTACATCACAAGCAGAATTCTTTTCCTTTTTACGACCGGCGACATATATCATCATTAGGGGATGGTGATTTTTAGCATTTTGAAATCACTATTTTAATTTGGGCATGAAAAAAACTTTAATGTGACGTAAATATCATAGTATTAGTAAACGGGAACTGAATTCTCAACAATAACAATGACACTGATATTCACAACAATGACAAAATAATAAAATATTGTTGACAAACGGTAACATTTGTGTCAATAACGTATACATAAGGTCAGTGTATTCATTTGAGGACATGGTTCTTTATTCTCATTTTTGTTTACAAATTTATGCACAAGTTGTTGTAGATAAAGTAGAGTACCTTTCTTTAATATTTGTTAACAAGAAAATGTGATTGTTATTTGAATTTGATAACAATGAACTTGATTTATTTCTGTACGCCAAATTTAGATTTATAATATGTATTTTACAAACAGTTGAGGGATGAAGGAATTCGTTTCCGCATTCCAGATTAGTACTTGGCAAGATTTAAATATGTTTTTAATCTTAAAGACTTACCAAAACCGACACTTAATATTTAATATATCCATCTTAAATATCGTTCCTCATAAATTGAATTTAATTAATCCAATAAAACCACAAGCTATTCATAAATTAATACAGAATGAAACTAATACACCTTTATTTACTGTTCTTAAAAAATATATTTTTTTTCAAATTATTGGGCCCAATTTTAGTAAAAATCCCGACAAAGCAGAGTTTGAGTTATAGCTACAAACAATTAATAGGTACGGTTATTTCACGGCCGAAACTAGAAGAAACCACATTGCGAAAGACGATAGCAGACATTTCTCTCTCTCTCTCTCTGTCTCTCTCTCTCCTGACATTGTGAACAGCAGGTGATACTGAATAAAATAGCTGAGACCATGTATGGAAATAGGTTAATAGGGCATACTTTATAAGCAAATATAAATATGTATTTAAAATGTTTACAAATATTCTACGGAGAAGTGCTTAGCTTCATCAAGTGAATTATTTTTTGAACAAATAGAATCAGTATTAAAAATTTCTCACCATTAATGGGTTCAGTATGCATTTTATTCTCATCCTTATACTAATGATCCACACGAAATCAGAGTTTATTTAAATAATGCAAGAAATATTTTTCGCATATTCGTACACCTAATGAAAGGTATTCGGTAAGTGTTCACCTCGAATCGACATTTCCCATTTAGAACCGGAGTCGAAGCGGCTCCCGGAACTGGAGCGGAGGACCGCACTAGGCTCCAGTCCTTTATGCTGCTACCATTACACTTGAGAGATGCTGAGGAAGAGATTGAAATGGTAACCAGATCTGAATAACTACTGGTGCAGGTATGGAAAAGGTACCTAACGTTTCCAGGCACACAGACAAACCCGCATTCCCGATGATACCCTCAATTGCCTTGCCAGAAGGATCCCACTGCAAGGTAAGAACTTTATACAGAGCCTGTATCCACCAACCAGCCGCAACTCGTCGATCATAGTCACCTGATCCTTCAATCCTAAAATAAATGATTAGCAACTGTTGGGTACAGGAAACGATCAGGAGGAAAGTGGTATTAGAAGATGAGTCACCTCAGGATTCTCCTGCGGACTCGGGGAAACAAAGAAAAACCTCTGTTTTCCAGTAGGTAATCGTCGGAAGTCGAACACCAGACTATCCGGGCGGGAGAAAAAATACAAACACAAACTTCATACATACCATAATTACCTTCCCCAATTAACACTCTCTCACGGCCAGTAGAGGGTATTACCCTGACTTGGCAGAAGACGTGGAGGTAGCCTGCAGTATTAACGGCAGCCAACACCTCCTGGTGTCAACCGCCGTGCTGCTGAATACCGCCGGTCCCCATGGCCACGCTCGCTAAGGCGTCTCGCTTTGGTGCTTTTTTTTTTTTAAATACAATTCCGGAGGCTTGTCAGGACTCCGGCGCTGTGTTCCTTCTTGCTCCATTTTTTCCAGTTTCCTATATTTCCTTAGTAGACCTTATTATTCTTAACGTTTTCTTGTTACATGCACATACACAAACATAGACACATTTACAAACACAGAAACACCCATGCCCAAGGGGGGACTCGAACCCACGATCCTGTGCACCACGAAGCACCAAAGCGAGACACTTTAGCTAGCGCGGCCACCGGGATCGGCAATAAAACCCTATCCGGAGAACTCGCCCTAAGCGAGATTCGAACTCACGACCTTTTGAATGTGAAGCAGACACGCTACCACCACACTACCCGGGCGGACAAGTAAATCAAGCTTTAAGGTGCTTCGTGGGCAGGGGTTTGTGGGTTCGAGTCCCGCCTTGGGCATGGGTGTTATATGTTTGGGTAAAGGAACAGTAAAACATATAATCATACAGGGGGGGAATGTAAATAGGGGATACAGCGCCGGAGTCCTGACCAGACTCCGGTATTTTTAATTAAAAAAAATACCAGGCCACCTCGCTTAGTTACCTTAGCACTAGACGCCCTTAACAACACGACAGCCAAATTAAGGCAAACGGATGTCATATATCTCATATAAAATATTACCAAATAATGGTTACATACCGTCAGAAACTTATACAGTATTTACCTAATCCATAGTCAGTTGAAATTATATTTCCTCAAACCCCAGTAGGACATACACGAATTAACAGGAAGCAAAATAAACCTATAATACTCGCTAATTTCTGAACAATTAAATACAATATAAAAAGTACAGGGTAAACCGGAACCAACACTTCAAATACTTAAACAAAACACCCTCAAATTATCGAATATTTTGAATTGTCGATACAAGTTGACCAAATTAAATGTTAGAACAATATTTTAAGTGGCAGCAAGCTAAAACTGGCTTAACTATGCCTGAAGAATAACACAGTTGCTAAATATTATGGTTGAGGTTAGTGCAATTTAAACCATATGTTTGATAGAACACAAATATAGGAAATACTTCAGAATCTTTACTAGACCCGAATTCTCAGAGCTCCAAGGTATCCTGGATTTTAATGTATGCAGGTCTATCCTCATGGAAACACGAAAGGAAAAATAAATAATAATAGACTATATTAACTTTAGGAATATTTACACTTTTTCTTTAACCTTTTTCACTTTTTATTTCCATTAAATGTGCATTTGCAAATTTAGTAATTTGTACCTTTAGGTTTGATTTTAATGTCTGCAGGTCTTTGTGTGCAAAATTCTTCAGTGGAAACACGAAAAGAGAAATCTGATATGCTCCGTTCACATGACTTTGACTACACCTCTGTAAAAAGTAATTGTTAATAAGGTTATTCGTCAATTTATTTAATGCTAAAAATTTAGTAGAAACGGTCTTATTACTTACTTGCTCTATAAGTAGAAGAGAAATAAGAGAATACTTAGGCTAAAGCGTCAGTCAAATGCTTTAAAATGTGGTTGATATGCGATTGAAATCCGTTTCTTTGCGTTGCCAAGCGTTGGAAGTTCTCGTATGAGAAAAGTTTAAAGTATTTTAAAACTGAAATCAATAATAAGGAATATTTCAAAAACGGCCATGTCCACGAAAAAAAGTATATGAACTAAATTGTGTGTTTTGTTGTGATCTACATTTTTTGTGTACTGTTTTGTCTATCACTTACGGTTTATCAGTTATGCCAAATTCAATAAAAATTGTCCAGAATAATGAAATCTTTAGAGGCTGTTGCCAGGAAATACAAGAAATATGTTCTGTATGTAAATATCTTAAATGTAAGAGATTTTAATCAAAATCATTTTTGAAAAAATCAACATTTTCGTAATTTTTTCCATGTAAAGTGTAGTTTTTTCTTTTAATCTTTGTGTCGCATCCTTGGAAGATACCAAACTTAAATATAAAATTTGGTGATTGACATCTATACAAATGGCCTACTATATAAACAATGTCAATCGCCTGCCTCCAATTCTTCCACAGCTGACAGTCCTCCGTTTTCACTGATGCCATTGTCATCATCAGCGCTATGGATATTTTCTGCACCAATTATCTTGGATTAGAATTCTTTCTATTCAATTTTCCACATTCTTTCTAATGGTTTTCAATGTTCTCAACATGTCGACATACATTTTCCCATTCTGGCCTGCAACTTCTGCAATCCGCTGGCGACACAACTGTTTCACATCTTTTAATTTAAAAGTGATATATTAAGTTTTATTTTTCTATCTTTCTTATCTTTGAGAACCCTGGAAACGGAACTCAGTGAAAAATCAGTTGCCTTGGCTACTCTTTCATTCACTTTCTGCAGTCTGTTGAAGAACTCGGCGAACATACATTTTCGTCCTTCATCTCTGGCTCTTGTTTCATGAAGTCAAGGACATTTGCAATTATTTCTCAGCTCTGACTATGTAATACCTTGCCACTTAAGTTTGAAAACGTAGGAGTCATGGTTAAAAAATAAAATGAGCACTATTTACTGCCCACTTTGAATACAAACATAAGCGGAACACTTTCGATACAGACTGTACAAAGTTTGCTCGCTGTGGCTTTAAGTAAGCAAAGTATCATATCCCAAACTCCGATAAGCTAGGCTCAGTAGCTGGGTTGGCGGTCAGGGTCACGATTCCAGAAGGTTTGCGCCAGCAATATGAACATTGCGGCACAACGATCATAATGCCATTGATATCGCATTATGTCTACGCCGTTTAACAGAACTCCAAGGTTCATTTGACAGAATTCCTTAACGCAGCGTCGACGTTTAATTAAAACCTTCGAATTGCCAAGGCAGCTTGTAAATACGATGCAAACGCTGAACGGTGACTTTAAGCATTTCATTTTCTTGTGTATTATAAGCTTTAAATGCCTTTTATGTTCAATTAATAAATATTTTAAGAACTTCAGAACTACTTCCTATCGTATATTCTTTAAGCCTCGGATCATAGAAGTATTAACTTAAAACATTTCAAAACAATAATCAATTCCATTCATTGTTTTATTTCTCTTCTCTTCTCTTCTACATCAGCTAACCCCACAGTGCATTTTCACTTTTACTCTTTTTGTGCTTTGCAAGTCGTGCATTATATATGAGGAAACAAATTCTGTGATTTTAAATGTTTCATATAAGCCGTGATTGAGTTGCGGTCCAATCCCCAGCAGTTTCACATATATCAGTTACTGATTCAATAATCCGATTTTTAAAGTGAGCCTCTTGTTTCTATTTGTGGTAGCGAAATCCCCGTTCAGTGCGTGTAATTCATTATCGAAGAGGCTTAAAATACAAAATGGACGTACACGTTCTGAGAATGCTTTTTACAATCGTTGATAAAACACAACTTAAGAGGATCACGATTTAATTTCCTGTAAATAAAAAATGCAAGAGATTCCTTTATTCCATTTCTATTTAGGAGAAAAAAGCAATACGAATGTAATTCCGTGTATCTCTCAGTTCTTAAGTGCGGAATAGAAGTGATTAATTTGCATCGTGAAATACATAGTCCATAAAATGATTGATATTCTATTACATAATTAAACTTTAACTGAAATCATCAACACGATATAGAATCACAAATTCAACTAAATGAAATGCAAGTAAGTAAGAAAAATTATTTGAGAATCATAGCATGTTAAGTCCTTGGGGATTTTCGCTTCATATTATTTCGGCCAGTTTTTCAAACAAGGTGGCCTGTAATGTGCGGCTACATCTGCTTGGCAGAAATGAGACAGACAGTTCATCTGGAATTTCTTTATGTTTATCTTTAAAATGGTACTATTTGACAAGAATGCCCAGTTAGAATAATTTTAGAAGAATAAAATTCGAAGTTGTTTCCGCGCTGAATGTGCTTTCTACGTCTGTGTTAGCAATATGCGCTGAACATCGGAATACGAAATGAAGATATACCTGTCTATACATTTTCCATAAAGATACTGAACATGTGAAACTCATTTGTTTCAAGTTTTCAACAATTTACCCTATAATCACCAGGTGTTCCCACAAAACGCCCTCAATATCTTTTGATAGTGTTAATCCTTTCCAACCGTCAAGCAGAATCGTTTAGCTCTAGACGGCAAGAACGGAATCATTTAGATATTCATTTAAAATAACTTCATTTAGAAAACAGCAAACTCATTTTATTGAATATTTTTCGGAGAATGAAAGAATAATTTGTTTGCTACAATGTGAATGACTTATTTCAGATTTGGGACATGAAACGTATCCAGAACACTGGTGTTTATTTATTGATTCCTCCAAACTAAGTCTAAAGCCTATACTTATTCCTATTGGTAATATTTTCCCATTTGTTCCTATCGTATATGACATTCATACGAAGAAAAATTTGAGGTTATGAATGCAATACCTACTAATTATTTGTGTTTAATATACTTCATACAAATGGCATACATGTGGATACTTGAAAGTTATTGAATTCTTAATGGATTTGCAACAAGGGTATACTAATTACGGTTATTTCTTTGAAGAGTAGGTTTGCCGCGACAAAACAAATCACTACATTTGTAAAGAATGGCCTGACAAGCCTACATTCCTGGAGTCAAAAATGTTTTCTATTGACCACTTATGAACTCCGAAGATGTCTTCCTACCACTTTGACGAAAGTGTTACTGAAGGAACTAGACACAGAAGAACATGCTCTCATGCAGCAAAGAAATACTTTTCCAAACCTAAGAGATGCAAATATTAAGGAAGAAGTGTTTATTAGTCCACAAATAAGAGAAGTCTTCCAGAATGACAATTTTGAAAATAAACTGTTGAAAGCAGAGAACAAAAAATCAGTTAAATGAGAAGTTATTGTAAGTGAATTATTTTACTACGTTCATGTTATGGGATGCATTATGTCGTTTAAACTACATTTGCTGGACTATCATCTGGAACTTCTTTCCAAAGAAACTTGGTATTGCTAGCGATGAACATGGCCAGAGGTTTCACCAAGAAATATCAGTCTTATAAAACAATTAAGTGGAAGATGAAATGCAAGTACGCTTGGTGAATATTGCTGATTACTCATCTCAGATAGCCCAGAAGCTGACCATAACCGCAAATGATCAGCAAAGGCGTTTTAATTTAATGTTCTTTGCTATTGCTATGCTTCTCGTTATAACTAACTTTTACAATTAGAAATCGTCATTCAAATTGGTTGGTAATAAGACATTTTGGATTCCAGCATTAAAAAAGAATTGGTTGGTCATAGAAAGTTTTGGATTTCAGAAATGAATCTACATAACTCAATTAGCTGAAATCACGTAGTTTTATCTAAAGGACAGAGAAAGGTTTAAAGTTTTTTCACAGTGTTGTCGATAAAAAAGACAATTTTAACTTCTACCTCATATTAGGGGATTTAACCCTGCTTGTATCACTATTTATTTACATGGGTTATTAATGTGTTTTTCACTGAAATAAATACACTTTTAATCCCAGATTGGTGTTCCCCGGTTATGCTGAGGATAGAAAATAAATCATTCTCACTGAAGAAGTTCCCATTCACAATGGGAACTTGAAGTCTTGAATTGGAAAGTAATCACGCTGACCGCTTAATCACCGAACTATGAGCAGTATTTGTAAAGTATAATTCTAGTAATTCTGAACTACCTTACGTGATATAAAATTTGAATTCATGTTTCCATAAATGTAATTGCCTATATAAATCGCCCTGGCGTATATAATACTTTCTAAACATTTTATCAAAATCTGTGTGATTATCTTCTGTCCACAAAGAAATGGTAACAGAGACTAATTATTACTTTCTCTACACGCACTATGTACATAGTGTATAGAGAAGGTATTGCATTCCATCAAAAATTCGATACCGAGATTTCACCGGAAATATATGTTTTAGGGTCCCCTTTATCTAAAAAAAGTATTTTCCGAAAAAGATCCGCGTGTGTGTGTGTGTGTCCGTGTGTCTATGAACACGATAACTCAAAAACGAAAAGTAGGTAAAATACCAAACTTGGTATTTAAGTTTAGTATCTTCCCCAACTACCCTTTACATGGAACCTTTTTCGAAAATTTTGATTTTCTCAAAAATGGCCCTAACTATTTTGATTAAAATTTCGTATATTAAAGATATTTACCTCACAAATAAAATGCATATCTTGAGTTTTCTGAGAATAGCCTCTGAAGAGTAGTTTATTCTTGATGAATTTTACTGAATTTTGAATAACTGGTAAACCATAAGAGATGGACAGAAACTTACTCCACAAAAAATGTAGAACACGTTAAAATACACAATTTATGTTATATACTTTTTTTCGTGGAGTTCGTCGTTTTTGTGACATTCCTTATTTTTGGTTTCTGCTATGAAAATCTTATACATTTTTCATACAGGAATTTGTCAACTACAAGGAACTTCAGTGACATAGCAACCAGCTTTTGATTATCACTTTAACCTATGGTACTCCCTTATTTCACCTATACTTACAAGGAAGCAACTTATATGGCTATTTCTGCTAATGTTTTACTGATTAGCATGGAGTAAATAGAAGTATAAGCTTTTTAAGAATAATTTGTTGCAGGGATATAGAGAAAGTCATGTGAATGGTACACATTATATTTTTTTACATCAATTCTGATGTCTCTGACACAGCTTCTCCTCACACTATTCCATCTAGAATCCCAATGTTCGTAGAGTCAGCAGCACCAAAATGCCCACATTCAGTTCCAAAAACAACAGGTATTTGAGACAAGAAAGTAAAATATGCCGTATTATTCTTCGAACAGAATCTTTTCAGCAAAGATAGAAAACCGGCTGCTTGTGCTCGGGTAGATTATGTGCTTCGGACTTTGTATTAGTTATCATACATACGCGCCATCTGTTTAACTTCTCCCATCGTTTCAAAAAACTCTGACCAAACAATAAATGGCAGAATGTCCGTAGCATAGATTTATACACACTCCGCTCGAAAGTTGTGCATCATTTCGTATTTTGTGTGAGTTTTACCAATGAGAGAACTAAACCATGAGCATTCTTGTGTTCAAGACCTGGATCACAGTGGTTTTTTTCTACAATAATCATAGAAATTATATGAATTTTATATCGAAACGGTAAAAACCAGTCTGTAAAGAAAAATGCTGCTTCGTACTTTTTCATACTTAATCCAGGCCAGGTTAATAAGGGTTTTTCTTTTTTTATAACAAATAACTGATGTGCTCCAGTCACATGACTTTCTCTACATCTCTGTAAAAATAACTGTTAATAGGCTTATTCTGCAATCTATTTAATGCTAAAACACTATCAGAAACGGTCTTATTACTTAGTTCCTTTATAAGTATATGGGACATAAGGGAATACTTTAGGCTAAACCCACAGTCAAATGTTTTAAAATGTGGTTGCTATGGGACTGAAATTCGTTTCTTTGGTGACCAAGCGTTGACAAGTTCCCGTATGAGAAAGGAATATCTAGTAAACGGCCAACTCCACAAAAAGATGTATATGACATAAATTGTGTGTTTTATCGTGATCTACATTTTTTGTGTAGTAAGTTTTTGTCTATCTCTTACGGTTTAACAGTTATGCAAAATTTAATAAAATTATCCAGAATTAAGAGGTCTTTAGAGAGTATTCCCAGAAAATTCAAAATATACTTTTTTGGCATGTAAATATCTTAAATATAAGAGGTTTTAATCATAATTATTATAGCTATTTTTGAGAAAATAAAATATTTCGAAATTTTTTCCATGTAAACGATGGTTTGGGATGGGAGAATTTTCTTAAAGATCTTCGTGGTGCATCCTTGGAAGATACCTAACTTAAATACGAATATTTTCGTTTTTGGGTTATGCTGACCACAGACACGCCAACGTACACACGGACCTTTTTCTAAAAAATTTCTTTTTGGATTCAGGGGACTCAACATATATTTCTAGTGATATCTCGGTATCGAAATTTTGGTTGCACTATGTGCACAGTGTAGAGAAAGTAAAAACAAAAACACGTCTGAATTTTATTATCCGCATCTGATACGACGATGCGTATTGTATATAAATTACTTGTATTTAGGTATACACAGCAGAATCCTCTTCAATACTCATATTTAATAAGAAAACAAGTCTTCTTTCAGCTACTTTAAGTGCTGCCAGCAACAGACAACTAACCGAACACCGTCAGAAAGATCTAAATCGTAGTGGCTTTGTTGTACGTTTGCTTCCTGATTCAAGAACAACATACAACCGACCTTCACAGCTGACTAAATTGGTTATGATCCATTCACTATGGCACTTGCAAAATGGTACCTTAAACTACATTGCTTCTGTAAAACGAATTATAGGATCTGTTTCAGCAGAAAAGGTATGATAATTGCCAGTAACGTCACGTCACCTTGTTTCTCGGACGCGTGGATTATACAATATATTAATTTCAATTCTTCAACAAAATTTGAAAGCCACCAGAGAAATGTTGGTTAAGTAATTATTATATGAAGATATTAACTGCGGTATTAAATATCCGTCTAAATTCTTTCTAGCAACATTAATGTGTGTACAAATAAAATATTGAATATGCCCTCCCCACTCTATCAATGATTAAGTAAAACATGATCCAACTTAAACAGTTGTAAAGTACAGATATTATTCCATTATGAGTGCATGAGTATATCACATAAAGATTTACTTTTTCAATGCCCTCCGGGTTTAACTCCTAAACCTTTTTACAGTCTTCTGCATTGATGTCTCATCAATGAGCAGTGATGAAAGAAATAACATTGCCCAGAATAGAAAGTCTTTGTTCATCTCGTCTCTATAATAAAATGTAGATGCATTTAATCGTATTCCTTTGTCTGAGAAAGTAAGAGGAAGAAGGGAAAGGATTACTTTAGCAGTGATTTGCATTAAAAATCAAGTTGCAATTAAGGGCTCGAGGGTGTCGCAAGAGGAAAGGAGGAAAAAGTCATGTTGCTACCAGAGCCCCATAAAATACCAGAGAAACTAGGACAAATGCTAATGGAGTGTTGGAGTCAAATCGGAGTTAGATCAACTGCACGTCGTATTGCCTTACGATTTGCATGCTGATGAAGTGTGTCACCCCTCCGCTTCAATACTGGCAACTGAGATGTATCTTCCTCTGTACTATAAGTATTATTATTATTAGCATTACTATTAGAAGTAGCAGATGTAGTAGAAGTAGTAATAGTAGTAGTAGAGGAAGTAGTAGTAGTAGAGGAAGTAGTAGTAGTGGCAGAGGTAGCAGTATAGTACAGGAAGTAGTATTAGAAGTAGTAGTAGTAGTAGTAGTAGTAGTAGTAGTAGTAGTAGTAGTAGTAGAAGTAGTAGTAGTAGTAGTGGTAGAGGTAGAGGTAGAGGTAGAAGTAGAATTAGTAGTAGAAGTAATAGTAGAGGTAGAAATATAATTAGCAGTAGTAGTAGATGAAGTAGTAATAGTAATAATAGAAGTAGTAGTGGTGGTAGTAGTAGTAGTAGTAGTAGTAGTAGTAGTAGTAGCAGAGGAAGTAGTAGTAGTAGTAGTAGTAGTAGTAGTAGTAGTAGTAGTAGTAGCAGAGGTAGTAGTAGTAGTAGTAGTAGTAGTAGTAGTAGTAGCAGAGGTAGTAGTAGTAGTAGTAGTAGTAGTAGTAGTAGTAGTAGTAGTAGTAGTAGTAGCAGAGGAAGTAGTAGTAGTAGTAGTAGTAGTAGTAGTAGTAGTAGTAGTAGTAGTGGTAGTAGTAGTAGTAGTAGTAGTAGTAGTAGTAGTAGTAGTAGTAGTAGCAGAGGAAGTAGTAGTAGTAGTAGTAGTAGTAGTAGTAGTAGTAGTGGTAGTAGTAGTAGTAGTAGTAGTAGTAGTAGTAGTAGTAGCAGAGGAAGTAGTAGTAGTAGTAGTAGTAGTAGTAGTAGTAGTAGTAGTAGCAGAGGTAGTAGTAGTAGTAGTAGTAGTAGTAGTAGTAGTAGTAGTAGTAGTAGTAGCAGAGGTAGTAGTAGTAGTAGTAGTAGTAGTAGTAGTAGTAGTAGTAGTAGTAGTAGTAGCAGAGGTAGTAGTAGTAGTAGTAGTAGTAGTAGTAGTAGTAGTAGTAGTAGTAGTAGTAGTAGCAGAGGTAGTAGTAGTAGTAGTAGTAGTAGTAGTAGTAGTAGTAGTAGTAGTAGCAGAGGTAGTAGTAGTAGTAGTAGTAGTAGTAGTAGTAGTAGTAGTAGTAGCAGAGGTAGTAGTAGTAGTAGTAGTAGTAGTAGTAGTAGTAGTAGTAGCAGAGGAAGTAGTAGTAGTAGTAGTAGTAGTAGTAGTAGTAGTAGTAGTGGTAGTAGTAGTAGTAGTAGTAGTAGTAGTAGTAGTAGTAGTAGTAGTAGCAGAGGAAGTAGTAGTAGTAGTAGTAGTAGTAGTAGTAGTAGTGGTAGTAGTAGTAGTAGTAGTAGTAGTAGTAGTAGTAGTAGCAGAGGAAGTAGTAGTAGTAGTAGTAGTAGTAGTAGTAGTAGTAGTAGTAGTAGTGGTAGTAGTAGTAGTAGTAGTAGTAGTAGTGGAAGTAGTAGTAGTAGTAGTAGTAGTAGTAGTAGTAGTAGTAGTGGTAGTAGTAGTAGTAGTAGTAGTAGTAGTAGTAGTAGTAGTAGTAGCAGAGGAAGTAGTAGTAGTAGTAGTAGTAGTAGTAGTAGTAGTAGTGGTAGTAGTAGTAGTAGTAGTAGTAGTAGTAGTAGTAGTAGTAGTAGCAGAGGAAGTAGTAGTAGTAGTAGTAGTAGTAGTAGTAGTAGTAGTAGTAGTAGTAGCAGAGGTAGTAGTAGTAGTAGTAGTAGTAGTAGTAGTAGTAGTAGTAGTAGTGGTGGTAGTAGTAGTAGTAGTAGTAGTAGCAGAGGTAGTAGTAGTAGTAGTAGTAGTAGCAGAGGTAGTAGTAGTAGTAGTAGTAGTAGTAGTAGTAGTAGTAGTAGTAGCAGAGGTAGTAGTAGTAGTAGTAGTAGTAGTAGTAGTAGTAGTAGCAGAGGTAGTAGTAGTAGTAGTAGTAGTAGTAGTAGTAGTAGTAGTAGCAGAGGAAGTAGTAGTAGTAGTAGTAGTAGTAGTAGTAGTAGTAGTAGCAGAGGAAGTAGTAGTAGTAGTAGTAGTAGTAGTAGTAGTAGTAGTGGTAGTAGTAGTAGTAGTAGTAGTAGTAGTAGTAGTAGTAGTAGCAGAGGAAGTAGTAGTAGTAGTAGTAGTAGTAGTAGTAGTAGTAGTAGTAGTAGTAGTAGTAGTAGTAGTGGAAGTAGTAGTAGTAGTAGTAGTAGTAGTAGTAGTAGTAGTAGTAGTAGTAGTAGTAGCAGAGGTAGTAGTAGTAGTAGTAGTAGTAGTAGTAGTAGTAGTAGCAGAGGTAGTAGTAGTAGTAGTAGTAGTAGTAGTAGTAGTAGTAGTAGTAGTAGCAGAGGAAGTAGTAGTAGTAGTAGTAGTAGTAGTAGTAGTAGTAGTAGTAGTAGTAGTAGTAGTAGAAGTAGTAGTAGTAGTAGTGGTAGAGGTAGAGGTAGAGGTAGAAGTAGAATTAGTAGTAGAAGTAATAGTAGAGGTAGAAATATAATTAGCAGTAGTAGTAGATGAAGTAGTAATAGTAATAATAGAAGTAGTAGTGGTGGTAGTAGTAGTAGTAGTAGTAGTAGTAGTAGTAGCAGAGGAAGTAGTAGTAGTAGTAGTAGTAGTAGTAGTAGTAGTAGTAGTAGCAGAGGTAGTAGTAGTAGTAGTAGTAGTAGTAGTAGTAGTAGTAGTAGTAGTAGTAGTAGTAGCAGAGGTAGTAGTAGTAGTAGTAGTAGTAGTAGTAGTAGTAGTAGTAGTAGCAGAGGTAGTAGTAGTAGTAGTAGTAGTAGTAGTAGTAGTAGTAGTGGTAGTGGTAGTGGTAGTGGTAGTGGTAGCGGTAGCGGTAGTGATAGTGATAGTGATAGTGATAGTGATAGTGATAGTGATAGTGATGGTGATGGTGATGGTGATGGTGATGGTGATGGTGATGGTGATGGTGATGGTGATGGTGGTGGTGGTGGTGGTGGTGGTGGTGGTAGTGGTAGTCGTAGTGGTAGCGGTAGCGATAGCGATAGCGATAGCGATAGCGATAGCGATAGTGATAGTGGTAGTGGTAGTGGTAGTGGTGGTGGTGGTGGTGGTGGTGGAGGTGGTGGTGGTGGTGGTGGTGGTCGTGGCCGTGGTCGTGGTCGCCGCGGCGGCGGTGGTGGTGGAAGTAGCAGAGGTAGTAGTTTAGTACAGGTAGTAGTAGTAGCAGAGGTAGTAGTAATAGTAGTGGTAGTAATAGCAGAGGTAGTAGTAATAGTAGTAGTAGTAGTAGCAGAGGTAGTAGTAGTAGTAGTAGTAGTAGTAGCAGAGGTAGTAGTAATAATAGTAGTAGTAGTAGTAGTAGCAGAGGTAGTAGTAATAGTAGTAGTAGCAGAGGTAGTAGTAATAGTAGTTGTAGTAGTAGTAGTAGTAGTAGTAGTAGTAGAAGCAGAGGTAGTAGTAGTAGTAGGAGTAGTAGTAGTAGTAGCAGAGGTAGTAGTAGTAGTAGTAGTAGCAGAGGTAGTAGTAGTAGCAGAGGTAGTTGTAGTAATAGTAGTAGTAGTAGTAGCAGAGGTAGTAGTAGTAGTAGTAGGAGTAGTAGTAGTAGTAGCAGAGGAAGTAGTAGTAGTAGTAGTAGCAGCAGAGGTAGTAGTAGTAGTAGTAGTAGTAGTAGTAGTATTAGTAGTAGTAGTAGTAGCAGAGGTAGTAGTAGTAGTAGTAGTAGTAGTAGTAGTAGTAGTAGCAGAGGTAGTAGTAATAGTAGTAGTAGTAGTAGTAGTAGTAGTAGTAGTAGCATAAGAGGCAGCAGCGGCAGCAGCGGCGGCGGCGGTGGCGGCAGTGGTGGCGGTGGTGGTGGTAGTAGCAGTCGTGGTGGCGGTGGCGGCGGCGGCGGCGGCAGAGGTAGCAGAAGCAGCAGCAGCAGCAGCTTAGTACAGGTAGTAGTAGTAGAGGTAGTAGTTTAGTACAGGTAGTAGTAGTAGAGGTAGTAGTTTAGTACAGGTAGTAGAAGTAGCAGAGGTAGTAGTTTAGTACAGGTAGTAGTAGTAGTAGTAGTAGTAGTAGTAGTAGTAGAGGTAGTAGTTTAGTACAGGTAGTAGTAGTAGTAGTAGTAGTAGTAGTAGAGGTAGTAGTTTAGTACAGGTAGTAGTAGTAGTAGTAGTAGTAGTAGTAGTAGTAGTAGAGGTAGTAGTTTAGTACAGGTAGTAGTAGTAGTAGTAGAGGTAGTAGTTTAGTACAGGTAGTAGTAGTAGTAGTAGTAGTAGTAGAGGTAGTAGTTTAGTACAGGTAGTAGTAGTAGTAATAGAGGTAGTAGTTTAGTACAGGTAGTAGTAGTAGTAGTAGTAGTAGTAGTAGAGGTAGTAGTTTAGTACAGGTAGTAGTAGTAGTAGTAGTAGTAGAGGTAGTAGTTTAGTACAGGTAGTAGAAGTAGTAGTAGTAGAGGTAGTAGTTTAGTACAGGTAGTAGTAGTAGTAGTAGTAGTAGTAGAGGTAGTAGTTTAGTACAGGTAGTAGTAGTAGTAGTAGTAGTAGTAGAGGTAGTAGTTTAGTACAGGTAGTAGTAGTAGTAGTAATAGAGGTAGTAGTTTAGTACAGGTAGTAGTAGCAGTAGTAGTAATAGAGGTAGTAGCTTAGTACAGGTAGTAGTAGTAGTAGTAGTAGTAATAGAGGTAGTAGTTTAGTACAGGTAGTAGTAGTAGTAGTAGTAGAGGTTGTAGTTTAGTAAAGGTAGTAGTAGTAGTAGTGGTAGTAGTAGTAGTAGTAGAGGTAGTAGTTTAGTACAGGTAGTAGTAGTAGTAGTAATAGAGGTAGTAGTTTAGTACAGGTAGTAGTAGTAGTAGTAGTAGTAGTAGAGGTAGTAGTTTAGTACAGGTAGTAGTAGTAGTAGTAGTAGTAGTAGTAGTAGTAGTAGTAGAGGTAGTAGTTTAGTACAGGTAGTAGTAGTAGTAGTAATAGAGGTAGTAGTTTAGTACAGGTAGTAGTAGCAGTAGTAGTAATAGAGGTAGTAGCTTAGTACAGGTAGTAGTAGTAGTAGTAGTAATAGAGGTAGTAGTTTAGTACAGGTAGTAGTATTAGTAGAGGTAGTAGTTTAGTAAAGGTAGTAGTAGTAATAGTAGTAGTAGTAGTAGTAGTAGAGGTAGTAGTTTAGT